>CP126892.1:205255000-205752500 GCA_030440675.1 Furcifer pardalis
TTTGTATATGCCAAAGTCAGATGATCCAGCAGGGCAGTGAAGCCCTTGAGGTAAAAGCTATTCCTATCTATAACACTTTTTGCTTCTCAAAATGAAAAGATCATTGTATTTTAAGCATAGACCATCTACAACAATTACATTCTGAGTTTTGGCTTTACAAGGAACTGTGTAGAACTTGAAAATTTCTCACTAAGTTATCTTTTCCAGCCAAAACAGCTTAAACATGCGAAAATAATAGCAAACTTTACTTACACGTTCAATTAATTGCGAACTTTCAGCAACTTTGATTAATGGTTTTGATTCAGGAGGATCACAGAATCACAGATTAATGGAGTTGGAAGGGGCGTGTAAGTCAATAGAGGCCAA
Source organism: Furcifer pardalis (assembly GCA_030440675.1). Lineage (NCBI taxonomy): Eukaryota > Metazoa > Chordata > Lepidosauria > Squamata > Chamaeleonidae > Furcifer > Furcifer pardalis. The sequence continues at coordinate 205,255,367 of CP126892.1, forward strand.
ACCCAGGCTCATTTCAAGAATCCAAATCAAAGTACATTTGGCAGATTGTTGTCAGACATTTTTGCTGTGTAGCCACATGGGAATAATAACATGATTTATGCTCATAGTAGCTACAATAGATAGTACTTGCTATTCTAGCAAGTACTATCCATGAAGCAATTCATGAGAGGATCCACCTGACTGACTGCAAAATCTGCTTTGCCTGGACATAATGCCTGAGAAAGATATGGCAGCGTAACTCTATATTACACCCTGACAAAAAGGATTTTAACCAATATTAATGCGCTTGTAACGTTTTAACTTTAAATGATCTTTTAAACAATTCACTGTTAATGCCTCAGGGTTGACATTCTTGTTTCAATTTTTGGGGAAAGTGTGAATTGCAGCTGAAGGAAGAGGAGTCTGCACTACTTCAGGAACAGAACTTTGCAGTTCTCGAGAATCAACCTTTATCTACAGATGTATTCAGGGACAGGGTAGTCCCATATGAGTTTTCAAATCCTGTGGAGTTTATTAAAGAAATAATAATTGTTTCAGACCAGACCTATTTTTAATCAGATTCACAGTGCACACTTTAGAAAATAGCAAGTTAGTTAAGCACATTGACAAAAGTAATTTCCTTACGCATAAAACAGTTAGTTGTTTTAGGAACACAGGGCCAGACATAAGGAACTAACCAAGATTAGTCTCTCTGCCCATTAAGCTCTGTATAAGGTGCCTGTTAAAAAAAACCTTTCTAGTGTCCTAAATGCCTTGGGGTTCCCATGGAGCTTAGCCACTCCCCACCCATTTTCTCTGTCTTCTTCACAGAACAGATGGCTGATGGAACCGTCATTCTCTACCAGTGAGAAACTGAAACTCCAGTGAAGATTTTGATATGTATTTTTTGTCTAAAGCCCACAGAATTTGGGCTGAGGAAATTCTGGAGGAATTTGGGAGGATGAAGTCCAAGATACACACAACTCCTATGCCCGGAATTAACTCCAGAGCAAATGTTTCAAGCTCCATCTCTGGATCAGATCTTCACTAGACTAAGATGAACCAGGAGAATTCTGCTAGATGTTCAATAAGAATAATATCAGCGCTTTCTAAGGACCAGAATCTTACTGGTGTTTGCTTTAGATATGCATAACCTTCTGTGGCTAACTGCAGCTAATTGATGACATGCCAGGGCACAGCTTAGAGTTGTGGCGGCAAACCTATGGCACATGTGCCAGAAGTGGCACTCAGAGCCCTCTCTGTTGGCACCCGTGCGGTCTCCCCAGCACAGAGTTTGCTCTGCCCCTCTGCCTTACAGCCCAATGGGAGCACTTCCTCCCCAGCACAGAATTTGCCCCACCCCTCTGTCCAGCAACCCAATGGGAACACTTCCTCCCTCCCCTATTGCAATGTTGGCACTTTGCGATAAATAAGTGAGTTTTGGTTTGCAGTTTCAGCACTCAGTCTCTAAAAGGTTTGGCATCACTGGCTTAGAGGAGTGTCTTGTGATCTAACTGCACAGTCATGAGGCATCTCAGCACCTCATCAGCCGGCTACAATGAGCTGTAGCAAGTCATGCACATCTTACACCAGCACCAATAGGATTCTAGCCAATGTGCCCCAAAGGGAGCAAAGTACAGAAAGGGCAGCAGAAGCAACATATGCACTGTTGGGAGATTCTGGGCGTTGTATTCTCTAAAGTCATGAGTGGCAATATGGGCTAAAGCCATTTCCTTTAAATCTAGCTAGTGTTTAAACACACTTCTCAGCAAGCACACAACATATGCCCTTTTCATTTGAGTTTTTTAAACAACTGTATGATTTTCAAGATTCCCAACAAGTTCTTGAGTAAGGAAGATGTTCAGCTGAGACCTGCTTTCTCCAAAAAATTAAATTCTCCTCAGCATTCTGATTTCCCTTTGAAGTAACTTTTAAAAAAGAGCTTGACTTATCACAAATGTCCCACTGACCTTTCAGCAAAGAAAAGCCTCTACTGTGATCTACTGGCTACTGAACTGCCAGCGGTACAAAGTGCCTCCTATAATAAATGAATGTTTTATGAGCGTGGGGGGAGGCAACATTAGCATTACAATGAGAGATTGTTTGGAAACAAGTGGTATTGCTGTTGCTCAGGAGATAAAAGAAAGAATTTCAGAGATAACTTTTTTAAAAAAAGAATGGTCCATGGGGGTTATATTAAACCTTTTTAAATGTTGACAGAGAGAAAGTGCTCCAGTGACCTTTCCTACTTCTTAATTGCTTTTAATGAAGTGAGCAGGTTATTTGGAAATAAAAGCAACTGAGCACAATGAAGCCAAATTAAGCTCTTTATTGCTGAAATTATATCAGTAGCTTTTTTATTTTATTTTTATCTTATGGGTTGCCGTCACTTTTTCACTTCTTTAAGGGGAGCACCCATGTTTATTTTTTAAATGCTCAGATTAAGACCTGGCTTGAGAATCAATAACTTTCTATGCCAAACAAAGATTTGTGTATAAAGCATTGTTCCAAATCAAGATCTTACTGAGGAAATAGACAATGTTTAGGCTACAATCTGAAGATCCCTGAAATGATAACTTTTGTATTCTCAACATTCTCTTCAAGAATGTTTTCTAGCACAAAGACACACTTAAATGGTTAAACAGAATACGGATTAATAAGACTTTCAGACTCTCTCTCTCTCTCTCTCTCTCTCTCTCTCTCTCTCTCTCTCTCTCTCTCTCTCTCTCTCTCTCTCTCTCTCTCTCTCTCTCTGTGTGTGTGTGTGTGTGTGTGTGTGTGTGTGTGTTTAGCAGGCTTGTTAGCCACTCAGAAGCACTTCTTGTACTATCTCACGACTACAATACAAGAAGGCTGAATTCATTCAAGAAGAAAATCAGCTATAACCTGTCATGGTCAGTAACACTAAACTCAGGCAAAGCACCTGACCCTCACTTGCTCACTGTTATGTTCACTTTCACAAATTATGTGAAGTGTTTATGTGTTGGTCACTGCTAAGAATGGATAGGACCATCATGAAAGTTGTTTCATGCCAGGGCTGGCAGTCTAGAGATGGGCCAGGAAACAGGCAGATAGGAAGTACAGTCTGCATTTGAGTGGAAAGGTGCTCAGGTTGAGAAGCCAGGCCACATTTGGTGAAGCTATGATCTTACCTGTAACACTGCAGTCTCCTGTCTTGCTCAGCTCTGGTGATCGAAGCCAAACTCCAACCCACCAGTCCTATCCCTCACAACCAATGGTGAAGGATTCTGGGCATCACTGATCAATGTCTTGTTCTGCCATATTTGAATCCGAATATAGGCGATCATCATCGTGATCAACCACAAAGACTGTCCTGAGAATATAATGCAGTGGTCTTTCATCTGCCTTCCACATCACACCATAAGCCCCATACCACTGATCCAGTTCCACAAGTCACTTTCTTGTCCTGAGCACTTTTGGCATGCAAAGTCCTCATCAGCCCCAGTCCTAGTGATGCTGCTGCTGCCCTCCCATCAAGATGGATTCAAGTGGGTTTTAATCCACTTTGGGACCATTACCCTTCCCATTACCCTTCCCAATGGACCTAGGCACACAAAGCCATTAGTCCTCAGGGTTGTCAGGTTAGTTAACTGCCCCCTGACACTTGGTGTTGAGTCACTGGCAGTATGGTCTACTCTATTACCATAGCAGGATACCCAGACTGACATCTGATAGATGGTTCTCCAATTTTCTCTAATATGCCTCCAGCCACCAACTAATGAGGTAAGTTGTTCCATTGTCATACAGTTCAAACACTTAAGACATTTCTCTTGCCAATCAGCCTTTATCTAGATTCCTACAACTTGAGCCGATTATCACCCTTGGATGATTGAGAACAGATCCTACCCTTCCTCTTCATGACTGTGAAGTATGTGGAAAGTGTTATCATTTCCCCCTTCAGTCTCCTTTTCTCAAGGCTACACACATCCAGTTGTTGCACCTTATATTCTTTTCACAATAGTTATTTCCATTTTTATACTTTTGAGTGACTCTATTTCAGAAGCTTTAGCCAGTTCAAGTCAGTATATTGTGGTTTCATAAACTTGATTTCCACTGTCTTTATAGCTGATAACCCACTACTTCAAATGGTGATTAATTTTAGAAGCCTATGTTTACACAGGAATTGGTTATTTCTGCCAGATATGCTGTTCCCAGTTTCTGTGGGTATGGATTTTCCTCCATGTCATACTAGGGTTTGGTTTTGCTGAATAATTTTGTTGATATGCCATCCCATCAAAAAGCTTCTTATTAAATAAATCTGGTGCATCTCATAGATTAATTCATCCTTGGACTGTTCAGAAGTTACTGCTATCACAGCTATATAGATTTGGGGTCAGATATCTGCTTAAATACACACAGAACAACCAAACCTATCTCCCTGTGCCAGAAGTATTGTAACTGAAAATGCTAGATTCCTTTGTGCCTACTAGAAATTCTCTCCAGATGTAGCATATAGGATATATTTAAGTCTTAGATCTATGTAGATTCAGAGCAATAATGTACCAACAAAGCTCTTTGTGTTGCTGATATTGATTGTTAGACTACTCCTAAGAGTAGGGACAAGAGCAGGGAACATCTCGGACTTGAACAGAAGAAACATGAAACCTAGTCTCCAGTGAACTATGTTAATCATCATCAGAGACAGTGTTATCAAATGGTCAGAGTCCTCTTAGGAGAGTCATATTCTACTTTCCAGTAAGCTATGAAACTCACAAGGTGACTTTGTACCAGTCATTCACTCCATGACTAGACTATCAAGAGAAAATGTGCATGAAGAGAGCCATGCAAGCCGCCTTGAGTCCATTGGAAGATACACATGATTGAAAAGTAACAAAATAAACAAACATGTAAACTTTTATTGTTACTATCTCACACAACTATTGTACAGACAATTAAACTGGGGGACCATGTACATTTATGTAAGCAGTAAACACATGCTAAAGCAGTATACTGACTAAGCTACTCTTGACTAGATAGCAATAAAGACAAACCCAGGGTCTGGCTGAAGTGAGTGGAACAGACAAATCTTAGATACCCTTGAACAGTTATATGGGTCTTTACTACTCAAAATAAATAGAAAACAAATTAGGCAAGAAATACTATTATGTGTCCAGTTGCTTCTTTGTGCCCAGACTTCATTATGCTTACTAACTAGAAGATTATTCCAAGGTGGATGAAATTTAAATAGAGGATGAAACCATAAAAGTTCTTGACCATATTCTATATATTGGCAGTAATGTCTTCTTTTCCCATATATTTCCCATATATCCTTCTCTGCTCTTGTTTTATGTGTTGGAACCAGGTTTCCAGGGTGACTCAACACCACTGTGGTCTAATGCTAAGCAACAGAAGTGTTATTGTTATTCCCCCCCCCCCTTTGCATCTTACTCTGTTTCAATCGGCTTCAAGCATATTGTTTATGAAAAAACGATTCACCAATAAAATGACTGATAATTTGATACAGCTCAGAGGATTGCGTTCTCTACAGAATCTGTGATTAGGATCAAAACCCTTCTTGATGTCTTGTGCCCTGTGTTTTCAAATTTGGTATAGTCACTGTTCTTTCAATTCTTTAGACCAGAGGTGCCCAAACTACGGCCCACAGGCCAGATCTGGCCCCTGACATTTCCGGGAGCAATGAGGGCAGTGCAGACTGGGTGAATTGATGTCAGAAGCCAGCTTTGACCTGCAGGCTATAGTTTGGACACCCCCAGTTTAAGCAGAGAAAATGGCAGCTTAAAAATCCTGCTGCAGAATAGATTGCAAGGTGTGTTTTACTTCAGCTTCCGGTGGGAGGAACCACATGACTGGCCCACTGAACCACATGACCAACCCACTGAACCATGTGACCAGTCCACGGCCCAAAAAGTTTGGGCACCTCTGCTTTACACCATAATCTGAGAGTTGACTCAGAAGTAAATCTTGAGGTCTTTGACAATGACTCCACACCTCCAGTACACTTCCGTCATTTATGCCCTTGCTGGAAAATGCAAGAGAGGTGTCGTATGTGTTGCTCGCAGGATAATCATTAGCAATTGATCAGCTACTGGGGAAACAGAATAGTGGACAGGGCAGCCTTTGGGCTCTTCTTCCAGTTAGGTACGTACAACATTGGAACCCTAACTTTATTTGGTTGTTTACCTTAAGTGTTTCATTTGAACAGCAAAATGTACTTCACTTATGTGAATAAAATTTCTACCATTAATCCATATTTTGCTATCAACATAAAGTTTCTGGAACAATGATTAGGATCACAGCATTATGAAAAGAACAACGAAGCTAGGAAGACAGGCTTCTAGTTATTTGGGCAACTGCAGAAACAAAGGAGTAAACTTTCAGAAATTACAACAGTCCAGAATCCAAAGACTGAAAGAAATGTGTATTCCATTTATTTGCCTGATGTTTCTTTATTTTTCATTTCCTACCTATGTTCTTCTCTTCCTCCCTTCACAGGTTCAGTGACTCACACAGCAATTTCACTTAACAAGTAGTTTGGACTGACAGCTGTATAAGTTGTTAGATGCATTTGGCAGTTTGGGCTTTTACAGTTTGCCCAAATTTTGTTATCAGGGATCATTTCCTGCATGCCCTGGAAGATACATGTGCAGAAAAATATGCAGATGGAAAGCAGTTTTCCCAACCCTACACTTAAACTTTTCACAGAAATCCAAGGGCTGCCAACAGAGTCGGTTACGCAAATACCAAAAGACTGACTGTTAGACTGATACACGGCATCATCAGCTGACTGGCCCGGGGCCATTTTGCTGTCAGAGATATTCTAAAATGAGACCACATGTGTGGTTAACACAGAGCAAAACACTAAGCAGTGAGGTGGGCATGAGGTAAAATACAACAGCAGCATTTCAAATCAATGGCATTTCTATACATGCTGCTTAACGCAGGTAGAACCTTTAATTCTTTCAAGGTAAACACTTGCCACTTTCTGAAAAATCAAGATTCTTTTACATTTCAGTAATCATTAGGCAACTACTGTGAACCAAGCAGGGAAGTGGCCTCATCTTGCTCATTAAAGGTCAAATTGAGATCAGGGGCTGCCCCACATTAGGCATTTGATCCTAGGGACCAGTGGTGGGATGTCAAAATTTTTACTACCCCACCATGACATCATCACAGTGTGGGCAGAGCTAACATCATGGGCGGAGCCAATGTCATGACATCATGATGCTGTGGGTGGGGCCAAAGAAAACAAATTTAAAAATAATAAAAAATAAAATAAAAATAAGCACACACACACCTCTCTCAACCCACCTACCCACCCACACAACACAAACCTGTAAATAAATTAAATAAATAAATAAATAATACATTAAAATACACCCACCCACCCAAACATCCACCCACCCACAACACAAATCAACCAGAGCTTTTAAACCAGAGTTTAAAGCTTATTCTGGCTAATCTTTCTCAGACTAGGTCAGATGGAAGGAACTACAGAATGAACTCACCACAAGATGGCTTCATTTTGGCACTTTTCAACAGTTAAAGAAGTTAGGTATTAAGTCTTTGCCTAACCAGTTCTCTAGGATATCTAGGGGAGCAGGCTATAGAGAGCTTCAGGTTAGCAGCTTCTCTTCCTCCTCCCCGCTTGGGAGGACAGCAAGGAGGCCATGCATACGCGCCAAGCACTATAGGCGTGCATGCACACCAAGTGCTTGGCACGCATGTGCAGTTGAGGAACCAGTGAAAAGGTAAACCCTGAGGGTGGTTCCCCCCAAAAGCTGCAACTGGTTCTCCAGGACACTGGGAAAAGTTACTACCGGTTCTGGAGAACTGGTGAGAACCTGTTACATCCCATCACTGCTAGGGACACTTCAGAGGAGCTGGGTCTCCCAAATAAACTCCCAAACTCCTAGAGTCAGGTTCGCCTGAGCAAGGCGGGGTATAAATTTGAAGAATAAATAAATAAATAAATACATAGCACTCCATTGCCCCATCCATCTCTGATCTCAACAACAGAAGCTTCTCCACACAAAGTAAAATGTTCCCCCTAGAATCAGATCATAGTGGAGGGCACAATAACTAGCTGATTTCACAGCACTTCAGGATTTCTATAAGAGGGCAGCTGGCTTTTGAGAGTGGCAACATAATGAGGAAAAGGGTACACTATGCCATTTGCAGTTTGATTGATGCCTCAATGCCAACCTGGATTCTCACAGCTTGAAAGAGTTTTCAATGGTGGATGTGGTGTATCTAGAAGACATTTCTTGTATTATAAGTAGTTGCATCTATCATACTGCTGGGCACATTTTTTGGAGGCATTTACATGATGCATGCAGTGAGCACTCATGTAGAATACATACAGGCTAAAAGTACATTTAAATTCTCCAAGGTCAAGCAAGACTGCACACTTTAACCTAAATACTCAAGTACATTTTATAAACACCGGTGTGATCACACCCAATATAAACACTATTCTTAGCTCTGCAAGTAGGGCAAGTTAGGATGGCGAAGTATTTTTTTTTTAATTTATTGCTTGGTTACTGATGGAAATGGAAAGAAGACAATGTTCTACAATAACATTTGCTTTGGAATGCTGATCTGCTTTCTTACCATTGAATGTTAGGTACACCCTGGCCTGGGGCTGTGAAGATCCTTTTACACTCCAAGAGCAAATAAACACCCCAATCAACACTTGGAGACTGAGAAGTGCCATTATCTTCATATGGAAAGGCAATATCCAAGATATGAAACCTAAACAAAGAGAGAGAGAGAGAGAAAGGGCATTGTTGGTGGTAGTAGTTAGCAAAATACAAAGGCAATTGGACAGGACAGGACAAACCATGAAACCCCTCAGAGGGAAGAGTTGGATAGTTTGCCCCATCCTCTGCTAAAATGTGAAAAATCTGACAGGTTCAGCAGTGAATGAAGTGTTATCAGTGGAGTAAGGCCCACAGCAAGGATCAGGCAAAGTGTATTTCAGTAAGAATGATTCCCACCTGCTGGAAAAAATAATTACCGGTACGTTAAATGTCAAGGCAGAGCAAAGCAAGGGCAAGCTATAAGGTTTCATGAATGAAAACGTCTTGATATTTTTAGACCTCTGTCTTTACTGTACTCTTTTTAAAATATAAAAGGACCTGCAGAGTGGATGTGTCAAGGCTTTCCTCAGGCTGCCTCCCTTTGCCCATTTCTAAGGCAGTTCGTGACCGAGCTTTTACATCTGTTTTTATTTTTTTTTAAAAAAAACCCCACATGTTCTCAAAAATATAACTTTCCATTATCTGGGGTATTAGTGTAGCTATGTTCTCAAATCAATGAAGTCAGAATAACAGCTGCGTTAGTCAAAAGGCAAGTGACAATTATGAAAGGTGCCACAGTTCTTTATTCGTTTGTTTTTTCCCTTTTATACCCCCCACCCTATTGGTGCAAGAACCACACAACATAAGTTTATAAAACCAAAACCAAAAGCAGGAAGTAGGCAAAACTTTTTTCATTGACTTTCTGTCAATATTTTGGTTAATATTTATACAGTAGAAAAGGCAAATGCATGTCAAATATCATACAAGAACTATAAAGACTCACTCTCATTTTTGTTACATTTCCTCCAGTCCCATGTGCATTTCATCTTTTGTTTGTACTAATCTGGGAAACTTTGTTTTTAATTCCAAACTGGAAATAAAATTGCTCACATCACATTTTATACACATTTTAACTGAAATTTGTATTTTTGTATGCAGTTTTCCTGTACACATTTCCCTACTGATATAAGGTTTACTTCCTTTAGGACAAGGTGTGCTATTTCTTAAGACATACTTTCACTTAAATTTGCTCCAACTATATTCCTCACACATTTGCTGTATTAGAACATGACAATAAAAATGCAGAAGTTCCCATATTTCCCAGTTCCTGTGCACAGGCTGAAATCCTGTTGCGTAGCTCCACATGTACAATGCCAAGCTGCAGCAATGATATCAAAAATCATGATGTGCTGTTTACCAAATACTTCCACATGTGTGCTGTGTACAGTCTAATTTTTTTCTGCCATAGCTCCCCAACAAGAATACCTTCCCCTTAGAGCAGGGATTCTCAACCTGTGGCCAATGGGCCAGATGCAGGCCTCCTCCATCACCTCCACCATACCTGGAAGTGCCATGTGGTAGAGGAAGGGCAAAATGGCCATCTGGCCCCTGAAGCTATCTGAGGGACTGTGACCCGGCCCCCAACTTTAAAAGGATGAGAACTCCTGCTTTAGCTACTTGACTGGGACCATCACTGGCATCAGTTCAGCACTAAGTTAAGAGATATTTATCGCCATCCCTTTGAGAGTTGAACATCATTGGCCTGCATAGATTTCAGTGCAGTGTTTTTAATGCATTAATATGTTTAATTTTTCTGTTTAATTTTAAATTGTTTTACATGTCACACGTTTCCATTTTGTTTTATACAGCTCTGTAACCTATCCTTAGATTCTCTGATATAGGGTAAGCTATAAAATAAAATTTCACAATCTAATACCACAACCCAATTTGCTTGGGCATAAAGATGTGAGTATACCTTGCACAAAGACAAACGAGATTTCAGCCATAGAGTCCAAACTAACATTTCACTATGCAGTCTTTGCATAGCTGAATAAGTCAATTGGGTAGGAAACATTTCTGTTCCTAGTGAGATTTATTTCATCTTAAATTGATGCCCTTAAATTACTCAAAATCAATGCAAAGACATTGATTTTAGTGGCAAGTAGAACTATGTTCAGCAGGAATAAATCCATTGTACATAACTAGAGACTATGCATTTTGCAGGAACAATTCATGATATTGGCATATAGGGTATACACATCCTTTCACTATATATAAATAAATAAATAAACATTGAAAGATCTATTATCAATTCATAATCTTCAATATTAGGTAATGATTATTAATGGGATGATACACAATTCCTTCTGCCCAACATCTGTGTGCATGTTTCCTAAGCTCTCACATGCATGTTCAAATTATGTGGTGTTCTCCATTGTGAAGAAAGGGCATGTGAACTTTGCAGGCACAAATTCACAGTTTTGAGAAATGTAAAACCAAGCATCTGTGATAGTATCTTCCAGACAGAAAAATTGTCCCATAGTCTTAGCGAAACCTCTGAGAGTGTAACATTGTGAATGGAGTAATAGAATTCAGTTACCAAAAGGTTTAAACATTGCATGATTATGCAGTCTCATGTTACATACCGTATATACTCGACTATAAGTTGTCCCAAATATAAGTCGAGGTACCTAATTTAAACCTCTAAGGCTAAGAAAATAGATTGATCCGAGAATAAATTGGGGGTGGAAAATACAGCAGCTACTGTATTTTTAATCTAGACATTTGTGTGCGTATGTTTTTGAGTTCTTACGGTAGTGCTAGTGTTTTATTTTTTTACTGTATGTTTGAATTTGAACCACCGCAGTTTTGGGACTCTCAGGGTCATTGACCTGAGTATAAGTCGAGTCCACTTTTTGTACCTCATTTTGGGGACTAACAAACTAGACTTATACTTGAGTATACTTGAGAATATACAGTAATTAAAATGCAATTCTTATTTCATGATGATTTGGATTATAATGTATCTTAAATAGAAAACTATATTTAGTATTTTAAAAAAATCAATTTAAATGTTTTTTAAAATCTGACTTGAAATTTTAATCCACTCTCTCTTGTGGTTTACAATGTGCACCAGCCTTAATTTACAAGATAGTCTTCCATACTTTGGTGTGCGCACACACACACAAACACACACACCCAGATATGCTGTACCCTCCATGTTGGTTTGAGATATTTCTCAATCCAACATATCTAGAGTACAGCAAGTTGGGGAAGATACTTCTCGGAAGCTGTCTCTTGCAATGGACGGTATTACATGACACATCTGGCAGATTTACACTGCTGTGTAACTAATGCTTGAGTAAGAACATATTAATGAATGCTAGGGATTTGAATAATGCAGCTGTTTGCACTCAGATAGAAACAGAGCAAGATTTCCCACTTTTCTCCACACAGAGAGATTTATCTGCATAAGATTTTGTTTTACAAGAATCTCTCAAAAGTTTCAAAACCAGTTTTCCCCCTAGAAGAAATGCCAAGCTGTGAATGATTAGTAGCATTCTTGCACAGAACAGTATATTTCCTGCTCAGGATTTATTGCAAAGGCAACAAGCTGCACAGGTCTTTGCAGAATAACAGGTGAAAATGAAAAAGGAGGAGAAGAAATTCTTTAAAAATAAATAAAAATGTAAAGGCCAATAGAAAGTCACGTCCAACTCTAGGGTGCAGTGCTCATCTCCATTTACAGCCAAAGAGCCAGTGCTATCTGCATCTGCAGATGTTTCTATAGTCATGTGGAAAGCATGACTAGACACTGAAGCATATAGAACGTTGTTACCTTTCCTGCCAAAACAGTACTTATTTATCTACTTGCCATGTCTTGCTTCTGAACTGCTAGGAGCTGGGACAGATAATAGGCACTCACTCCTTTGTGCAGAACTTGGGTCTCGAACTGCTGACATGCCGAACTTCTGGTAGTCAAGTGCAGCATCTTAACCACTAAAGGAGTCTAATTCTCACAGGAAGCCTGTAAATCTCCATGCTGAGGTGGGGAGACTCTTATCAGAGACTCTCATCATGGTGAGATCAAGAAAATGACAACTATTTCGAATACTGTACTCATCAGGTCCCCAATTAATGCTATTGTACAAGCCTACTGCTCCAGAGAAGTAGGCACATGTAACTTTCTTTTAATAAAAAACCTGAGCTCAAAAATAACAGAGAAGAATGGGAATGAACATAACAAAAGGACAAGACTGCATTTTATCACCCTGCTTATTCAACTTATACACAGAGCACATAATGCGCAATGCAGGGATGGAGGAATCACAATTTGGGATCAAAATTGCTGGGAGAAACATCAACAACTTGAGATATGCAAATGACACTACCCTAATGGCAGAAAGTGAGGAAGACCTAAAGAACCTCCTGATTAGGCTGAAAGAAGAAAGTGCAAAAGCTGGCTTGAGACTCAATATCGAGAAAACCAAGATAATGGCAACAGGCCCTCTCAGTCCCTGGAAAATAGATGGGGAAGAAGTAGAGGCAGTGACAGATTTTACTTTCTTAGGATCAAAGCTCACTGCAGATGGTGATTGCAGCCATGAAATAAAAAGGCGACTGATTCTTGGGAGGCAAGCGATGAGAAACTTGGGGAACATAGTGAAAAGTAGAGACATCACATTGTAAACAAAAATTTGTATAGTCAAAGCAATGGTATTCCCGGTGGCAATGTATGGTTGTGAGAGCTGGGCCATTAGGAAAGCTGAGCGCAGAAGAATAGATGCCTTTGAGATGTGGTGTTGGAGGAGAGTTTTGAGAGTCCCCTGGACAGCGAGGAGAACAAATAGGTCCATCTTAGAAGAAATCAACCCTGACTGCTCCTTAAAAGGTCAAAGCTGAGAAAGGTGGAAGGCAAAAGAAGAAGGGGGTGGCCAAAAATGAGATGGCTAGATGGTATTGTGAATGCAGTGGGCACAGAGCTGGGTGGGCTGAGGAGGATGGTGGGGGACAGAGGTTGCTGGAGGACAATGGTCCATAGGGTCGCAAAGGATTGGAATCAACTGTGTGACTGAAAAACAAAACAATGCCTTTGAAATACACCAAGCTAGAAAATAGGAATGAGAAAAAGAGTAAGAGAAAGCCAACTGGGACATAGCAAAAAAAATAAATCAATCTGTAAGCTGTGTATTCAAATTGTTACCTATCCGTACCACTTACTGGGTGTCAGTGGGCAATCTCCCCAAACATTTAACCAATAAGAAAATTGTATTATATTTTTAAAAAATCTGACAGTCCACATAAATGCAAGTGTCTTCCTGACTCCTAAATTACTACCCTACTTAAGAAAGGTTGAGGTGACCCTCAAACTGATCAATCTAAAACCATGATGAGAAAAACCTTCTGACCATGAAGATTTCTCACCTCAAAGTAAAATCTTAATTTTAAAGTATTATCGTCAAGTCTCCATTATCTAGAAACCTCTACCCATTTCCCACAGAGCTCTAGCTTCCTGAATGCTTCATTAGCCAACATGAAATCAAGAAAGAAATCAGGAACCTTCAGTGACTGAAAAACCTGGAAATAAAGTCTTCTCTTTGTTGTTCAAAAAAAGTAAACGTTGTCAATTCTCTTATTCCTCACCTTTTAAAATCAAACCATCTTCCTCCTTCTATGATATACCCCTTTGCCATATGTCATACTAAAACTTCAAAGTTCTGCCTTACCACTTCCTCAGAATCCTTTCTTCCCTTATTTGGCCAACACAACCCTGTTACTCCCTGTTCTTCTGCTGTTGTCAGAAGTAACAACACATCAGTCATTGGTGGTGGGATGGTGGGGTAGTGGCAAACCACGAGAGATATCAGGACAGCAGAACCACAACTGGAGGCCAGGGGGGCAGTTCCTTGTGAAGTCCCAGGAGAGAATCTGAAGATGACACAGAACTCCTTAAGATCCTTTAGAGGTGGCACAAACAAGGAAGCCTAGCACACAAGCCAACACCTATGTTTTGAGCCAACGAATCCTACCACCAATTCAGAATGAAAGTAGATATGCCCCCAGGCTTCTAAGTCACACACACACACCAACAAATTCACCAAACCAACTTTCTCCTCCTGAAGTGCCATTTCACCCTGGCATTTGTCTCCAGCCTGGAGAAGCACAACTATACCAAGCTGTGCCAATCCCATCCATTAATGAACAGTTTCCTTTCTGTAACATTTATTGTGCCTCAATGTGAATCTCCGTTGGTCAGCTAAATTCCTCATTCTTCTAAGTGCAGTGCACAGCCTGCACCATGCACACCCACTTGCCACACTTCTGCAAGAGATGCCTGTACATCCATGTGAGCTGTACATCCTCATCTGAGCCACTATTTCCCCAGAACAATACATTTGCAGCAACAAATTTATATCCCATACACAGTGGAACATACAACAATCGTCCCATATACCAACAACATCGCATAACAATTAGGTTTTGGGGGGAATGGCGTCCCACATAACAATTTTCCCTGTGGAAAATAATCCATACAACAATTTTTCAATAGGAAAAAACACTTAGTGGAAAAAATTGTTGTACGATGCATCCTATAGGGAAAATTGCTATACGATGCATGCATTGTATAGCAATTGTTTCGTACAACAATGAGACCTGTGGAACGGATTAAAATAGTTGTATGAGGTACCACTGCACACAGGAGTAAGTCCCACTGAATTTCGTTGGACTTACATTTGATCATGCATGCTTAGTAAAGGTAAAGGTTTCCTTGCTCGAAAGCCAGTTGTATCTGACTCTAGGGGTCAGTGCTCATCTCTGTTTCTAAGCCGAAGAGCCAGCACTGTCTGCTTCTGCAGAAGTTTCCATGGTCATGTGGCAGGCAAGGAGCACACGGAACGCTGTTACCTTCCCACTGAAGTGGTCCCTATTTATCTACTTGCAATTTCTTGCTTTCGAACTACTAGGTTGGCAGGAGCTGGGACAGAGACGGGAGCTCATTCCGTCCTGCAGTACTCGGGAATCGAACTTCTGACCTTCTGCCTCCCAGTCAGCATCTTAGTGACTTGAGCCACTGCAGTCCCCATGCATGCTTAGGATTTCTCTATTTAGTGCCCTAGGGTTCAAATCTTTTGTTTCATGAGGATGATTGCCTCTTTTCAGCTCAACAGCAGCATTTATCAGTTCATATGCAGGTGCTGGGGACACTCAGCATCTGGCCCTTTGCTTGGTACATATTATGTTTCCTAGAGCAGTAAGTCAGAAGCTTGTTATCCTCATATCTTGTGCCTGATGTGCAGCTTCTGCCTTCAGCTGGCCCAAACCCAACAAAATATCTCCCCCACCCCTCACACATGTGGAGTCCATCATCCTTGGAGGAAGCTCACACCTGCTCGAAATGCACTGGCTGTGCATCTAGTGCTGAGCGGCCAAAAACTAGATCTGTCAAAAACCAGAGCCAGACAACTGATCCAAG
Organism: Furcifer pardalis; assembly: GCA_030440675.1. Classification (NCBI taxonomy): domain Eukaryota; kingdom Metazoa; phylum Chordata; class Lepidosauria; order Squamata; family Chamaeleonidae; genus Furcifer; species Furcifer pardalis. Next base: position 205,271,381 of record CP126892.1, read on the forward strand.
TTGCATATCATAGCTGCACACTGGAATAAGTTTTAGAAGGAGATGTTCGAAGGAGAAGTCTCAGCATCTCTTTCAGTCTGCACCACACATGGCTGCAAGAGCGACAAGAGGCTTCAACTGAGCAGCCAGTGGAAATTATAATATTTTACTACCACATGTGCTCCCAATCAGCAATAACTGGCATTTCCAGCCAGGTTTCACTTAGGAATCTCTGCAGCCAACCAAAGACATTCAATGTGGGATTTCTATATTAACTTGCACATGTCTGAGCACATACAGACCGTTGATTTCACTCTTGATACTCTTGTGTTGTAATTACAGTCCCACCCCATGCTATTTGAATGCTCCACGCAACCTTTTTCTACAATATTATTCTAGCAGTTCCAGCATTCTCAGAGGAAGGGTTAATTCGACTCCACCCCACCTCACGGGCACTCAGGCAGCGAAGACATCCTTCCCCATAATCCTTTTGGCAAGGGAAGAAATGCTATTAAGTCTCCACGCGATGGCTTTGTTAGAGACAAACAAATGGCCAACCGCACTGAATTTGGCGGTCTAATAGAAGCAATAGGATTAGTATTCCACAACTGCACAACAGATTCCCTCTTACGGGAATGGACTGATGGAATTATGCAATGCGCATTTTGACTATGTGAGGCGCATAAGAGCCATAACAAATAAAGGCCTGCCCTCTTTCCACTTTATTTGCATCTCACAGATGACTATCCTTAATTCCCTTTCAGAGGCGCATTGTTGCCTTGCGCTGGGCAGCATCCCTCTTTGAAATGCCATTCCTTTCAAAAGAAGGAACAGCAAAGATTCACAACAGAAGGACATGAACCAATATTGAGCACACTTGATCCCAAATGAGATTAACTTGTTTTCAGTAAATATGAATGGAAATGAACTGGGACTGAGTGGGGGGGGGGGGTTTTGAGGTACAGCATTCCTGTATGTGTTTATTTACTTTGACATAAACAGCGCTGGCTCTTCGGCTTAGAAACAGAGATGAGCACTGACCCCTAGAGTCGGATACGACTGGCTTTTGAGCAAGGGAAACCTTTACCTTTACCTAAGCAGGGTGGGAAGTTACTCTCAAGTAAATGTCCTTAGAAGAATTTCCTTATTACGGCATTGAGTGCCACCACATGCATGGCAAGAAAGGAAAGCCTCCCAGACATTTCACCCCACCTTTCCCCCTATGGAAGAAAACAGTATTATTTTAATCCCCAAAGCATCATTATTTGGGGAGTTTGCAGTCCGGGCCAGAAGGTAAATCTGAACCAAACGCAAGTCAGAGTCTGGTCCGACAACCTGGAAGTTGCTATAGCTAATGAACTGGGACGGGGGGAGCACATAAGTTTCTTCAAGGGGGGGAGACACAGGACCCTTCGTAGCCACCCAATTGTGGGCAGGATGGAGAGGGTTTTGTGGGAAAGCAAAGTTGAAGAAGAACCCAAAGTCGCGCTCCTGATGTAGAATTATTTACAGCTTGAAGCAGGTGTCAATCCCCCAAGCCTGAAATATACGGCGTTTGATTCCCCCACACACAAAATAAAATAAATCACCACATATTACTGTTCATTTATTCATTCATAGGGGCAAAAACACCAGAAAAACTGAAATATTGCACCGAGCCATAGATAGCTTCCGCCTTGTTTAGCGACTCTGAAGTTCAGTAATTTATTAACACACACACACACACACGGAGATTCAGCTACTGCAAGGGGGGGGGGTATTTCTAGGGTGTGTTGGACCCTCCCAAAGTCCTGTGCCAAACCAAACTATTGGGGGGGGGGGACTTTCGTTCAGACTTACCGAGCCACTGACGCATCCAGTCCTTGGAAGGGCTTTTAAATTGTCCTGTTAGCCTTAGGGATTCCTTTTGGAGGGAGGAAATAAAATAGATACTTTAATATATATATATATATCTCCCTGTGGTGGAAGAAGCCACTTTCTCCTCCTTTCAGATGGTAACAGGGTCCGTTGGGCAGATTCCTCAGGGTGGCTCTCCCTCCTCCCGGGGAGACAGAGCAGGCTCGCCTGGACCCGCGAATACAGCACCTAGGGCTGAATGGAAAGTAACGAGGCGCTTTGGGTCTCCAGTTACACGCAGCCCGGCGCTGCGAGGGACCCGCCTTCCTTGCTGGAGCCCAGGGAAGAGGAGGGGTGGCTGGCTGCCTTAAGGAAACCTGGAAGCCACACCTACGAGGAGGGGGGGGCTGGGGTGACCCACGCACGGGAGAGCCCGGGATGAAGCGGAAGCCCTGCCCAAGGCAAAGGGTGCCGGCCTCCGGAGCCCAACAGCACGCCTCGGTGGCTGAGATGGCAATCCCATGGAGTTAGGAAATGTGGCGTGGTCTCTATCTCTATCTCTCTATCTATCTCTCTATCTATCTATCACACACACACACACACACAGACACACACACACACACACACACACACACACACACACACACACACACACACACACACACACACACACACACACAGATTGTGCAAGCAATTTCTGGATCCGACCTCATGGAGTTAGGAGGTGCGGTGTGTGTGAGAGAGAGCGCGCACACAGAATAAGTGTGCCAGCCTCCAGACCTCATCGGTCGGGGATGGGGTCGTGACGTGTGCCTCCTCCCGAGTCACGCTGAGAAGGCTTCCCCTTTTCTGCCCCTTCCTTTTGCGTTTCCTCACGGAAACTTACTCCCGAGTAGACTGGGCGCCCGCCCTACCTTACTGAGCTTTCCCAAGTGCACACTTTTCAGCCTGGTGCCCTTTGGGGAAGTCTCTTCACTGGACAGACAAGTTCATTTTGGCGGAGACTCTTCCGCTTAGAAACAGAGATGAGCACTGACCCCCCTAGAGTCGGGTACGACTGGCTTTCGAGCAAGGGAAGCCTTTACCTTTACCTTACAGAGAACACACACACACACACTTATGAGTCATAATTCAAAAGAGTAACTTTCTTTGGTTGTTCTTTGTTGTTTTATATTGTCATTCGTTCAATTGTTTGTACATCGCCCAGAGTCGGAAACATTCCATATGGCCGGTGTGAAAGTTTAATTAATTAATCTAATTAATTAATTAATTAATTGCGCGCGCGCCCGGGCTGCGAGGCTGGGGGCGATTCCTGGAGAAGAGACGCCTCTCTGGACCCCCTAGTGGGCTTACTTCTGAGTAGGGGCGTCGAGGCTCCTTCTAGGCTGCGCTCCTCTGCCTGTTCACTTGGAAGTCCCACGGCGCTTTCAGTCCTCCTAACCCAGTGGAGGAACGGCTTCGTTTGTGTTTCAGAGCCACAGATGAATGAAGCGGTGTGGATTCAACAACCAGAGCTGTCTGCGGCGACTTGAAACTAGACAGATCCACCCCAGTCAGCGATCCGGTTTTATTGAGTTGTCAACGGATTCACCCTAGTCAAGCCTTCTGATCCCATTCCTTGTCAAATAGCAAAAACAATGAGATCTTTCTGAGCAAAAGGAGCCTTTCCCTGCCTGCCTCTGTTATTTCTATGGCTAACCCTCTGGGTTAAGCCTTCCAAACAGATGTCACTTTTATGCTCCCAGCAACAGCTGGCAAGCCTTTGAAAGCTGAACTTCAACGTAATTGAGATCAGAACTGGGACTGCTCCTATTTTAAGGAGTTCATTTCTTCCGCAGATTCTCAGGCTTCCTTGTGCCACTATCCTACTGCTTCTGCCCAGGTGACATCTCCTGGCCACAGACTCCTTCAGCGAAGTACCCCTTTCAAACCACAGCTAAGTGTATCTTTTGAGCCAAAGTTTAGCCTTTGAACGTGCGATCTTGGAAGATGGCTGAGCATGTGCAGAGCGCCTTCCAGTGATTTCCAAACAACAACCTAACCATCCCAAATCAGGAACTATATGTTACTCTAAAAGGGGGTGCATCCCCTCTTTTTGGACCCTACAAAGTGACTCTACATTAGGAACTCAGGCTGATTAGGTAAGGATAAAAGGTTCCCTTGCTCAAAAGCCAGTTCAGTGCTCATCTGCTTCAAAGCCGAAGAGTCACCACTGCCTGCTTCTGCAGTCATTTCCGTGGTCATGTGGCAGGCAGAACGCTGTTTACCTTCCCACAAGAGTGGTCCCTATTTATCTACTTGCAATCTCTTGCTTTCAAACTGCTAGGTTGGCAGGAGCTGGGACAAAGATGGGAGCTCATTCCGTCCTGCAGTACTCAGGAATCAAACTGCTGACCTCCCACGTTCCAGCCAGCATCTTAGCCACTTGAGCTACTGTAGTAATCAGGCTGATTACTTCCCCCCCAAAAAAGTAAACCTTTAAGCCACATGAGCTCAAGTCTGATGCCCAAACCTCCTACAGCTTCAAAGCTGACATCCGCGTCTCTTCTTTCTTCATACAGTGGAATCTCAGATAAGGTAATTAATGGATTCTCCAGGACATTTCTTACAGCGAAAATTATTTTTACTGAATTTCCCTTAGGAATGCATTGAAAACCAAAATATGTTAACTGAAATGCTGTTTCCCATAGGAATGCATTGAAAATCAATTAATCCATTCTGAAAAAAATTATGTAAACCAAGCCACTATTTTCTATGGCTTTCCTTTTGTTATGCAATTTTTATGTTAACCAAGCCATTTGTTAACCAAGGTTCCACTGTAGTCTCTTTCCAAAGGGTTAAAGTAGAGTGTGGTGAACTTTGGCCCTCCAGATAATTTGGACTTCAGTTCCCAGCTGCCCCAGCCATATGACAACACATTCTGGGCATTAAAGTCCCAAACTTCTGGGGAGCACAAGGTTCTTCTTCCATGTCTAGGTCAGACGTTAAAGTGCCAAAAAGAAGCCACTTTTTGGTGAATTGTGTGGTTTCTTTTGCCTGACCTAGTGTGAAACAGATGAGCCAGCACAAGGTTGACATTGACAGGTGTCCTTCTACTGTATTTTGTTTTGTTCTCAGAGATGGTCTCCTGACAGTTCTAATAACTAGTAAATATGATCCTTACCTAATTTGAATATGGGTTATCCTTGTTGCACTCTAGAAAGGTCATCCCAGAAATTCACTTAAGTCCTAAAAGAACAGCCTCTCTTTCACTTTGCACATGGTCAAAATGTCTGTCTCTGACTGATTTTCCTGGGAATAAGGGAAAGTGGAGGAGATGAGAGAATTACAGTCAATTTATCATCTCATATTGCTGTGGGTCTACTGCAGTTCTAATTCATAAATCATGTTCACAGCACATGTATGAGAGCTGTTGTCTTCTGAGCCATTTTTTCTCTTCCTGAGTCTCTGAAAAATAAAATGTACAGTACTGTATATATTTTCTTGGCATGCCAATAAAACATTTGTGCCCTCAGAATAAAGTAGGATCTTCCTATCTTTGCCAGGCTTGGTTCCTTCACTTCCCTGTAACCTTTTTGTACTCTTTGTGCCCTTAACATTGCCTGCCTCAAAAGAAAAAGAGAAAGCATAAAGTTTACAGCTTTCTCTTCACCATCATTACTGGAAAGGTAATGTTACAAGGAGAATGCTTAGAGCAGTGGTGGTGCACCTATGGCATGTGTGCCAGAGGTGACACTTGGAGTCCTCTCTGTGGGCCCCCGTGCATTAATTCCAGCACTTCCTCCTTCCCCCCACCACAGAGTTCACCCTGTTCCTCTACCCAGCAGTCCAATGGGAGCACTTCCTCCCTCCCCTGTTGCTGTGTTGGCACTTTGCGATAAATATGTGGGTTTTGGGTTCCAGTTTGGGCACTCGGCACTGGCTTAGAGCCCCCATTCTGGTTAAGAGCCTAACTATTGGGATCTGTCTTTGATTTTCTCCTTATGAAAAGAGCTTTCCAAACCTTCTAGGAAAATGATTGAGACTTCACAGCGTTGTGTAATCCTTTTGGATGAAATGCAAGACTGTCATAAGGTGCATTCCAGTAGAGGTCAGCATACAGTGAAAAGAGGGTAGCTGGAACAAAAAAAGGGTCTTTCTCAAAGTAGAAATCCCAAACCTGTTTTGTTTATTTTTGACAAGTGACTTTTCCCTGTCAAAACTCTTTCTTTTAATTGTTGTGAGGCTAGGGGAGCATCATGCGAGAGGCTGGTATTGGACGTACGCTTTCCCGAAAACACTGAGGTCATTTTATCATGAAGAATTAAATTCAGATGATTCATGCCATTTCTTAGTAAATTCATGTGTTCTCATTCTTGTCCATAATCAGTCATTCAGAGGAAGAGAAACAAAGGCTCAACGTACCCAGGATACAAGGGGTTTAATTTTCAAGACTTTTTGATTAACAGGAATAAGGCAAACTGTGGTGAATCAAATCAGAAGTCCCTGCAAGTTTAACATTCTCCTCATCCACTGGTCAGTCAATTGTCTATGAAGATTCTACCAAGTAACATCTGCACATTGCCTAACAAAATCACCTCCCATCCCTCTCAGATCTCCTTGGTCCCTCTCACCTGCATCCATCACTTTACCTTGGTGGGCAAACTTTGAGAAAGCTTCCCTGGAGAGTGGAAGCATTGCAAGTCCACTGGAACATCCCCTACTAGCAATAGCATGCAGCTGACTAATCCTTCCTACCCAAGAAGTGTTGCACTCCCAACCTTCTGAGCCACTTTGCTGAAAATGGAAATGTGACTTCCTTTGTGCCCAAGAAATTCACAGAGAAACTGATCCACATCAACTAAAGGTCCCTGACATGTGTCTAGTTGCTGAGAAGCCTCACAAACGATATGTAAATACTGTTTTGTAAGATCAGGTATTAGTGTCCTGTCAATATATTGAACAAAAGTAACAGAGAAATCTTGATTATTGAAGTGGGAGCAAGTTTGCAAACCACCTAATATACCATTCTGCTTTAAAAAGACATCTCATATGGAAAACCAAAACATCTATTTTGTAGACATCACAATAGCCATAGCATCATTTGGGTCAATGAGCATGATGATGAAAATATTAAAGCCATTATAAAATGGGCAGAATCCCATTAAGTGTGACTGAATTTTAGGTTGTACAATACTTTGATACAAAGAAGAAATAAATACAGTAATACCTCGGATAACATTAAGACTTGGTTCCACAAGTCTGCTTGTTTTCCGTTGACAATGCATGAGGCTTGCAGAGCTAGAATCTTGGGTTCAGGCTGTTTAGAATGTAAAGGGGAAACTTCATAAAGGTAATTGGGTCAAATTGTCTCTTTGCAATTTTTTTTCTGCAAAGTGTTCTGTGTTACACTGGGGAAAGGGTCCTAAGCCTTTGCTTTGCTAAACTAGTCAGACTAGTTTTTGCAAGCCTTTGTTATTCAAATGTGGCAAGCTTGAGAGCAGGCAGTCCCTCCCTTTCTTCCAAGAGAAACTGGTGAGTCACAGCCACACCTCAGGGAATTTGAGGCAAAGGTTATCTGATAGATCAGATAACGTTAACATAATGGTTAACATAATGTTATCCGATCCAAATGTTTGCCTCAAATTCCCCAACGTTATGCGATTTTAGCGTTATCTGGTCCAATCGTTATCCGGTGTTTTACTGTACTTTCATTATTTCTAGCAATAACACAGCTATACAAAAAAAATAATCCTGGCATGAGCTTTTGCAGTTGTTTTATACTAATTTCAGGCTGCTGATTACAAATATGAGCTCAGATTTGCTCTCTCACATCACATTTTTATGCTATTGGCCAACCCAATTGTCATTCCTGACTGGATGTTGGTGCGAGTCAGTTATAGAATTATAGTGATAAAATTAGTGATTATAATGTTATGTTATATATATTACCTTATTTATGTATATATTTTTAGTGCAGTTTGTGATATAACAATGGACACAACATTGGAAAGAAGGAAATGCCGTAATGACGCAGATATATTCTGTTACATCTGTGGCAGCTTTACCTTGCAGGATCAAAGGCACAACATCACTACCTTTGTCAAGAGGGTGTATCTTGCGTACTTTAAAGTACCACTGGGAGACCAAGACAAACGTTGGGCTCCATATACAGTGTGCAAAACCTGTGTCGAAACATTGCAGTCATGGTCTAAAGGAATGAATTCTAAGCTGAAGTTTGGTGTGCCAATGGTTTGGAGAGAACCAAGGAACCATGTGGATGACTGCTACTTTTGCCTTATCAATGTCAAAGGTTTCAATAAAAATAACAGACACCACATACAATACCCTGATATCCCATCTGCCAAACGACCAGTTGGACACTGTGAGGAAATACCTGTGCCTGTATATACAGAGCTACCAGAGATTGATGTTGAATCCCACAGTTCATCCAGTTCTACTACACATGATGAGGATAATGGTGCTCCAACCTATACGCCATCTGATGCAGATTCTGTTAATCTGTTTAGTCAACCTGAATTGAGTGATCTGGTAAGAGATTTGCATTTGCCAAAGCAGTCTGCAGAATTGTTGGCTTCCAGGCTGAAAGAGAAAGGACTACTCAGACCTGGCACTAGTGTCTCCTTTCATCGTAACAGAGAAGCAGCACTGCGAAAGTACTTCCAATCTGATGGTCCACTTGTTTATTGTAATGATGTTAAAGGGCTTATTCTCCATATAGGACTGCCCACATATGATTCCAGTGAATGGAGACTTTATCGGCAATAGTAAAAGGAGTTTAAAATGTGTGTTATTGCACAACGGAAATATATTTGGTTCAATCCCAATAGGACACTCCGTACAAATGAAAGAAGAGTATGGCAATATGAAGACAATTCTGGGTAGATTGGATTACACACATCATGGATGGGTGATCTGTGTTGATTTGAAAATGGTAAATGTTTTGCTGAGCCAGCAAGGGGGTTACACCAAATACCCTTGCTTCCTTTGCTATTAGGACAGTAGGGCTACAGTAAAACACTGGGTGGAAAAGACCTGGCCACCAAGAATCAGTTTTACGCCTGGTGACAAGAACATTACAAAGCCTCTGGTTGATAGGAATACAATTGTATTACCTCCACTGCACATAACACTTGGGTTAATGAAGCAATTCATCAAAGCCCTGAATCACACTGGAAACTGCTTCAGCTATATATGTACAACCTTTCCAGGTGTCAGCATGGAGAAGAAAAAGGCAGGAATATTTGATGGCCCTCAAATTAGAACTCTCATCAGGGTTCCACACTTTCTTCCAGCAATGACGGCGGCAGAGGCTAGAGCTTGGAATGCATTCACCGATGTTGTTCGGAATTTCCTTGGCAACAAGAAACCAGACAACTATCGAGAGATTGTGGAGCAGCTGCTCTTGAGTTTCCAAGCACTTGGATGTAGAATGAGCATCAAGATTCACTGTTTACATAGTCATTTAGCCAACTTTCCAGAGAACTTGGGTGATGTGAGTGAAGAGCACGGTGAACGTTTTCATCAAGACATTAAAGTAATGGAAGAACGTTACCAAGGCCGATGGGACACCAACATGATGGCAGATTACTGTCGGTCCTCGATGAGAGACATTACACACATTGAACATCGCAGAGCGTCCAAGAAAAGGTCATTCATGGCGATGTAAGGTCAATATTGTCAATTTACCTTTTTGTACATATTTTCATATCTTAACGTTTCAATTCTTACATGTTAATATGCTTTCACTCTCAACTTTGTGCTTCAGTTCATAATTATATATGTTTTTCAATAAAGTATTGCATATTGGATGTTATTTTATTAGGCCCGTATGTCTGTTTAGCTCAACAAATATGATGATAAATTTGCTGTTCGTAGGTATATTGCAATATTTGAGATCTCAAAAACCTGATGTGCTAGAAAAACATGGTTGCCAGATTCAGAACCAGCACCTCAAAATTACCTTAAACTCGTTAGAGTACCTCATGCCAGAAAAATTGTGTTGACCAGTTTAATAGATTGTTGTGAACTGTTTGTCATGTAGACCATTTGGGGGTGGACAATTAAGATTCATTAATCTGAATAAAAGATCTGCACCTGGTGGTAATAAAATCTACTGAGATCAGTTTGTTTACTTTAAGAATCGGTAATGTGTTTATTCATAGTGCTGGAGAAAGATGGTAACGATGAATTCCTACCCATCAAAATGCATTCTGGGAACTTGACGGGATGCTAGTGTTGAAGTCAGATGACAAAGAGTACATAAAAGATGGCATCACAAAACATGACGGAGGGGAGAAGTAGTGTGTTAATGTCCTCAGTTCCAGATAACACAAAGGATGGAACATTTACGCCCTCAATGATTTGATGCACTAAATAACTCCATCAGCAAACAAAGGAAATTAGTGTGTGATCCATGTTCAAATAATTAAAAATGCAAATAATGCGGGAGGGAGGAGAGGACCATGTGGAGAAGGAGGAGCAAGCACCCACCTTCCTGTGGAGATGGGTATGAAACACCATGAAATCTTTTGTTTGTTCAACATGCATTTCTGCGAAGAGCACCTGGCACAACAACACCATGCCATGAACTTTCATTAATAAATTTATGCCCGCCTGATGAAGACACCGTGATCTTGAAAGCTCGCACAACGTTTTGGGTTTTTTTGAGTAATCCAATAAAGGTATTGCCTCCATCCTGCATTCTTTGCATTTTTACATAAGTCCAAGTAGCCATATGTAAGATGGCCTATCCTTCCACAATAGGATCAGAGCATCCCTGATAGAGATGGCCTTGCTAGTAGGGAAATGCTAGAAGTCCAGAGTTTTGACAAGGAATGCCTCTCTTTTGTCAAGGCAGAATCTGAAGAAAAGTCTCTTTTTCCTTCCCCTACTCCATGTCACTCTGTCCCTTTCTGGTCATTTCTGTCACTACGATGGAAAGATGGGTTTCTTCAGAGTGATGAAAGATGGAATCAACACCTTAAAAGCATCACTTAGGTCCCTACAGGACCCCCATCTTGAGCTGTGCGTGCAGTTCCAGAGAAACCAAGGTGAATGCTGTAGCTCTCCAAGCTTGGTTATGAAGCCCTAACAGAAGCTGCCATGGTTGTGGAGAGGAAGAGAGTGAGAAGAAGCTGGACAAAATGGAAGCATGAAAACCAAACAGGATATTGGTTAAAGAGATTTGAGGCACTCTCTCAACCCTCCCAATACGCCTTATGAAAAATTGTGGGATTTCACCTACTTAGAAACAATGTACAGTATTTTTAAAACAGGGATAAAACAATCCTCTCTATGCAGTCAGCACAAATTTCCCTAAAAGGTTATTCCAGCTTTAGCCTATTATCTGTCATTACTGAACAGTTTCCCATTTTAGTTGTAACACTATATGCTATTTGAGCAGCGTGTCAGTTCCTGCTCTGATTTATATAGAAATTATGTTGCTTTCAGAGGGATTTGTCTGTGATGACTAGCTAAGTGTTAGTCTCACCTAGTTAAGTGGCAATTACATGTCCAGCAGAGAATTCTGGATTAGAGATGTGAAGAACTGATGGGGTGAAGGAAGGGGAAGGAGATGCTTCTCTTTTTTCCAGGTCCTCATATGAGTCAATTCACACATAACACTCATATTTTGATGACTTACTATTGCCCTGATGGTGGGAATTGACAGTCCTGAAAGCTTTTATCTGATGCTGGTATGATATCACATGCAACAGGTTTATGATCATGCATGAGTGTTGCAACTTGATGCAACAGTCAACAAGCAGTAAACCATGCATATATGAACCATCTTTATGTGGAGATCAATGCTGCACAATGACTCCCTTGAGCCTTTTGCAGCTAAAATGGCAGCTGACTCTCCGCACAAAAATGTGTCTGTGAATTTCATCTAGATTAACAATGTGATTTGGAAACGGGCTGGGTTTTCTTCTTCTTTTCTTTTGAGAATGAGCTGGAAATTACTCAGGCCAGCTGCATCAGTCTTTAAAAATAGGCAGGCCAAATCAGAGATCCAAATGTAATATAAATACAATACTGTATTACATTACATTTTGCAGATTTATCTCATTCCTTACAGTAAATAGGCTGTGTACTTAAATTGTTCCATATAACCATAATGTTTTGTGAGGGAGCAATATAACAACTAGATGACATCTGAAATATGTGCTGTATTTGTATGCCTCACAAATTTAAGGCCCTTAGCCTTTAAATGTCTCATGAATATATTGGTCCTGCATGATGATTTTGGAAGTCCAAAACTAATCTAGATATTTTGGGCATTTTTATTTAATTTTATGGATATGCATAAGAAATATTAACTAAATGATTTCATGCTCCATTTGTAACTATTCATCCACCACTGACCTAGCACAAGTGAAGAACTTCAATTCTGGTTTTAGTGCCTTGCAACAGTGTATATTAAAATAAAGTAAGACATAAAACAATCCGACCATGATCTGAGCGAGGGTTTTGAAAGACTGAGTGAAGTGAAACAAATTTGAAACAAAAATGTCAAAGAGAAAATTAATCTGGCTGCAAATGTTAGTGGGATCAAAGAAAGGGGCAACACAATCACTTTCCCCTCAAAATCCCCGTCACATCCCTACCACCAACACAATACACAGTGCGCTATGAAGTCTACCATGCAAGCTCTAGCGCAGTGATAGGCAACCTATGGCTCATGGGCTGGATCCGGCCTGTGGCACCAAATCCGCTGGTGAAATTGGCTGCTGACTCATTTACGGCTGTTTCTAAATGTGTTTCCAACAGCTGCTGACTCATTTATGGCTGTTGAAAATGTGTTTACAACAGCTGTAAATGAGTCAGCAGCCAATTCCACCAGCGGCAGCAGCTGGACTACCAGTCTGGCCCACCAACTGTCTGAGGGTGTGTGACCCGGCCTCCGACTTCAAAAAGTTGGCAACCCCTGCCCTAGTGTAATGAATGGGAACTGTGCTTAGCTGCAAATTGAATTTATTTACTTTTCTTCCCCTCTCCCCCTTTTTTGACCTTAGATGTAATAACTTAGTCACTACTTGGAGTAAGTGTGCATGCCTGCAGGTGAATACCTGCATTTTTGTACAAGTTTTGAGTGGTTAGGCCAAAAGTTAGAACATAAAGATATCTCTTTCTCTCCCATCATCACCACCACCACCAAGAAGCAAGAAACATTCAGAAACCTTGGTTTTCTTCTGTTAGGCTCTTGTCCAGTTTGTAAACTAGGAGTCCCAGCCAGGTTCCTTCTCTATTACAACTCCTTGGATGCAAATCTGCCATCATAATATGTTAGGAACCTGGGTATTGAGAGGGTATCTTCATTTTCTTTCTGAGAATAGAAGGAAACAGTTGAGAGAATAATATAACATGCAAAAGTTGCAGTGCGAAGAACTGAGGACAAATCACACAAAGATCAAATATCATCCCTCCTCAGTAGCTTATGTCACATGAGAAATGTGCGATCATATTCTTCCACCACAGCAACTGGTATGTCAACAGACCTATATAAAGCAGCTTGCCACAATCTAATGCAGGAGTTCTGCATTAAAGCCCGGGTCAAGCTCCCTCAGACAGCTTTGGGGGCCAGATGGCCCATTTTGCCCTTTCTCCACCACATGGGACTTCTGGGTGTGGTGGAAGCTGTGGAGGACCTCCTCCTCCCCTGCCCCCAACAAACCCCCAAATCCATCTCCACCTGTCTGTCAACAGCTTCTGATTCTGATGAAAAACTGCATCTACACAAAGTCATCTAGGAAGGGAAAGCTGTCAAGATCCTCAAAAGGAATGTGGGAGAGTAAATTCACCCTCCTTACCATATATATTCAGAGGCCGAATCAGAACCAGGTCTACAGGTTGCAACCAGAGTCTTCAGTGAGTCCAAGATCTTCGAATGAACAGCATCATCTTCTGCTTTTGAAGTAAAAGGCTTTTTATCCCAATTCATTAAGGAAACCAATAGGAAAAAAGTTATAGTAGTAACAAAATGGACCATTTCAGGCCTGAATGTTGGATGTGACGATTTTGGTGCCTCAAAAAGATGGCAGACCCTGGGACAAGGCAGGGAGACAAGGCTGGATGTGGATCTACAGTTATTTGGGAGTGTGGGGCATGAGTTGCTAACTGGGAGAGGCCTCCTTCATACCTTTGTCTTGGGTTATGCATGTCTGTGTTTCCCATCTGGCCGGGGGGCGGGGGGGCCCCTGCGGCTCAGGGGTTAAGAAGCTCACCTTGTTAGTTGGAAGGCTGGCAAGTCAGCAGTTAGAGACCTGAGTACTGCATGATGATGATGATGATGATGTAGTAGCAGTAGCAGTAGCAGTAGTAGTAGTATCTAGTCAGCAGAATCAGAGTTTGGAGAATCAACTCCCAGAATGATCTAGCTAACATGGCTGCTCTTCTGTGACCTTTGTTGGCTGGTGGATTTGGGGAGCTCTCATCTGAAAGAGTAAAGTTTCAGAGCTCTGAGTAGGATGCTGTTGTCCCCATCAAATGAATGGTTTCTCAGCCTACAATTCTTCCAAGCATTCATGTGCACCTCCCACAGGTCCAAATCAGGTGGGAATTGACAGATCCACTTATTAGTCAAGATTGAAAGAATACTCACTAAATTCTTCATTCTGAATGATTTAGTCAGTTTTGAAGTAACACCTCCATGACATTCCTTACCTGAGGCAGGAAGACATTTATTTCTCCCTCCACATGAGTCTCTGAAATTCATGATTTTTTTTTTAGTATTCTTTCCTTTTTATTTATTTATTTATTTCCTCGTATTTACTATCCTGCCCCAATCGGGTAAACCCGACGCTGGGCGGCTTACAATATTGGTTAAAATCACAAAGTTATACCTATAATAATACAAATAATACTTAAACTAATGCTTAAAACTTTAAAAATCACCAAAGAATTAAAACAGCGCAAAAATTGAGAAACGAAGTATACATGTAGGTGCATCACACGATGCAGGATACTATTTTAATATTTTGAGCATCATCCTAGTTTTGAGGGACTTGTGGAATGTATGTATGAATTGCAATATTTTGCACAAAATGCATTTTTGAGCAAAATCGGCACTTTTGAACAAAATCTCATTCTTGTCAGAACATCAAGCATTCCTAACCCTCCTTTGGGCAAAAAGATGAATGTGGTAATTCTTTATTATCCAATGTAGGGATGAGATAGGCAAGGACTTACATCCTTGCTTAAGCACATTTTAAAGCTGTCTTGCAAGGTGAGGCATTATGCTAAGAGTGTATGTAGTTTGAGACTGTTACACATCAATGAATGTATGGCCTACTGGATGTTGTTGAACTACAATTTCAGTTTAGTAAATGGTGAAGAATGATAGGAACTGCAGCATGGCAACATCTGGAAGACCATGAGTTTCCTCTGATAGTTCTTAACCCTTCCCACCCACCCACATTCATAAAGGTTTGAAGTAGAGAAGATGGACAGGCAGTTCTTTTCACTTGAAAAACTAATGGAGGGGTCAGAAAAAGGAGAAAGTAGGATGAGACAGCAAGGAGTAGTCAGAGAAACAGCATGATTACATAAAAGGAAAAGGCCGGGTTTATCTAATTAGAATTACAAGTTCTTTAGAAAATCAAAAGGCAAAGCAATTAACTGGCACTTGTTCTCTGTGTGCTATCCCCTTAATCAAACACTATCTCTGATAAAAGGTGCAATTATTGGCTATTATACTAAAATTAACATCAAATGTTAACTCATTAGCTCCAGTATTGGAAATGAAGGGGAAAAAAATACAAATAGTGAAACATCCAGAAAAACAAAAGACATGGTAAAGGTCACCCTTGCTTGAAAGCCAGTGCTATCCAACTCTAAGGTTCAGTGCTCTGCAGATGTTTCCATGGACATGCATGGAACGCTGCTTACCTTCCCACCAAAGTGGTCCCTATTTATCTACTTGCAATTTCTTGCTTTTGAACTGCTAGATTGGCAGGCATTTCTGCCTGCTTTTCTACTCAAAAATTTTTCTACTCAATTTCTACTCAATTTTTTTCTACTCAAAATTTCTTGGCAAAGATGGGCAGCTTTGGTGAGTGCAGAACCAATTTTCTACCTTTGTAGTTATCCAAGGGCTGAACATAGTTCCTAAAATGTCACAACATGCGTGCATACAAAAAAGGAAACTGGGAGAAGCTAGATGTCCACTACCAGTTTTGATAAATAGGTTAGAAGGGTCCTAGATAGCATGGCATGGTCCACAAGAATTTGAGAAACCAATGATAGGTACATTACTAATATGGGTGTTCTAGGGCATTCTTACATGGCTCAAGGGATCTGTGACCATAAGGTCAACTGCCACTCCTAAAGGCAAAGGAGGGCTGATGACAGCAAAACCAGCCCACAGGTTCCCTATATAAACAAAGAGTTGCTCTTGGAAAGCTGAGCACAGAAGAATAGATGCCTTTGAGATGTGGTGTTGGAGGAAAGTTTTGAGAGTCCCCTGGACAGCAAGGAGAACAAATAGGTCAATCTTAGAAGAAATCAAACCTGACTGCTCCTTGGAAGGTCAAATAGTGAAGATGAAGCTAAAGTACTTTGGACATCAAATGAGAAGAGAGGATTCACTTGAGAAAGCCTTGATGCTGGGAAGTGTGGAGGGCAAAAGAAGATGGGGCGGCCAAAAGTCAGATGGCTAGATGGTATTGTGGACACAATGGGCACAGAGCTGAGCGAGCTGAGGAGGATGGTGGAGGACAGAAGTGTCTGGCTGACAGTAGTCCATGGGGTCGCAAGGGGTCGGAATTGACTGTGCGACTGAACAACAAAAATTCATGATGGGCACACAGCTCACTCAAAAAAGAACAGAGAATCAGGCTACTTCTCATTTCGATCCATTCTTCATTCCTTTGCAGGATAGACAACGTTAAAAAAGTTGTTGATTCTTCTAGTATTAAGACCGTGGCTGGAATCCATTATGCCATAAGCAACTAACTGCTAGTTTGAAAGTCTTTCTTTCCCCTTGCCCAGTGGCTTCCCATTGGAAAAAGCTACATTTAAACATTTCTAAGCCATTTGAATAAATTTTGAGGCTCTTGGGAGGGAGGCTACAGTGAGAGAGGCATTAATTCCTCCTAGGTGGAAGTAGTTCCATCAGTAGAATGACCCTCTTGGATCCTATCTGTTAAGAATGAATTCTAAAAATATACTGAAATTATGAGCCATTTCCCAAATATTTTTATAGTAATCTTTCACATTCAGGGATTTTGGAAGGAAAGGTGTATTCTAAGATTGACACTGAGTTCTCTACTAAGGCAAACTTCAGGTGCTCTGTACAGGTGGGGGATTCTCTCTGCCTTCCATTTCTGCCCCCACAACTTCTTCCTCAACTATTTTCATTTCCTCCCAGACCAAAAGTGAGCCCAGCTGAGCAATCTGTGGGCTTTTGGGGTGGAAAATCTATAGCTGGGAATGAGTTAATCAGTCATCCCTTCTGACTCACTGATTCCCCCCCCCCCAATTCAAACACTTGCCCCTGAATTAGGATGCTAATCAGCAAATAGAAGAAAGAGCTTGCCAGCATGTAATTACACAATAATTGTACTGAGACTTAAAAAATTATCCATCCAGTGCTGCTTTTGTGGAACATCATGTGGAAGTGAGTGAAATCCTTGCTGCAGCCTTGTATGGACAAAGAAGTCCATGCTTCCTCTGTACTTCAAAATGCAGGGGCACATTGAAAATCAGAATTGGAAATGCACTCTAGTTTTGGTTATTAGTGTCATGAATCAGAAAGTCAAATCTGACACTTAGAAAAGGATTTAACAGTCACAGTTGCAGTAATAATTTGCATTCAGAAGAGCATAATAGCATTCACAGTCAATTAGTTAACCTCCACATGCTCCTGTCATCTGTGCACATGACTAAATTTAAAGATTAAGCCAATAGATTGCAAAATAGATGCATTCAATAACAGATGAAGTACCAATATGACGAAATGGCATCTGTAACTGGTCAGAAGTATGTTTTCTCTATATCTGCATTTTTCTTGTCTATAAAGGCATACACCACTCAATTTTATGTAAGCCTAGTAAGCTACAGGAGGCAAATACAGTAATACCCCGGATAACGATTGCATCGGATAACGCTAGAATCGGATAACGATTCTTTAGCGTTATCTGAGGCAATGGTCTGCGGGTGTGGGGTGGTTTGGGTAGAACCCAATCCACCCCCCACCCGCAGTAGTCTCTGCAATCCCCCAACCCTACTGCAGTCGCAGAGACTGCGTGAATGAAGTAAAGGCAGGGAGGAAAAGAGTGAGACGCGATCGCGTCTCTTTCTTTCTCTTCCTGCATTTAAACTACAGGCAGGAAGGGAAGAGAGAGACGTGATTGGGTCTCTCTCTCTCTTTCCTCCTGCCTGTAGTTTAAATGCAGGAAGAGAAAGAAAGAGAAGCGATCACGTCTCACTCTTTTCCTCCCTGGCTTTAAAGGGCTTTTTTTTTTTTTTTGCGTTGTTCGATGCATGCATCGGACAACACTAAAAATCGGATAACGTCATGACTTGTGGAACTAAGTCATAACGTTATCCGGGGTTTTACTGTATATCCAACAATGCTCAGAGGCATAGTGTAGCAAGGGTGGTGGGGGCAGCCCGTGCCAGGTGGCACTTTTGGGGGGTGGCAAAATTTCACAATAAATAATAATAATATCTTGCAATCTGAACAAAAAATTTGAACTATTTCATTTCATATTTTT
This sequence comes from Furcifer pardalis, assembly GCA_030440675.1. Taxonomy (NCBI): domain Eukaryota; kingdom Metazoa; phylum Chordata; class Lepidosauria; order Squamata; family Chamaeleonidae; genus Furcifer; species Furcifer pardalis. The sequence goes on from CP126892.1 coordinate 205,289,914, forward strand.
GTCGTACCTATAATTTGGACCGATTAAAATTAGCAGAGAACTTTTTATTATTTAATCTGTGACAGAACCACGAATCCCCTTTCTTTAAATGAGTGTAGTCATCTCACTCGCTCTAGTGACCGACAGCACCGTCTGTACTAACCAGTTGCCTTGCAGTAATTACCCGTGTTTTATTTTGTGACCGGATTGTTCACGATGAAATTTATTCTTGCCGAAAAGTTCTTTAGAATTTCTGTAAATTTTGGAGCCTTTTGGATTAAAATACTGTACCTAAATAAGGGGGCGGCAAATTTGGCCTATATCCCAGGCGGCTGAAACCCACGCTATACCACTGACAATGCTATTGAAATCTGGTCCTAGATTTAAAAAAAACGCAGCATACAGAGTCATGGAAAAGTCTGCTCAAAACAAACAATTCTTTTGGACCTAAAATGCAAGAGGTGAAGATTGGCCACAATGATTTGGGGAATTGTAATTTTTTAAAAAAGTAACTCTTCCAACCCCAGGTGTCTGGAACTATGAACAAAAGCAAACAGTCAGCAGTTTAGGACAACACCCTTGCATGACCAACAAGTTAGGGAAAAGCAAAAGGAAGACTTTCATGATAAATGAAGAAACATAAGCAAAATGTGGATTTTGCAATGCCTAAAACAGGAGTTAAACAAACGATAGACATCTGGAGAAGGATATAGGGCATGAGATGGGAAAATACTTTGAAATCTGTTGATATTAAAATATGAAAGAGTTAAAATCAAAGTCTATTCATAGAAAATAAACATAAAATGGGACTTTATTATCTTTACATCTGTGTTTTGAATAATTAGCTATACTGTATGCTATTTACAGTATGCAGGAGACGTTGATTTCTCTAGAATGTTGTCTAAATGCAGATTTGCTTTCCTCTAATTTGTGCTGATACAAAATTTTGAGGTGATCATTTCCTTCTCCCAATAAGCTACATTTCCTCTCCTTTTTCTTCTTTAGAGCAGCAGTCTTTCCTCCATTTAAAGGACGCAACCAAGTTTGTTCTTTGTTATAGCTCAGCCTTGTCAGTGTTCATGCCTTTCAAGTAAATTCTTTTTTGCCTGCATCCCATGGAACTTTATATTCCCACTTAAGCTTATCTGTCACTCTTAATGCTTAACAGAAAGGCAGACTTAGAACATTGATGTACATTATGAAAACCATTTTGGCAGACATACCTAGGACATAAAGCCAAATTCACTTTAAGTAGCAATAATGTGATGAATCCCCAAAGTAATGTGAGGAAGTATCAGTGTGATCTCCCTTGTCTTAATGGCTCCAATGTGACCTCAGTTTCTTTCCCCTATTTTTTATATTTATTTATTTATTTTTGAAATTGTCTCTCAATATTGAAATGTTAGCAACAAAGACTGCTGACTTAACTTTGGGTACAGTTTTGGGAAGGCCTCTTGCAATAATCTTGATCAGGAATGCTACTCAAGTCAGCCTGGATATTGAATAAGCCAGAGCAGGGAAAGTTTACGCTTTTGAATTACAGTTTATGAATGTCTCCAATTGGGCATTGGCTGATTGCATTGGTCATTGGTGACACTGCCCTGCTGCACCAGTGGGATCAAGGGAAGTTACCATGGCAAGCTGCTTGTCAATGCATCGTTTGTTAATTAAAGAAAAAAGAATCCAAGATTCATCCACCACCATCTCCCAGTACTCAAAACTGAACTTAAATGATAGTGTTCCTTAAAGTAGTTCTTGCACACCGACTAAATAGTTCCTTAACAATAGGGCATGGCTAGGAATGCTGTCTTTGGAAAATTCAACTTTGCTGATGGATAATTTGCAGAACAACCTCGCTGTCACATTTCTCTCTCATCTTAATAACTTTAGGTATGCCAAGAAACCCAGTTGACATAACTTTTTGCAGGTGGGCATATGTTTCATTCAAACAGGTACATAACAGAAACCAAAGAAGTTCCCATACATTAGAAGGTGAATCACCTCTCCCGCCGCCAGCACAGTTGTCTTCAGGCCAGCCCTTCCCAGTTTGGGAGGGGATAAAGGCGAGGAGTCCCATGGTGGGTTCAACACCTCTCTCGCTGCCGGCACAGTTGTCTCCAGGCCAGCCCTTCCCAGTCTGGGAGGGGATAAAGGTGGGTTCAACACCTCTCCTGCCACTGGTACAGCTATCTCCGGGCCAGCCCTTCCCAGTCCAGGAGGGGGAAAAGGCAAGGAGGCCTGTGGCGGCCCACCCTCCGGGCCCTACCACTGACCCCCGGAGAAGGAGAAATTGCCGCTGGCTGCGGGCAGTGAGAGGAATCTCCCACCCACCCTCCAGACCTGCCACCAATGCCCACAGGATGATAAAAGGCCACCAGCTGCAGGCGGTGAGATGAAACTCCCGCTCACCCTCTGGGCGAAATTGCCGCCTGCTGTGGGTGGTGGAGGGATATTGTATGTATGATACTTGATTGATTATATTGCTACATTGTATTGCTTGATTGTATTGCTATATTGCATTGCTCAATTGTATTGCTACATTGTATTGCTACATTGTATTGCTTGATTGTATTGCTACATTGTATTTCTGATCCTATTGCATTGTTGTATTCTATCGTTATATTTTATTGTATCATATTGTATTATATTGTTGATGTTATGGAATGTTACATTTGTGGTTTCTGTGAGCTGCCCTGAGTCGGTTTTTACCGAATAGGGCGGCATACAAATTGAATGAATGAATGAATGAATTATTGGGAATTTTCTGTCTTCAAAGGACCTAAATAAAGGTAGTGATGCGTGCTTCTCTTAATACTGTTGGACTACAATTTCCATCACCTCAAACAGTGGTCATAGTGGCAGGGTCTGATAAAAATGGATGCCAGATTTGCTCTCTCCCAAAACATGGAAAGGGGAGAGAGTCATCTTTCTATAACAGTAATGGCAAACCTTTTAGAGACTGGGTGCCCAAGGAGGAGGAGGAGGCACATGGGTAGGCACTGCATGTGTGTACATACCCATGTGAAATCGCTGGTGTGCCTCCGGCAAAGTCACGTGGGTGCATGCACTATTGAACACAATGGGAATTTACTTCTGGGCAAACATGCAATTGGTTGCATGCTTTAAAAAAATACCATATTAATTCTTCAAAGTGATCAAATCTATCACCGCAGGTCTTCCTTCCAAGTAAAGACAAATTGGATCCTGCTCTCAATGTATTCCACACTGTCCACTTTAATGTCAAGGTCAAAATAATATTTTCCATCATGTCAAGCCCTACATGACCACCCACTTTGATTATTTACTCTCACACTATCCATATGATATACAGGGAAATTCCTGTGTTACACTGGCAGCTGGCAAGAATGTTCTGATGCAATCTATACTTTTTACTTCTTCCTTTCACTCCCTGCCCCCTTCCCCATTTTAATGCAGGCAATCCATCCAAGACAGTTTCAGTTGAAACTGGATATGAAATATTATGCAGAGTGGGGAAGGCACCAAGGTTAACAAATGTCCATTCAGAAACTATTGACATAACACATTCCTAAAGACCTGGAGTCTTGTCTCTTTCTTTCTTTCTTTCTGCACCACCTGTCAAAAACTCTAGACTCCTTATATCCAGATGAGGGGGTTCAAAAGCTTTAAAAGGAGTCTTAGCATTCCATCTTTTCTCAGGAAGATGGAGGGAGGAAAACAACCTAAGTGCTCTTCTATGTGCAACCTCTTAAGGTTGGTACAAGCAGGTGCAGAGTGGGATCTGAAACTGCAGTAGGGAGCAAACAGTTTGCATTATTGAAGCTTCAATGTGGAGGGTTGGGCTCCTATGAAAGCCACAAAAGCAGCAGGGCTTGTACAAATATCGACATGAAAAGGTACATAGCCATGCATATGTATGTACACACTAGGCTAGGAAATTCACAGGAGGCTACAGTTAATAATAGGAAAGCATTCTCACATCTGCTAGGCATCAACTACACTTCAGAAAAATGAAATGGTGGCACAGTGGTTAAGCTGCAGCCCAAACTGTTGAAGTTGTGAGTTCAGTCCTGATGGGGATCAAGGGTGACTCAATCTTCCATCTTTCCAAGGTCGGTAAAATGAGTACCCAGCATGTTGGTGGCAAAATCCTAATTACCTTGAGAACCACCCAGAGAGTGCACTAATAATTATGGGGTGGGACATAAGCGTAATTGATATTGCTACATAGGTTTTTAAAATGGGAATGGCTAACCATGTGTAGAATTGAAAAGTACACACAAACTTCAGTCTGAGTTGGAGGGAAACATTCAGCAGATGACATTTGTTAGAAAATTTGTTCGGGTCTCTCCATAGTACCGAGACAGTATTGGTCACTCCACTTGATGACCTTCTGGGAGAAGCCAACAGGTGGAATAATGTCTGCTGATCCTCTTAGATCTCCCAGTGGCCTTTGATACTGTCACTAGGGTATCCTTCTGGTCAGGCTTGCTAGAATAGGAATGAAGGCCAGGCTTTGACGTGGCTCTAGTCTTTTGTGGAGGAGCATGTCCTGAGAGTACTGCTCACGGAGAAACTGTCCAAGCACTGGGTGCTACAATATGGAGAACCTCAGGGCTCAGCAATCTCCCCGATGCAGCTTGACCAGTCTCTGGCCATGGAACAAGAGTTATCAGCAATGGTCCAGTCTTCATTTTTTCTACCTGCAGCATTGCCTTTCTCCACTCATTCATGGACAAGAACTCCCTGGTAACATTAATCTACATACTGATAATCTCCAGAATCAACTAATACAATGTTCTGTACATGGGGCTATCCTTAAGCCTGACATGAAAACTTCAATGGGTGCAGGATGCGGCATCTAGGCTGTTTGTTGGTATTGGTCAGTTTGATCACATCATTCTGGCTCCAGCTAGTCTGCATTGGCTACCTGTGGTTTTTTGTGCTAGATTTAAGGTGTTGGCTATCACCCATAAAGCTCTTAATGGTTTGGGACCATGTTATCTGAGGGAGTTCCTCTTCCAAATGTTTAAAATTCAGGCAATCACTTCTAAGAAAGTAAGTGATCGGATCCAGAGCTTTCTCAGCTGTAGCCCCCAGGCTGTGGAATGAACTGCCAGCAGAGAAGACATTTGCCTCAACTCTGCTGGCATTGGGAAAGCCTTGAAGACCTTTCTGATCCATGAAACCTTCCCTTCGTAATACACCAACCATCAGCTTAAGCGATTGCTGTGTGCTTTTGGGAGATAATATGAGTACTTGTCCCAGCTGGTTTTAAGGATGCCCTGATGCCTGTGTGCTGTGTGTTTCTGGTTTATTGATTTATTGTTTCATTGTGTTATAACTTGATATTGTTCATTGTTTTAATGTAGTAAGCCTCCTGGAGTGGTTGTTACCAATGGGTGGGATATAAATGTCTTAAATAAAATTAATAAATTAAAATAAAAATATGCACCAAAAATGTTAACACACTTCCATAATTAAGAAGAAACAAAAAAATCTCTACCAGATATGAACAAAGGGCAGATTTTGGAGAAAGGTAACAAAGCTAAAACAGAAGTTGCCACATCCAACTTTCTGCCTCCTCCTAATGAATAAGGCAAATCAAGGAAAAGAAGCACTCCTATAATGTAGCTGACACTTCTGTTTCAGCGCAATAATAAAATCTCAGTCTCACCAGTCAAAGAAAAAGGTTGTTTTGGTCTTGGCCAGGATAGGTTGCAGCTGGGGTTATCTGAGAGACTCTATATAGACTGGATCAGTTCCTCTATATAGACTGGACCAGTTTCTATATTCTCTGCAGGAGGCTTTGTTTATAGGAGTGGAGATTCTCAGTTGTGGTGCTCACCTGAATGCTCTTGCTACCAGGATCTGAATGTAAAAAGGTTCTATCAATGTTTGAAGCCCAGGCATTCTCTTGCTTGTTAACCAAAAGAATCAGACATTTAGCCTGATGTCTGGCCCACTGCAAAGATAGTCTGGTGATTGGATAATGTCTTTATTGGAGCAAACCAGCCCATTCCCTGAGTGGTCCTGCCTGCACCTTTCTGATCCTTGTCAGGGGCGCCTATTCTTTTATGATAGATTCCTGAAGAATCATGGAAGATTTTCAAATACACTGGAGCACTGACTGCCTCTTAATCTGAGCATGAGAATACACATTAACATGCATGAATACAGTCTGCTCTAAAAATGCTACACACACATTTTTCAGCACTATGAGCCTGAGACATCTGACATGATTCCATACCCATTCTGTTTCCCAATTAATCAATGATTAAACAAGAGGAAGTTAATTTGCCAAATACATATTGAGACAGGCTTGTGCCGGACTGAAGTCTTTTCAACTTCAGGGTGCATACACAGCAAGTTGTCAAATCAATGTCTTCTGTAAGAAAACTGGAAAGCAATAAGAAATAATCCAAGCTATCAAACATTGTTCCATGTGCCACTAGATGGGGAAAAATCATCATCATATTAAATATAGTGTATTGCTATAAATATGAAACCAAAGTTCAGATTATAACAGATTTTGTAAAAGAGAGTGTGTGACCTACTTATCTATGTCTGATTGTGCACTTTTTTAGTATAACATAGTGCAATGTTTCATTCCTGAGACATAGTGCCTTGACTTAACAATTATACTATGACTCAAGGAAAAATGTGAGCTACATTGGGGCACTGCTGATGGAGACAAAGAAATTTCAGATTGATCTTGGAGATTTGTGGTTGGAGGAAAAAGGGATTTGGAGTAATGAAAAAGAGTGTGGAGTGATGTTGTATAGCAGGAGTTCTCAACCTTTTCAAGCTGCAGGCCAGACCATGCCCCCTCAGACAGCTGATCAGACCAGGCTGGTGGTCCGTAAAATGCGTCCATGGCTGTTGTAAATGTGTTTATGACAGCCCTGGGCGCATTTATGGCTATTGTAAATGTGACAATTCCCACTTTCAGTGGCGGTGGCAGCAGCAACAGGGGTCACATGAAATGGTGCCAAGGGCTGGGTCTGGCCTGTGGGCCATAGGTTGAGAACCTCTGCTGTATAGTGACACAGGACACAGAACAAATGAAAGAGATGAAATTATTAGAGTTCAATGATGACCACTTAAGGAATGGCAGTTCCAGAAAAGCAACAGCTCATGGTTTCCTTAAATCACATATATTGGAAAGTAACAAGTTCACATCCCAGAGATAGTATATATGTCATATACAATTGGAACGGCTGGATTCTGCATCCAATCAGGATTTGATACTTATATAGAAGATGTCATTAAAATCTGTGATCAGTGCCTGGTGTGCCTTTAAGTAGGTTGTTGACGCAGCCGTGACTTTATTAGAAGTCATTCCACAAGTCTCATGATTTCAAAGTAATGTGAGGAGGTAGTTGAGGTTACCCATTTTGCAACAGGCCAAGACACTGCTTTACCACTTCCTGGTCTAGAATAATAGAACAAAAATATAACAAGAGTCTGAATGAAGCAAATCATTTCTTACACAATGCCAATATATGAGATATAAAGCCACTTTTAAAGCAGAAGCTGGATCTTGCATTATGCAGGTGTATACAATGTCCTGTGAAATAGGAATTTCAGAAATGCAAACTATATGACTTGAGCCCAAGGTATCTGAAAGCCTATATTCTCCTGTGCATGTTTGCCTACACTTTGGGATCCACTGGACAGAGCCTCCTTGGGGTCAGTCCACATGAGTTGGTGTAGATCTTGAAGGGAGGCCTTATCCTTGAATGTTCAAAGAGTCTGAAACTCTTTGCCAAGGGAGACTAGGTTTGCTACCACCCTGTTATCCTTTCATTGGTAGGCAAATACTTTTTGTCTCAAATTATAAGATTTTAGCTGATGTGCTGGTTTTCTAATTTTTAAGGCAAACTAGTATTAATATTTTAATCAGATATTTTGAAATGTTAACTTTAATCATCTTTTAATAAAATAACAACACAATTCTATTTTAAGATTTGTAACTTAATTGTACTTTACTTTTCTATTATTTCTTGCTATATCGTTAGCTGCCTTGGGTCTCATTTCTGTGGAAAAGGTAGCATAATAAATCAAACCATCAAAAATATGCTAAACATAACAGAAGAACAGCAGGATAGAAAAGAATGAATAAGGTGGGTGAAATTATAGAAGGATGAAGACAATAAAGTATTGAACAGGTAGATCAAAGACCAGAAAGGAATTGTTCCAAAGTTGTCACTGCTGATGGAGCTGAGGGAATAGAGGGAGGTCTGCCCACTGGGTTCACTCCAAAATCAACTGCTTCATTCTAGAAGATTCTGTGTGCACTCCTCTCAGGCACAGAGAAATCCTATCTTAGGGTTTCAAGGAATACATGAAGACAAAGACACTACAGTTGTACCTCACTTAAGGAGCATAATGTGTTCCACAGGATTGCTCTTTAAGCGAGTTTGCTCTTTAAGCGAAACACCATTGTAAGTGACCAATTGTGGGGGGGATTGTGAACTGTGATTTATTTGTTAAGTGACTTTTTTGTTGGTTTTATTTGTTAAGCAAAGCGACATTCAGAGAAAATTCTGCTCTTTAAGCGAGGTGCTCTTTATGCAAGGTTTGACTGTATTTATGAGTTCATGAGTATTGTGCCCTGGAAATGGCTGCCTGCTGTGACACAAAGATTTTTGCAATTACAGTGGGATTTCACATGTTTGCATGTGACATCATAAACCTGATGTGTACAAAAGATTGCTAAACGTGAAAGAGCAGGTGGTGTGAAGACTTAATATACAGTAAAACACCGGATAACGCTAAAACTTGGTTCCACAAGTCTTGGTGTTATCCGATTTTTAGTGTTATCCGATCGATGTTAAAATCCTATGGGATGGATTAGATAATGTTAAAGCCCCATAGAGATACATTGTAACCGCACAGGCTTTAGCGGTTGTTATCCGATCCATCCCATAGGACCTTAACGTTATTCGATCCAATTCTCCTCCCCAGATTACTTAACGTTATGTGATTTTAGCATTATCCGATCCAATTGTTATCCGGTGTTTTACTGTACCTAGATTCAAGTGCCCGTGTACCCTTTCATTTTAGCTCTAATCTACACAAAGGAAGATAATTAAACCTAAGATCTCATTTTCCATGGAATTCTAGTATACACTTGGTCATGTGTCACATCAATGATACAGTCTCTTTGTCTTTCAAAAACACAAACACACAGAGTAGCCATGTAAATCATTTTTTTAATTCTTCCTTCACATATTCAGGATAATTTGTGCCAAGGACATGTCTTGAATTAGTCACAGTTGTGGATGATAAATATGTACACAGCTTAAAGCGACACACCCAAGCACTCCGACTAGGAGTGTCTCATTTTCTCAAAGGGACAATGAGAACAAATACTTTTTATGTTGTTACAGCACAAATATGTGATTATTGTTTTTACACTGAGCTCTCTTCATAACAAAGTCCAAAGAACAACTGAAATGGAATCTATTAAACCTGCATTTTAAAATAAAGGAAAAATAATACAAGACAGTCAGAGATCTGTCTCTTGCTGATAGCCCAAGCCCAAATAAGCCCACCGAATCGATTATGAAATGGTGAGTCAACACTTATGTACTCTAAATACCATTGATTTATTGATCTACTCTATTTAAACTAAGGCTCTCATTTGTACTCAGGCCAGATTGTCTTGATGACAGCTCCTTCAATTGATTTAAAATATGGGGTTTATATCCTGCCTGTAATAACTAAATGGATTAATCAGCTTTACTCAATACACTAATACCTCATATAACATTAGTATCGAATAACACGAAAATCGCATAACATTAAGGAATCTGGGGGGAAGAATTGCATCGGATAACATTAAGATCCTATGGGATGCTTCAGATAACAACCGCTAAAGCCTGTGTGGTTACAATGTATCTCTATGGATCCCATAGAGGATCAGATAACACTAAAAATCATATAACACCAAGACTTGTGGAACCAGGTTTTAGTGTTATATGAGGTTTTACTGTACATACGATATCATAAAACATTACCTCTGTACAAGTGGTCTTTTCAGACTTCCACAGAAATGAAGAATCCTATTCAGAAAAAATGCTTGTGAATTGATTGAATTTGTAAGGAAGATCTCTGGAGGATCTGACCAAGACAGACTTTCAGTTAGGGACAAATTTGCCATATTTTCAATGGCAGGGATTTATTTCCATTCTTAAAAAACAAGGAGCATATCCTCTACCACGAACCAAGCTGACAGATTATTGCCACTAATTACTATTTTATCACTAAGTTTACTAGCTGTCTCAAAAAAGAAAGAGAGATATGTGGTCTTTACATAATACACATGCAGGAACAAGGCGATAGTCTTATTAGACCACTAAAAAAAAATCAAGCTTCTGCCAATTTTTGATTTTTAGTGCTCCAATAAAGATATTGTCTTGCAATTATTAACTTTATTTTTTACAAAATTATATGCACAATGCATTTTAGAACTTAATTTTAAAAAAACCTGAACAAATGTTTAATTCAGTTTTTCTTATACAGTCAAACCTCGCATAAAGAGTGCCTCGCTTAGAGAGTAACTTGCTTAAAGAGCAGAATTTTCTCTGAATGGTTTCCTCGCTTAACAAATACAGTCATACCTCCGATAATGCTAAGACTTGGTTCCACAAGTCTTGGTGTTATCCGATTTTTAGTGTTATCCGATCCATGTTAAAATCCTATGGGATGGATTGGATAACGTTAAAGCTCCATAGAGATACATTGTAACCGCACAGGCTTTAGCGGTTGTTATCCGATCCATCCCATAGGACCTTAACGTTATTCGATCCAATTCTCCTCCCCAGATTAGTTAACATTATGCGATTTTAGCGTTATCCGAGGTAAACATTATCCAAGGTATTACTGTAAAACCAATCAAAAGCTCATTTAACAAATAAATCAGGGTTCACACACACACACACACACACCCCACCAGAAGTCACAATTTTTCACTTACAATGATGTTTCGCTTAAAGAGCAAACAAGCTTAAAGAGCAATCCTGTGGAACACATTATGCTCTTTAAGTGAGGTACCACTGTATCATGCTGTGTTGCATTGTTTTTATTATGTAATTTGCCACAGCCTATGTGCTAAAGCAGGGGTGCCCAAAATTTTTGAGCCGTGGGCCAGTCAGATGGTTCCTCCCACCAGAAGCAGAAGGAAAATGCACATGCATGGGCACATGATGCACCTGGGCCTGTGCATAATGCTGCCGTAAATGATCCGTGGCTGTCGTAAATATGTTTATGACAGCCATGGGTCATTTACGGCAGTGTTATGCACATGTACATTTTACTTTCAGTTCCTGGAATGGTGTGGGCTGGATGATTTGGCACTGCATGTCATAGTTTGGACACCCTTGTGATAAAGCAGTAGATTGAATGTACTGTATTAATGCAAATTTGTAAAAGGTAGTGGTTTTGTACTAGTTGGGTCTGACTTGATGTCATAGAATGGTGCAATCGTACATCAGTTTCATCTTACACATTCTGTTCAGCATCTTTCTAACATTCTTGTCCCATCCCAGTTGCACACTGGCTGAAGTTCTGTTGTTCAACATAGTTAAGTCACATAAAATAAGTCTCATTGAATCACTGGGGGTCTAGTGAGTCAGCTTCTGCACAAGTTTCCATTGAGTAAGTGTGTTGTCAGACTTTTTTGTTTTCTTCCTCACTGGCCTTTGCATACATTTTGATACTTCCCTCTCTCAGATGCATTTTGGTACACATTTCCCTCATTGATGAAAGTGCATTTTTACAAATTTTCAAAGAGAGCTGTACATATTTTCCAATGATACATATAGTTTGATGTGCACATGCAAATAGAATGAAAAGCTCCAGAATTGTACAGGTCTCTACAGCAAGATGGATCATCTTCTACTGCCAACATTTGGAAGTGCAAAATGGATATTTTGTTTGTTGGGAAATCTGAACTCAATTACATCCAATGACATGGTGAGGACACTTTCAATAACACAGATATAGATATGAAAGGATCTATGCACTAGAAACTTAAACCTTTAGTATTTCAGACAGTATGGATAAAATACTGAGTGTGAACTCACTAACGCAGATTTTGCCTCCTGTTTGGACTTCAGGTCTTATCAACCCCAATCCACAAAGCTACCAGTTCGGAATTCTGGAAATTTTATCCATCTGGTAAAGAATGACTCTACCCAAACGTCTTTACTGTAGAAGTCACCCTATGGTTCGGTACTCAGGTATGTATAATGTTACTCAGGTATGCATAATGCTCAATCAGTATGGTTACATCTGAGGTACAGTCTTGCTTCTAAATTGGGTTTAAATGAATTACAATTTGATGGAAAGTACTACTGAATATCAGTAGGAGAAGACATGTTTTTATATGCCCCTCCATTTTGTATTATTGTAACATAATGGAAAAAATGGGTACAGTCACTAAAAGGTTCGCCATCACTGGTTTAGTGAGTCACCAGAAAATGACTTCCAGGAAAAATGTATGCTCGGATATGAGTAGCAGAGGACGACAACAACAGATAGTTTTGAGTCATGGAGTAGTAGCACTTCTCCATTTTCCTTTTCAGAAATGCCACATCAAACTTCTTACAATATCCACCCAGGAAAGGATTGCATTTCATTCTATTATCTTGCTGCCTGTGACACCATCTGCATTTCTCAGCCCCAAAGAGGGAGGCACAGCGATCACGGTGATGAGCTGTCTGCTTCATTCAGGAAGTTCAGAGCCTTGCAACATAAAATCGGTTTCCTCTTTCACAGACCTTGAACAACTGGCCTTACTCAAAATACTGCCAGCTTTTGCAGAAGAAAAGAAAATTGTAACATTCTTTCAGTGGTAGCCAGGGCACTGACAACAGATGCCTGTTTAAGAGACAAGAAGGGTCAAGGAGCCATTTAAGATTCTGGTTCTTGTTTTCAACAGAGTGAGTTGGTTTTAGACATCTGGTGTCTCTCTGAAGTTCGATCTACTGAAAGAACTGAAAAACTGAGCCCCTGACAATCATTACAATCATTGGAATGAAAGAAATTATGAACATCCTCTTTATATATATACAAGTTATTGCTTTTTTACTCTTGGTGATCTGAGTCTCTCTACTTTCTTACAGTTTCCACATGTTGTTCAGACTGAATTAATTAATTAATACACCATATATCCTTCTGTGTCTGTGCGCTCAAGCAAAAGAGTCATGCCAGCAAAAACACTTTGAAGTCTCTTTTATTGAAATGGTAATTATGTCCATCTGCAGTCAACTTGCCTTAACAATAATTGCCATTGGATAACACCTAGTTTATGACTATAATGCCAGGATCTTTTCTTCCTCTTTTGTTCCAGTCTGCAGTGAATGGGATTTAAATTCCAACTTGGCCATGAAGCTCACTGGCTGGACTTGAGCCAGTCACTATCTATCGTTGAGACCTTCCTCAGAAGCTTGTGGTGAAAATAAAATAGGGAAGAAAAACTAAGTTTGATGCTTTAAACCAGTGGTGCCCAAACTAAGGGTTGGGGCCGGGTGCAGCCCCTGATGCCAATTGATCCGGCCCACGAAGCCCTTGTCACTCCTGGAAGCGGAAGTAAAACGCGCTCATACGGGAGCGTTATACTTCTGCTTCCACAAAAGATGAGGGCTTCACGGGCCAGATGAATTGGCATGGGGGGGGTCACACCTGGCCCCCGGGCCTTAGTGACTAGCTCCCTCAACCACATGATCGGCCAATGGCCCAAAGATTTTGGGCACCCTTGCTTTAAACTCTCTGTAGATAAATGAGAGTAAAGTTAATGTTGAATCCTAAAGACAGTGGATTCATGGAGCAAATAGGATTTGTTGAGTAAACACTTACATAAGTCCTACTGAGTCAATTAGTCTACTCAAGTTGAAGCAAAGAATTAGTTTTATCCTAAAGTGGGTTTTTTTGTTTTGTTTTTTGTTCAGGAGGAGGCATTCTCTTTAGAGATGACCAGAGGTGTGAAAGCAGTGGTGGGCAGCAGCAGGTTCACACCAGTTCGCCAGAACCGGTAGCAGAAATTCTGGCTGGCCCCACCCATCCAAGTTATGAAATATAGTTGTCCTAATTTGGGTGCAATGCAGGGATTTCTCCCTGGCCATGCCCACCATAACACACCCACAGTGTGGTAGTAATTTTTTTTGGAGCCCACCACTGAGTGAAAGTTGTTTGGACATGGGATAGCCAGGCCCACCATTAAATGTTCTGTTAACATAGGGTGCTTCTGCCCCCAGTTAAAAGCCTAATTTAACCCAAGCATTTTCCCAAAGACTTTGCTAATTCTAAATGTTGTCACTGAACCCTGAATTTTAATGAATGATTTTAAAGGCCTCATTGTTTTATTGCTTTAAGCCACTGATTCTATTGAATCTGTATATACCAAATTTGTATAAGAGGAATCTGAGGATAAGACACACCCTGTTATTACCAAAATAGCCCACTATAGGACACTATATACAGTACAAGACACACTCAATTTTTCCAGTGTATTTTAAAAGGGGGGGGGGATTGAGTCCTATATGCCAGCAAATACTGTAAGGTATATTTCATACTGTATTATCTGCATATATATTTCATATTGTATTATAGCTGAATTGGCATGAATTTGTTTAAGGTGGACCCCAGCTTGCCATGAAATGACCCTCACACTATGATCATGGAGCCATCTCCTGCGTCAGATATGAAATGAGACATGCAGGATTCAACACCAGGACTGCAATGGACTGCAACAGCCTTGAGCATATGGACAAGGGGCTCCTTCACAGCCAGTCTATCTGGCATGGACTTTTCTGCCAACATAACCATTGGGAATCAGAGTTCCTTCTCTGTTCATTTTGCCATTGGGCCAAATATGATGGTTTCCAGTGGTATTTCCTCCACTGAGGGGACCACCCTACACCTAAAGAGGCACCTCCACCCAACACTGGGTGTTGAGTTGCTGGCTGTATGGTCTCAATTACTGTAGTGGTCCAAGACTACATCTCCCAGGAGTCTTGGTTGTTCAAAATGACCAATGCAACAATTTCAGAAATCAAAATGGCTGTCCCCTCCCTTCCACCTGAATTCAGAGTGCATTATTTGCTGCTCCAGAGATGCTGCATTTGTTGTCTGATAAGGTACCCCAAAACAGCATGGAAAAGGTCGGGAGAGTGCTCCCCGGCTTTTATGGGGGTTGGGGATGATCACATCTGACATTTTTTGTGCTTTTTGTATTTTTAAAATATTTTTTGTTCCGGTCAGGACTTTTTTTAAAAAAAAATTCAACGCATTTCTATGAGAAAATGTGCTTTGGGTTACATTTGCTTTGGGTTACATTTGCTTTGGGTTATGATGGAGGCTGTTGGAACGGACCTCCGGCATAACCTGAGTTTTTACCGTACAGTGGTACCTCACTTAAAGAGCATAATGCGTTCCACAGGATTGCTCTTTCAGCGAGTTTTTAAGTGAAACACCATTGTAAGTGACCAATTGTGGGGGGGATTGCGAACCCCGGTTTATTTGTTAAGCGAGTTTTTGGTTGGTTTTATTTGTTAAGCGAAGCGAACATTCAGAGAAAATTCTGCTCTTTAAGCGAGGCACTTTTTAAACGAGGCGCTCTTTATGCGAGGTTTAACTGTATGCAGTGATGCGATATTGCCATTTCCAACCGTTTCCCCAGAACCATTAGGAACAATCCCGGAGGGTTCTCCGGGAGGGTAGTCCATTTTTTGAGGCGTCCGGTTCCTCTTTATTTAAGTTATTTAAGTTATTTATGGGTTTGTGTTGTGGTTGTTTGGGTGGGTGGGTGGGTTGAGGTGTGTGTGTGTTTGTGTGTTTATTTTATTTTAATTTTTTTAATTTTTATATTGGGCCTCGCCCACAACATCATGACGTTGGGCCCGCCTATGACATCATGATGTCATGACATTAGCTCCACCCCACTGTGATGACATCATGGTGGGGGTAGAATTTTTTTTTTGACATCCCATCACTGACTGTATGCTGTTTCTTTCCCATTGCTATTACCCCAGTCTTCTCTTTATTTATTCTCATATTATTTATCTTACATTCTTGGTTCATGGATGTAAGGTGGTGGTGTAGTTCCTCTAGTATCCTTTGTCTGTTCTTATTCCTTTCACTATTCTCAGCAGCATGTGGACCAATGAACTGTTTATACTCTCTTGGCAGAGCAAAAACAAAGTTCCCCAAGGTAATTCTTAAAAGAGGGCATCCCAAACAAAAAATTGCAACTTTTAAACTGATCACCATCAAACATGGCCCAGATGTAGCAGACAGACTTCCCCTGCATTGGGCACATTTTAGCAAAAGATTTTTACAAGTTATGATAATTTTTAAAAAATAAACCTGCTATACTACTATGCAAGTGTTTGTGACTTTTTTAGTCATTAGATTATCACATAGAATGAGCTAAAATAATTCAAACATACAAACTTTTGAAGAGAATAAGTAACAAGTTCTTTATAAAAAAATTTAAATCCCTTTAAAAGTGTCTGTAATTTTGAACCTTGAAAATGGCTTTAAACTGATAAAAACCTCAGGTTTATAATGTTATAACCTTACAACATTTAAAAATAGAATGTTTTCTTCTGCTCAGAGAAGAAACTGGGCTTTAAATCAGCACCAAACTAGGGACAGATGTAGTAAATAGTGTGATCTTGCACTATGCCAAATTTGGAAATGTTTGGTCACATAGCATTAAAATCAGGACTTTTTAAAATTAAACATATGATCTAAAAATGGAGGCACCCCAGACAAAAACTGTAACCTTGAAAGAGGATTTTGGACCAACACTAATATTGGTACATTAGAAGTATACTTATGCAGCTCCGTAACCAAATTAGGGGATATTTGGTCATGTCACCTTGACATCTGAAGAGGTAATAGTAACAATAATTTCATGTCAGAAATTATTTTGGGTTGAAAGGATTTTTGCAGAATAAATGTCACTCAGGAACACCCAAATGAGGCTCCTTTTGTGTCCCCAAGAGCTGGGACAGAGACAGACGCTCAGTCCATCATCCAGTACCTGGGTCTCAAACTGCTGACTTGCCAGCTTTCTAGCTACAAGGTGAGCTTTTTATCCACTGAGCCACCACAGCCCCATACTTGAAGAGGTAAAAGAAGTAAAGAAAAAGACTCTTTCTACAAAGGTGGAATCGGGTCTATGCCAATAATTCACTTTGGAGGCTTGGGCCCACCTATGTACTCAACTATAAATTGTCCCGAATATAAGTCGAGGTACCTAATTTGGACCTCTAAAACAAGGAAAATAGATTGACCTGAGTATGTCGGGGCTGCAGCAGCTGTTAGTGAGTTTCAGTAATTAAAATACATGAAAATATGGTAAAATTAATTAATTCAGACATTTGTGTTGGTATGTTTTTGAGTGTTTACAGTGGTGTTAGTGCTTTTTTTAAAAAATGTATGTTTGAATTTGCACCACCTCGGTTTTGGGACCCTCTGGGTTGTTGACCCAAGTATAAGTCGAGTCCCTTTTTTGCATCTAATCTTGTGAGCTAAAAACCTAGATTTATACTCAAGTATAAATATTCTGTCAAAGAAAGTATCCTCTTGGAGTGGCTGTTGGGATTGGGAATCCAAGGCCCTGGAAAAAGGAGGCTTCAATCCTTCCTCAACAGTTGGGTCCAGATAATTCAACTTAGGAAGTTTGTTTAATCTCTATGGACTCACCAGTGTGGGTGACTCAGGGGTTAATCTTCTCCCTGGTGTTATTTAACATCTATATGAAGCTGCTGACAGGGTCAACCAGAGATCTGGAGTTTGGTCACACCAATATGCGGATGATACTCAACTCTACAGGATGGCCCATCAGTCCCTACCTGTCCATATGTATTATATTTTATTTTCTTTCCCCCCAGAGAAATATGGCCAATTTAAGCCCATTTAAATAAACAGCCGTTTTTTGTTGAAGGTTCATAAGATGAAATCTGGCCTGTTCACATTATAGCTATTAAATGAGAATAAGGCGTTTCTTTCTCTCTTTTTTTCTCACCCAGTTGTCTTCTCTTGAAATTGTACAGATGTTCCTAACTGCAGAGGACCTTCCAAACATCATTTGAGCTTTGCTTGAAGAAACCCTTGGCAGCAGCTCTATTTTCTAGGTCAGCATTTCAAAATATATTTGAAAATGAGCTGCAGAGAAATGCAGCCAGTCATAGCCAGAAGAGCAAGGAGGATTGGCTACAGCCACATGAAGGATCTCTTCACTGGGGCAAAAGTTTCTCTTTTAGCTCTACACAGCAAATAGGATATGCATTTTTAATACACCTTTGAAAGGCTTCTGCATCTCCCCCAAGATCAAAGCATGTAATAAAGACAACTGCTTTTTGCAACTATTAAGGCAAATAACAGCCATCTTGGGGATTCGGTTGAGTACTGAAGCATTCCTGCCAAGATACACAGAAATGAGGAATTTAAGCATATTTGCCACAGCTGTGAAAGTAGTGCAAAACCACTTCTTTCCCCTGTGTTCTTGACATTTTTACTCAGCTGGTCTGTACAGCCTGCAACTTATTCAAAGGCGGCAACGCTGTTCAGTGGCCTACAAGCACCATGAGGAACAAGGACTCAGCTCTTTGTCATCACTACAAATCCAGAAGTATTTCAAAGGCTACAAAGCCCTTGGCATAGTCAAGCCCTTGGCATTAATAGTATTATTATTGCCTTTCTTAGTTGTATCTTGAAAGAAATTTACCATACTGAGCAAGATTCACAAAATACTCTCAGTCTTCTGCTTTGTGGTTTCTGTAGAGAAGTTACTTAGTTTACTACAACATAACTCTAGTTTATGGAACAGGACAAACTTACTTATTTCTTTTTTAAAAAAATATTTTTATTAAAGTTTAACAAAAAAAATATTAAAAAGAAAAAACAGAAAACAATCACAAACTACATCTTACAATACTGAAAGTAAAAAGAAATAACAAACAAATATAACATAATACAAAAAAGAAGAAAAATAACAATAACAAGTGAATTCAGTTGTTTTCAATGCAATCAATCTCTTAACCATACTATTTATATACATATATAGTATATACTTTCACATTTTGTACCAATTATCCTTTTCAGCATGGTATTACAACTTTTTTTTTGTTAAAAACATAATACATATATCACCCAAGTGCACTGAGGTCCTTGAGTCTGCCAACCATCCCTTTTACAACTCAGTCATTCTGCCAAAAATACATTGTATTCGGTGCAGGTTTATCACCTTTATTTTCCCACACTGTATATTGCAAAAAAGGTTTCCAAATGTCCCAAAATCTATTTTGTTTTATTAACCCCCTTTTTATGTTTAATTCCCATGTAAGTTTTTCATTAAGTGCCATGTCCCAAACAACAGTATACCATTTGCTAACTTCTAAGTTCATAGCACCTTTCCAATTTCTGGCCACTTACTTATTTCTATCAGGAAAGTAATATTCCAGTAATAAGGAAGCTGAGATATTACTTGTCCAAACTGTTGTATTGCAACTCTAGATATTTCTACTCATAAAAAGGAAGACTTTCTCAGTTCATTGGAGATCTCTACTACATAAGGGTGTACAGGACTACAGCCTTATGGTTTGTTTTGGAAATTCACTAAGTAAACCACATGGCAGGTGTTCTCTCTCTGAGGAGCAGAAAAGAAATGGTAGATGCATTCAGAGACCCTAGAGCAGGGTTTCTCAATGCTGATGTGGGCTTCTAGTAATTGACATCCAAGAACATCTGGAGGCTCAAGGTTGGGAAAACCCTGCCCTAGAGGTCCTACTTATGTTTGTTACATAAAATCCATCCCATTCTATGCAATTTCAGCCAAAGCCTGTGACCTAAAGGGTAGTCCCTTCAGATGTCACAGGAACAAGCAAGGGCGAGGAGTTAAGGCTCTGTATCATTCCTGCCACAGCTTATGTAATAAGAAGCTTTTGAAGGTGATGCTAGCATTTTATTACTAATATCACATGATGACAAAAATATATCAATACATAAACAATACAAAAACAAAACTTTACAATACAAATCTTGAACAACTTGGACAACGTAAAACATATAAAACATATGTACACCTGTGCTGTAGAAAGGAACTTGTAAATATGCTCTTTGTCCCCTCCTTGTTATTAATTTCTCCAAAATTTACTCATTTCCAGATCTGGTTTATATCCCTTTTCCTTTAACAGAATGAACTCAACAAATTTGCTCCAAATTTCCCAAAAACGTTTTTATTTATTTGGCCTTTTTTTTTTGCATATACGTAGTTCCATACTTAATTTCTCGTTCAATGCTAACTACCATACCTTGCCATACCAACACCTTTTACTTATCATCATCTCATCTTTCCAATGCCTTGCTATCAATTGTCTAATTTCTCTTAGCAAAGTAAGCAGTTCTTTTCCATTGTTATCAATTTTGAGGTCATCTATATCTCCTAACAAAGCCACTTTTGGTGTCAATTTAATTGTTATGTTCAATATTTTCCCCAGTTCTATTTCAATCGTATCCCATATTTTCTTTGTATATCTACATCCCCCACATGTGTAAATAAGATCCTCTTTTTGATTTACACCTCCGACATTGATCTGCCAATAATCACCACCTAGGAATATTGGTTTATAGATATCCCTCTGCTGAAGTCACCTCACAAATGAAAATCAATCTTCTCTTTCCTGTGTAGCATAAATAAGATATTTCAATTTGCATAGAGATTCAGCGATAACTGTTAGTCTTGAAAGTGTCACAAGAGTTTTCTTCTTTCCTTTTTCTCTTTTGTCACGGCTTTTATTTGTATTTTGTCAACTTAACGTTTTGGGTTCACCAGCCACTTTGGATGTCCCCTGGTTGAGACTGAAATGTGCTGTCAAACTCTATATTAACTAAATAAAATATGTCGCTTACCCGAACCAAATGCTGCCACGTGTGTTTGAAATGATTTCTTCAATGCCTAACTTCTAAAGGGAATCCATTATATTTTAATACAGCCATTGGATTTAAATAATACCAGACCCACAGGATAGTTTACGTGGATGCTGTCTTTTGTTTGTGTTGTTTAGAAAACTTCTGCCAGCTCAGGGGTCTGGAGTTTATTAGGTTTACGTGTTTGATAAATACCAAAACAATGGGGCTGACTGAAATTTGAACCACAAGTAAGAAGCACAAACTGCCTGGATGAGCTCAGATGAAACGAACAATAACAAGCTTATCCTGTGCAACTGCTTTCTTGCAAGAGGGGAAAACAAAGACATTTAAAATATCTCAATAGAAATCACACAGAGATGAGAGGTACAGATGTAAAGGCATCTTCATTCAGCATGAAGTAGCAATGGCAATTACACTTCTGTACCGCCCCGTAATGCTTAGCGCATTCTCTGGGTGTTTCACGAGTCAATTAGCATTTTGCCCCCTACATGCTGGGTGCTCATTTTACCGATCTCTGAAGGATCCATCACTTTATTATGGTCTACAACCAGCATGGTAAAATGAGAGGTAAAAATTTAAATGTTTAGAATATAGTTTAAAATATATTATTTAAAAAACAAATACAGGTAAAAAAATTAAATTTTAAATGTTTAAAATGTAGTTAAAATATATTACAGTGAAACCTCGTATAAAGAATGCCTCAGACTAGTTCGCTTAAAGAGCAGCATTTTCTTGAAATGGTCGCCTCGCTTAACAACTAAAACAACCAAAACCTTGCTTAACAACTAAACCGGGGGTCACGATCCCCTCCACCAGAAGTTACAATTGGTCACTTAACAATGGTGTTTCGCTTAAAGAGCAAACTCACTTAAAGAGCAATCCTATGGAACACATTATGCTCTTTAAGCAAGGTACCACTGTATTTGAAATAAATATGCATTCAAAATTGAAAGAAATCGAATAAAATCATTTTTTAAATTAATGCTACTGTAATTGCTACTGCAATATAGCATTTACGGTTTGTGCTACTGAGGGGCCTGCCAGAATTGTTCTTCTAATCTTGATTGCTGTAGCACAAAACTTGGTGGTATTATCGGTAAAAGCAGGACTTTCATCTGATAATAACCAGCAAGTGTAAGTGCTGTTTGATCGACCAGGATATTTGCAAAGCAGTGGGGATATGAGTTTATCTTGGATTTTCCTATAGAAAGGACAGGTGCATAAAACATGTTTTGTAGTTTCAGCTTCTCCTGTATCACAGGAGCACAGTCTCTCCAGTATAGGTATCCGTTGTTCTCAGAAGGATGGAAGGCTGAGTCAACCTTGATGCCCATCAGAATTGAACTCACAGTGTTTTGGCTGCAGTACAGCAGCAATGGTATTCCAAGTGGCAATGTATGGTTGTGAGAGCTGGACTATAAGGAAAGCTGAGTGCAGAAGAATAGATGCCTTTGAGATGTGGTGCTGGAGGAGAGTTTTGAGAGTCCCCTGGACAGCGAGGAGAACAAATAGGTCAATCTTAGAAGAAATCAACCCTGACTGCTCCTTAGAAGGGCAAATAGTAAAGATGAAGCTAAAGTACTTTGGACATCAAATGAGAAGAGAAGATTCACTTGAGAAAGCCTTGATTCTGGGAAGGGTGGAGGGCAAAAGAAGAAGGGGGCGGCCCAAAATGAGATGGCTAGATGGTATTGTAGACACAATGGGTACAGAGCTGAGTGAGTTGAGGAGGATGGTGGAGGACAGAAGTGCCTGGCGGACAGTGGTCCATGGGGTCGCAAAGGGTCGGAATCATCTGTGCGACTGAACAACAACAGCAGTTTAACCACTGCGCCCCCAGGGCTTCTGCTGGGATCCGTGGGACTGAGTCCCAGTAGAGAGTGCAACCCTAAGTCAAACATGCACTCACTGTGCTTGATTTGGAATGATCAGAATATCTTGTGTTGGCACATTTGTCTAAGTGATCCCACAGTGGCTGTGTGCGTCCTTGGGCTTGACAAGATTCTGGCCTGTACTCACTCTGCTTCTCCCTCAAGCCACCCCCTTTCCACCATGTCTTCAAGACTTCTTCCTTCTGAAGCCAAAAAAATCTTCCTGCTGGTAAGCTTCCCAAAATCAGTCACCACAACAGCTGTTAATGCAGGGAATATTAGGCCAAACGGAAGGCAACCCCTCAGTAATGTCCAACGTCCTTGGGCTCGGAAGGGTTTGTATTCGGCACAGCTTCAAGTGGCTTACCACAAAGGAGCCTGAGCACTGATATATACACTTCATTGATTCTTTTGAAGTTACACTTACATTAGGGAATGCCACTTAGAGTAATCTGTTCTGTGCCTGAAATGACATATGTGACTTATTAACATGCTGAAAGAAAGAAAGAAAGAAAGAACAAGCTAAAAAGAGGACTGTCATGTATCCAAGTGGGACAGCTGCATTCGCCGAACATCTTAGATGTATTGCATTAAGTATCTGCTATTTTATGAATTCATGTTATTATTTAAAATAGCTAGCTTCTCTTTTTTTTACTTTCAAACCAATGCAAATTGAGTTTCAAAACATCTGATGAAACCATTTTTTGCTGCTTGATTTATTTCAAATATTATCCTTGAAGTGATTGTTAAATTACGCTGCATATTTCTAAAGACATTGTCCAACATTTATCAATTTATACTTTTAAGCATTGAGAAGGGTAGCATTGAGAAGACACCAGATAGGCACCCAATTCAAACAAGCAGATACAAATGTTTGTTTTTAAGTCAGCCACTTGCCAGCTTGGTGAAATCTTAAATCTGGTACATGTAATTGGAAAGTCTTGATGCTTCACAGATTGGCTCATTAGTGTGGGGAGTGAAGAAAGAAGTCCACTGTCTGAGGTTTTCATGATTAAGAAATACAAGTTGGCTATCTACAACAGTTATGTCCATTAAGTTGCAAAAAGATAATGGAGCAAAATAATGTTATCAGTATTCATTGGGCTCCCACTACAAAGCAAGAGGAAGATTATTTTATAGAATTTAGCAACTCAGCATATGAGTTTAAATTTCAGATGCTTCACCATATTAACAAATGCAAACAAGCGACAACTTATATTTTTCCGAAGTGGAATCAACAAGAAACAGGCAATAACGGATTGGGAAATAAGATATGATTCCTATATCCAATGCCCTGATATTTATTTTTGCTGCTCTGTTTTCATCCTTTTCCTTCTCATCAAGGATGCAGTCAGAGTTTCACTCCAACAACATGACCAGCCTTTCTTTACAACACAGACACTGTGTCCACAAGTGCTGTCATTTGGGATCATCAAGATTGTGAGGGCCCAGATGATTACCATGGGGAAAAGGTGGATAGTTTAAGGCACTTCAGATGTGTTAGATCACAAGCCTAACAACCACTGGTGGGTTGTCAAAATTCCCACTACCTGACTATGATGTCATGGACATCACGGGTGTAGCTGATGTCATGATGTCATGGGCGGAGCAAAATTTTTTAAAAAAATGTCCGTGCATGCGTCAAACCTCTGTTTGATGCATGCACAGTCCTTTTTTTTTTAGTGCCCATGCATCAAACCTCTATTTGATGCATGTGCACTAAAAAATAGAGCTGTGCATGCGTCAAACAGTGGTTTGACGCATGCACAGTTCTGGGCATCCATTTTGGCTGCCCGGAAATACATTTTTGGAGGGGGCCGGAGAGGCGACCGAACCGGTCACCCAGGATATTAGCACCACCCAAGTGACCCCTCCTGATGGGCTGCTACCGGTTCAGGCAAACCGGTCTGAACCGGTAACATCCCATCACTGCTAACAACCCATTGGCTGGGACTTCTGGATATGAAGCATAAATATCTGAATGGCCAGAATTTCCACGTTCCTGCAGCAAAATTATTTAGGGCAAATTGCCGCTTGACCTTGGACACCTTAGAGTCGTTATTCAGCAAGGAGTCCTTCCATGAGTAGATATCTCCATTATGACATTCTGCACAACCAGTCCACAATGATCTGTCCATGGCAGTTCTTCTCCATGTTAATCAGAGAGAGAGAGAGAGAGAGAATCTTCCCCTGGGTCTTTTGCAATCTCTCGGATACCAATTCATTATTTTGGTGCTCCATCTATTGTCACTTGTGCATGCAACATGGACAGTCCACCTTAATTTGTTCATCCGATATTCTGTTACTACGTCTTTTAGCAGTATTCTTCACCTGATACCCTCATTTTTTAACTTTAAAAATGCAGTCAGGATAGACAATGATTTATTTTATTTTATTTTATTTTATTTTGGGACATATTTGTTTGGTTGGTCTGTTTTTGTTTTTCTGTATGTTTTGTTGTGTTATCTGTTATTTGTACGTACACTGCCCAAAGTGGGAAATTTGCCAAAATGGTGGTATAAAAATGTAAGAAATAAATAAATAATAATAAAGGAGAAATAGATGTGGGGTAAATTCAGCGAAATATTAGCCATCTTGAAGTCAAAAGCTAAACCAGAAACAAAGGCAATTTGGTCAATTCTACAGTCTTGATATACAGCAGTGAAACGTGGGCTTTAACAGCTGTGGAAGAAAACCAGCTGCAAGTAACACAACAAGCAACGAAGAGGACAATGTTCGGAATCTCACCGAATTGCACACCACCATTTAATAATTGGGTAGAAGCAGCTCTCTTTCCACCCTCATAGTGATAAAGTATATTACTATGTACAGTGGTGGGCTTCAAAAAATGTTACTACCAAACTGTGGGTGTGGTATGGTGTGAGCGGACAATGGGAAAGTTCTGTGTTGCACCCAAATTAGGACTACTTTATTTCAAAACTTGGATGGGCAGGGCCAGCCGGAATTTCTGCCACTGGTTCTGGTGAACTGTTGCGAACCTGCTGATGCCCACCACTGGCTATGTACCATAAAGTTGGAATTGATTTATAATTGGGATTTCAAGGTATAATAATAACAATTTCGTGTCAGAAATTATTCTGGTTGAAAGGATTTTTGTGGAAGAAATTCTGCTCAGGGAATTTCCAAATGAGCCTCCTTTCATGTCCCCAAGAGCTGGGACAGAGACAGACGCTCACTCCGTCATGCAGTACCTGAATCTCGAACTGCCAATTTGCCAGCCTTCCAGGTAACAAGGTGAGCTTCTTAACCACTGAGCCACCACAGACCCTCATTTCAAGGTAAGTGGCACATTTAAGTTGTGGGTTTACCAGTTCTACAAGCACAGTGTGTTTCCACAGTTGAGAGATCTGAATGCAGGTCTCCTAAGAACTAGTCCATTTCTCTGTATAGACCAGTGGTTCACCATGTGGGACTCATGCCCCACAGGGGGACTTCTATTGCCAGAAGCCTAAGTCAGTGCATTGGCTGATCAGTGCTTTGGGGAATTGACTTAGGCTTCTGGGAATTGATGTCCAAAACCCAAAGGCTAGGAAACACTGATCTAGACACTACACTACCCTGGTTATCTGAAAAAACTATATATCTTCCCAAACACTTCCTTCAATATTTTAATGTTGTACTTGCCCAGTTGCATTGATGTGTGGTTTCCAAAACATTCCCCAGACATATTCCTATACTGGCTGCAAGAGGTGCAGAATTTGTTTTCCGTGCATGGCTTTGAGAATCTAGACATCAAGTCTTTTTGAGCAGAAGCCGTATTTCCCCCCACAATTATTTGCAAACCACTCACCTCTGTGTAAATATAAACACACACACACCCATCATGCTAGATACATGTAATTGGATGCTGAGGTTTAAATAGGCAAACATCAATCAAACTACAGTACAGTACTTCATTTCAAGGATGGGATTGTGAGACTGGCCCTTTAAGGTGAAATGCAGCTTTGGAATTGGCTCAATTTTCAGCTAAAGGCAGTCGCAACAGGAAAGAGGGGTAGCAAATCAATTAGTACTGCATCTCAGTGTCTGCAGGGGAGAGGCTTTGCAGACAATATCTTGCAGAGTATTTGCGGATAATCATGGAGGCTTAACCTCAGTTCTGACTGTCACCTCCTTTATTGGAGATTGTGCCAGACAGCTATATGTTATATCTTAAAGCAAATGTGCTTCATTAAAGCTTTAAGTTGGTTTGCAAATTTGGTGCAGTCTCCCCCTTCTCCCCAAGCAAAAGGAGAAGATTTTTCAAATATGTTAAATCAGGCCCCTGATGTACTAAAATGATGTAAAAAAGTAACACATTACAAAAGAAATTTAAAATGCTTATGTGTTCATTATAGGGTAAAGGTCATCCTTGCTCAAAAGCCAGCCATATCTGACTCTAGGGTTCATTGCTCATCTCTATTTTATAGCAGAAGAGCCAGCACTGTCTACATTTGCAGATGTTTCCATGGACATGTAGCCGTCATTCCTAGACACCGAAGTGCACAGAATGCTGTTTACCTTCCCACTGAAGCAGTACCCATTTATCTACTTGCAATGCTTTCGAACTGCTAGGTTGGCAGGAGCTGGGACAGAGACAGGAGCTCATTCCATCATGCAGTACTTGGGATTTGAACTGCTGACTTTCCATCTTCCAGTCAGCATCTTAACCACTTGAGCCACTGCAGCCCCTTTATATTTTCCCATTTTAGGGAAAATATGCTAATTATGAATAATGGGAATATATGAGTAGGTGGCAGTGAATTTTTAGAAAAAAATGGGAGGAGGAAGAACCAGCACCAGGGCCCCAATGGTGGGCCATCTTCCCTTCCCCATGAGCCAGAAGAATTTGAGACCACCAACTCTCCAATAGACCAGGAGTTGCTCTTTGAATTGAGTAGGCACTTGTATAACCTAGATAAAGAGAACTTGAAGCCCAGGGATCTAGGGATCCCACTGATACCTCTGGGGAGGGGACACCATTAGAAGACTTGGATGCAGGTGAATACCCCCTAGAAAAGGAGGGACAACTGCCTCCTGGGCTCTGGAGACGGGAACGGAGAACTTTGGGAAGGCGAGACAAAGAATAAATAGGGCAGATGGGAGAATAATCTGTTGATGTGACTGTGGAAGAGGTTGAGGAATTGAGGAATAGGGGAGATGCCTTAGAGGAACTCAGTCAATTGGTGGCTTGGGTTCTTCTGGTAGCCTTCTTGTGGTTCCCTTAACATATTCCCATTTCCCCTCTTCCTCAACCTCTCCTGGGGCCATCATCCATCTGAATGGAAGGCAGAGAGAACCTCAATCTTAAACATCAGCAGAAGGACAGACTGTGGAACTTTGTAATTTGTAACTGTATATTTTGTATCTTTGTTAGCCGCCCAGAGTCGTTCTGCAAGTGTGGCAGCATACAACAACAACAACTACTACTACTACTACAACTACAACAACAACAACAACAACAACAACAACAACAACAACAACAACAACAACAACAACAACAACAACAACAACAACAACAACAACAACAACCCAAACAGTCTGCTGAGTAGGGAAAGAAGAGAGCTGAAAGGCAAGGTCCAGCCAAGGGACAATGACTGCCAGTCAGAAAAGGGACTGCAATCGCTGCCCTCTATGTAGGTATACAAACCCTCCCTGTTGCAGAAGGCAAGGAAGAGGACACGAGGAATTAACTTGATGAGAAGGGATGTAAAAGAGGCTGAATTAGGGATGGTAAGTGGAGGGACTCTTGGACTCTAGAGGATACTTATGGGAAGTGAAGGAAACTCTCCTTTAAGATGCTTTCATCTTGTATGTGCTGCCTCTCCCTCCATTTCAATAAATCCCATTGTCGTTGAAGCATCTGCCAAGTCTTCTATGGAATTGGTGATGGAGGAAGGAGCCACTGCCAAAGCTGCAATGGCCAGGCAGCTAAAGAAATAGGTAGGGAGAAATCTAAAATACTGGTTCCTCCACCAAATGCTTATACCCGAAGCTTTCTAAGTAGAAAAATATGTTGGTATATGCTACAGATTGTCCCAAATGAACTGCCGTGATAGTCTTCCCAACAGGCACTGATTTAGAGCCATGCTCAGATAATTGTAAGAATGCAGAAGGGAGGAAGAGGAACATCTATCATCAGGAGTTTATTGGGACTGTGAAACAAGTCAAAAAAGATGTCCAATACATAGCACATTCATCATTGGCTCTAAAGAAGGCTGTAAACTATTTGGTCTGAAATGTGTTGGACAGGTTTAAAAGTGTAATAAATCTACCTTTTTAATACTTCCTGAGGCCTTTGTCTCTCTTTCATAATTGGTAATGGAAAAAAGTTCCAGACTCAGGAGACCTGAATTCAAATCCCTGTTTGGTCATGGAAATTTATGGTGGGGTACCAATGGTAAACTAACCATTGAGCAGTTCACTTACCTTGAAACCTCTGGGTCATCATAATTGGGAAGTCATTTGACTGTTCAAAATCACAAACTTAGCATTCATTGAGTTCAGGTGAATGCTTGAATAAGACTCTTGAAAAATCAAGACTCAATATTATGTTGAAAGCCTCATAAAACAGGTGAGGTACTCTGCTTCCAATGTTCATTCTCAACAGATAGCGAAGACAGCAAAGGTAGCATTTTTCTCCTTGGAAGGCCTTTGTGCTCATTAAAGGAAACTGTACATGACAGACCAGGAGGGATACTGAGCAGATGTAGCATTTCATTTTACATATACAATAATCTTTTTCATCATCTTGTATGTGCATGTACCATTGCCTTACTAAATGGGTATACCCAAGGGAATAGACCTGGTATAATGTCATGGTCTGTGAAATAATGCCCTCCCAATACACCACACCTTGCCAAATAGCCAAATAGCCACCTGCTTGTTCATCCATCCATGGAAGACAACAAACAGAAAATCCCTGTTCTTCATTTTTTTTCCTCTGAAAAATACTGGTATATCCAGCATCTTCTTTCTCACCAGACAGAGGAAAGCATGAATCTTGGCCCAGAAACCCAACCTTATTGTCAACAAGTTATTGTATTGCATGGATCTTTCAGGATTGAAGGCATGGGATTTTTTTTAAGGGGAGGGAGGCACTATTTTAAAACAATCAATCAGATATTTTGTGCTCAGTGTATTTGTGCGTGTGCAAATACTTTGCTCTAAAAGTGAAAGGATATTTTTTTCAGAACCAATTTGTGAAAATTACTGAGATAGGGAAAAAACCCACAGCTCATATTTGTGGTCTTTCCTACAACTGAGAAATGGCACCAGGCTTTAAAATGCTGCATTTAGGTGCCTCATTAAGTCAAAACAGTCAAAACCAACAAAAACAAAGAATTTAGCAAGTACTTTTTATATCCTTATATGTGGGGGTGGGTTTACAGTGCCCAACATTACAATTACAAATTCAAATTTAAATTCATAGCCTTTCCATAGTTGTAATTTGTTTAAAAGATCACACCCTACAGCCAAGATCAGAATAAAACTGTGCTGCCTCTGCCCCTTCTGCACTTCCACTTTCTACTGAATACATGTAAAGTAAGCTTACCTGCATAACATGCTTTAGCTGAGTTGCGTCCAGTTTCTTGATGCTACCTGTGGAACTAAACCTATTAAACTCAGTGGGATCCATGCTGGTGCTCTCTGTAGATGTGTTTATAAACAAAATACTAAAATAAATACATTGGAAATGTCTCAGTGTGCTGAAACAAATAGTTTGGTTCCATCTAGTAACTTGCAGTCTTTTGTGTTTATTTATTCCAGAGAAGAGGAAGCTTGTGATTTCTCTATGGTTCCTGTCATCCAGACCATCACTGGCCATGCTGCTTGGGGCAGATGGGAATTGGAGTCTAAGAGCAAGTGTAGGTTTCCTAGTCCTGGCTGAATGTTTCTTCTATCTGCTTCGATTGCACTCTCCGTTTCTTTTTCATTCATGGGTATTTTCCCTACTTAGCTACCGTACATTCCCCAAACTGTGCAGTTGCCAAGTTTGCTTCCATAGTTTGACTCTGAGCAATTCGTAAAAAGGCTAAGGTTTAATAAGAACCACATTGTAGCCAGATAAAATGACAACATTAAGGACGAAATTAGGTTAGAAGAGATTGGTTCCATATTCATTTTCTCTCTTTCATTCACTTGGCTCTATCTTTCCACACACTTTATTTTTCAAAACCAGTTGAATTGCATATATGTTGTTAGTGTCTATGATAAACACAAGTCATTCTCCTAGTTCTATCCCTCTGAGAGCAATCTCTGATAGAATTGAGGTTCTGTAACCTTTCCATTATTAATTCTCCCATAGTTACCAACAGCTAACATGCAAGCCAAGTATGAATGAATGAAGATAGATTATTTCCAGAGGTATGATCTCACCACGAACCCCTTGCTAATTGTAGGTAACACCACTTTCCTATACATTCAACTGGGATAGAGTTTTCCTTTGTGAAAGAGACTGGCATGAAATTCACATTAAAACAGAATATTTCATCATGAATTTTTCCATTACCGGGACTAGAAAACTCAACGTAGATAGGATCTGCCAGCTAAATTGGTAACAGACTGTACTAATTCCACCCGAAATACAAGAAATGGCACTGTTAGAATAGGGAGAACGTTTGACAATTTTTCTTTTGTTTTTATCCTCTTTCGACTTCTGTGTTAATGCTGGCTTTCTGGCCAAACCAAGGGTCTCATGGTCTATTGAATAAGTTCTATAAGTCATCTCATCCTGCCTCTATTCCTATTTAGGAAGGAAAAGCTACCGCTCTTCCTATTCATTCAAAGAAGCTAAAATGTTACTTTGCTGCATTCTATCAAGGTTATCTTTCTATAGGTGTGCATAAATAAGACAATTTCAAAATTGATGTAAAGATTCCTATTGCATTCTATGTTACTGATTAGAGTGACATTCTATAGCAGTGATGGCAAACCGTGCCATTCCAGGTGTTCTTGGACTTCAATTACCAGAAGCCCAAGTCAGCACTCCTGCTGATCAGGGCTTCTGGGAATTGAAATTCAAGAACACCTGGAATGCCAAGGTTCACCATCACTGTTCTATAGGTTGTCTCACAATCTCCCATTACTCCTGCCTGCATAGCCAGTAATGAGGAATGTTGTACATTGCTCTCCACCAATGTCTAAAATGGCTGGAGTTGCATATAGCTAGATCTCATACAGTGAGATATTACTGTATATTGAGTGACTGACTGGGTGGGTGGTTGATTGATTGACTACACCTCACAAGACTCCAGGCTAAATTTGCTTAGCTAATTGTTCACAACAGCTAGGATTTCTGGCCACTGTAAAATCTCCCCATTGCCACCAGCATGTCTTAGATCAGGAGGCAGGTGTCTACTCATTACCCTGTTCAGCCTCCCTCCCTCCAGAGTTGAGCAGTTATGGAATATAAATGTGTTAGCTTAAGATAAGCTTCAGTGCTGGGGAAATGGCGCAGCCACCCTAGATGAGGTGAACACAAACAAATGCAGCACCTCTACTGTTTACAGAATTGACTATGTGTTCATGAGGTTGGTTCTGATTAAGGTTATATTGAAAAGAGAGTCCTAATTATGGAAATTATTTAATACATTCCAGAGTATTTCCCTTTAAGGTCATAATTTCTATATGATTATAAAAAATATAGCCAGATAAATTCACAGATATTAAGTAAAGAGTCTTGAGTCTGTCCTGATACTTTTTTTTTACTATCTTGTATGAACTTTATTAAACCACTTATGTTGTATGAATGGAATTGATATTAATATTATTGTGAATGAACATGATTTTATTGCAGATTTAATTTCATGCTTTTTTTGTCTGTTTATAGTCTATGAATTGCGGGAGACCTTAAAAATGGGGAGCGGCAGGGCTGCCTGGCTCCACCACCACCACCGCCACTGTTTGGTCCACCTGCAGCCGGGCGGAGGGGCTGCCGCGGCTGCCACTACTCCCAACATCCTGGTTACCAGCACCTGTTCCGGAGCCCCGCCTTGGCGGGAGACTTTAAAAACGGGGAGCGGCAGGGCTGCCTGGCTCCACCGCCACCGCCGTTTGGTCCACCTGCGGCCGGGCGGAAGGGCTGCCGCGGCCGCCGCTACTCCCAACATCTTGGTTGCCAGCACTTGTTCCGGAGCCGGGTTGGTGTGCAGCACCAGGATGGGGGCTGGGGGAATGGACATAGGGGGAGGGTAAGAAGACCCTGCCAGCTAGAAAGCAGGGGTCGGACTCTGCCTGTTGGGCCTGGGGGGTTCCTTGAGGCCCAAATTGTTGTAGTGACAGGCATGGGGTGTTACTGTGGGAGCCGAGGGGCGGGCCGCACTCGGAGAACACGGGTCAGATGTTTGGTTGCTGTCCCTTGTTCTGGCCCCCCAGCTATGCCTCTGGGTCCTGAGCAGCCGGTCAGGTGAATGCCAGGTGAATGCTGGTGAATGCCAGATCAGTCTGCGATAAGGCCCCTCTGCTTGCAGACACCATCTTGGGGGAGTGGGCTGATCTGGCATGCATCACTGAGACCTGGCTGGTGCCTGAGGATGGGATTCCTCTATCTGAACTATGCCCGGCCAGGTTCGGTATTTGGCACCAGCCTAGGGAGAGGGGAAGGGGCGGTGGAGTCACCATAGTAGCCAGGGAGTCACTGAGAGTCACCAGGGCCACGGCTCCACAAATTCTGGGTTGTGAGGCCCTGTTCTTGCGTGTGGGCCCTAAGGGTCAGTTGGGAGTCTTGCTCATGTACCTGCCTCCCTGCAGGGTAGCAGACTCCCTGCCTGAGCTCCTTGAGGCGGTTTCGATGTTGGCATTGGAGACACCCAGGCTGATGGTCCTGGGGGACTTCAATTTACCATCATTGGGGACCGGCTCGGAGGTGGCTTGGGAGTTCATGGCTTCCATGGCAGCCATGGGCCTGACTCAGGTAATTCAGAGTCCTACCAGGAGCAGTGGCTACACCCCAGATTTAATCTTTTTGTCAGAGCTGTGCCAGAGTGATCTGAAATTACAGAAATTAGACATCACTCCTGTGCCATGGTCAGATCACTATCTGGTGACTCTAGACTTCATGGGGGCGAGACTTTACCGTAGGGAGGCAGGGCCAATTAAATGGGCCCGCCCCCGGCAACTAATGGATCCAGAAGGATTCCAGAGGAAACTGGGGTGTTGTCCTCTTGACCTGCAATGCGGTTCATCTGAAGCCCTTGTCAACTCTTGGAACGAGAGAGTGACGGCAGCTTTGGACGTAATCGCTCCACTACTGCCTCTCCATGCTTGAGGGGATCGATCTGCCCCTTGGTTTACAGAAGAACTAAGGGAGCTCAAGCGGCCAAAGAGATGCCGAGAGTACCGCTGGGTGAAGACCCGGAGTGAGTCTGATCGAACACTGGCTAGAGCAGCTATTAAAGACTACCTAGTGCCGATGGGGGTGGTGAAATGTCAATATTTCACTGCCCTAATTGCCTCCGCAGATTACCGCCCAGCACCCCTGTTCCGGGTGACCAGGTCCCTCCTTGGTAGAGGGGGGTCGGGCCCTGGTTGGCAGGGATCGGCTGAGGCTTTTGCTGATTATCTGGTGGGGAAAGTCGCTCAGATCCTCTCAAAGTTTAATCCCGGCGTGGAACGTATGGAGCTGGGGTTGCCCGGAGCACAGTCTGGCCATGTTATCTGGGATCAGTTCGATCCAGTTGGCCCTGAGGAAGTGGACAGGCTTCTTGGATCTGTTTGCGCCACGACCTGTGTACTGGATCCATGCCCTGCCTGGCTAGTTAAAGCATCTAAGACCGTGGCAGGTGGTTGGGTCAAGGCGATTATAAATTCATTGTTAAAGGAGGGGTCTTTTCCAGCACCTTTTAAACATGCTTTGGTGCGCCCCCTCCTGAAAAAGCCATCCCTCGACCCTATGGCACTTACTAACTACCGACCAGTATCCAACCTACCCTTTTTGGGCAAGGTTTTGGAAAAGGCAGTGGTGCAGCAGCTACAAGAAGTCCTGGATGAAGCGGATTATCTGGATCCTTTTCAGTCAGGATTCAGGCCCGGATATGGGACTGAAACTGCATTAGTCGCATTGGTGGATGATCTCTGGAGAGAACGGGATGGAGGTCATCCGTCTGTCCTGGCTCTTCTCGATCTCTCAGCGGCCTTCGATACCGTCGATCATGGGAAGGCTCCAAGGATTGGGGATCCAGAGCACCGTATTGGCCTGGTTTTCCCCATTTCTGAGGGGCAGAACCCAGTCGGTGTGGTTGGAGAAGGAGAAGTCCAGCCCTAGGCCCCTTCAACATGGGGTGCCTCAGGGCTCGGTACTCTCTCCTCTCCTTTTTAACATCTACATGACGCCACTGGGTGAGATCATCCGTTCCCACAGGGTAAGGTATCACCAATATGCAGATGATACCCAGTTGTATATCTCGGCCCGTGGGGACCCAAGCGGTGCAGTGGAAGTCCTTTCCAGGTGCCTTGAGGCTGTTAAGATCTGGATGGGGAAAAATGGGCTACAGCTGAATCCCGGCAAAACTGAGTGGCTATGGGTAAGGGGCCCTGTGTTAACACGGGAGCTGCCAACTCTGGTTCTGGGTGGGGCAGTCCTGCCCCAATTGGACCTGGCGCGTAATCTGGGGGTCCTCCTGGACTCACATCTACTGTTCGAAGAGCAGGTGGCAGCCGTGGCCAGGAGGGCTTTTGCACAACTTTGTGTAATACACTAGTTACGCCCACTCCTAGACTGGGATGCCTTGCTCATGGTCACACATGCTTTGGTCACTTTCAGACTTGATTACTGTAATGCGCTCTACATGGGGCTGCCCTTGGCGACCATTCGGAGACTGCAGCTGGTCCAAAATGCGGCGGCCTGGGTTGTGATGGGGTGCGGGCATTATACTCGTGCTTCGCCGCTACTCCGGGAGCTGCACTGGTTGCCAGTATGTCTCCGGGTGCAATTCAAGGTGCTGGTCATTACCTTTAAAGCCCTATATGGTAGTGGGCCAGGATACCTAAGAGACCGTGTCACCCTAAGAACATCTGTCTGTCCCACCCGGGCGGACCGGAGGGGCTCTCTTGTTATTCCATCGCCTAGAGAGGCTCGCCTCACTAGCACTAGGAGGAGGGCCTTGTCTGTGTCCGCCCCGGCCCTTTGGAACCTCCTCCCAACTGAGCTGCGCCTACAGACAGAGCTCCTGCCCTTTCGGAGGGGCTTAAAAACCTGGCTGGCAGGGCAAGTGTGGGGACCAAGGAACATGGGATCCCATGTAGGGTGGCTGATCTAAGGGACAGCCACCCTTTTGATTTTGTTTTTGTTTTTGTTTTTTATCTTTTGCGGTGTTTTAATTTTTATGAACTTTTAAAGTTTTAAATATTAGCATTATCATAGGCCTAACCTATGATTTTAATCTATTTTTGTAAGCCGCCCAGAGTCGGGTTTACCTGATTGGGGCGGGACAGTAAATATGAGTAAATAAATAAATAAATAAATAAATAAATGTAATTCCAGTACTTCATGAAAGAATAAAAATACTTTTTGCTGCCATATTACAAAGAATGCAGTAAATGCTCCATTTATAACTGAGCATGAATTCCAAATAGTAAGTAAGTACTGTTTATACTTGACTATAAGTTGTTCCAAATATAAGTTGAGGTACCTAATTTTGACCTCTAAGACTAAGAAAATAAATTAACCCGAGTATAAGTCAGGGGTGGAAAATACAGCAGCTGCTAGTGAGTTTTAATAATTAAAATACATGAAAATATAGTAAAATAAATTAATCTAGACATTTGTGTGGGTATGTTTTTGTTTTTTCTACGGTAGTGGTAGTGGGTTTTTTTAACTGTACAGTATGTTTAAATTTGAACCACCACAGTTTTGGGACCCTCAGGGTCATTGACCCAAGTAGAATTTGAGTCCACTTTTTTGACCTCCTGTTGGGTTCTAAAAAACTAGACTTATACTTGAGTATATAAGTAAGTAAGTAAGTAAGTAAGTAAGTAAGTAAGTAAGTAAGTAAGTAAGTAAGTAAGTAAGTAAGTAAGTAAGTAACTAACTAACTAACTAACTAACTAACTAACTAACTAACTAACCAACCAACCAACCAACCAACCAACCAACCAACCAACCAACCAACCAACCAACCAACCAACCAACCAACCAACCAACCAACCAACCAACCAACCAACCAACCAACCAACCAACCAACCAACCAACCAACCAACCAACCAACCAACCAATATGTAATTATGAGTAGTTCTCATTCTTCTTTGAAATAAGAAAAGGACAAATATTTGCCCAAGATTCTCCCCTTATTCCCCAATATATTCCCCCCAGCCGCCTTTGTTGTTGTTGTTGTTTAGACATCATGACATCTAAACACACATAGTCTCCACAATAAAATAAAGAAATGCCACAAGTCTTCATTGGATTTGCTTAGTTTTTCCTTATGAAACAACCTTTCAGTACCCTTTGAAAAAATATTTTTTATCAGGACTTGGAAAGAAGAAAGATAATTCTATAGTTATTAAGAACATTGCTTGGTTATCTAAACACAGAGACAGTTCAGAAGAAGAGTGCCATGTTTTTCCTCAGCCTACTTATGGAATTGAAAACATGACCAGATCTTGGCAGAGGTTACTTTATGGAATATATCTATAACAAACAAGACAAATTCCAACGTGTGACTAGAGGTTTAAACAGAGAAAAGAAATCTGGCCTCTGTACAATCAGAACAGAATTCGTTGCTTTGAAACTATAACCCCCAAGCCTAAACATGGTGTATTAGCCTACAGATGTTTAGCTCGGGTCCATCAATTTTCCATCTTCCTCCAGATGCAACCTGCCGTGGCAGCCAGATGGAGAGTGAGAGGTTAGCACTGGCTGATGCTCTTTCTCCTCAGTGCTTTAGTTGCTTACTTGGTGTTATAAACAGGCACCAACTGACAGAGTATGGAACAGCAGCAGAGGCAGGAGTGGGGAATGAGTTCCTTGGTGAGGTATGGATCTTGGCAGGTATGCAACAGTACTCAGTCACAGCAGTTGTATCCTATATAACACTTAACACAATTCAGTCTTTCTCCCCTCCTCATAGAACCTTGTTTTTTCTCTCCATTGCAGAAGAGTGTTACATAGAGCTGATTGATTATGTGCTTAGTTCTATCCAAGCAATGATATTTATGATCAATTGGATTCTGAAATATCTACTCTGAACTGCTCTTTCATGGGGGAAGAATAGAAGGAAACATCACCAATTTCTGATTTTTTTTAGTAAAGGTAAAGGTTGCCCTTGCTCAAAAGCCAATAGAATCTGACTCTAGGATTCAGCGCTCATCTCTGTTTACAGCCAAAGAGCCAGCGCTCTCTGAGTCTGCAGACGTTTCCTTGGATATGTGGCACGCATGACTAAACACCAGAGTGCATGGAATGCTGTTTACTTTTCTAATGAAGTGGGGCCTATTTATCTACTTGTAATTTCTTGCTTTCAAACCACTAGGTTGGCAGGAGCTAGGACAGAGATGGGAGCTCATTCCATTGTGCAATACTGTACTCGGGTCTCGAACTGCTGACCTACTGCCTTCCACCACTTTAGCCACTGCAGTCCCTGTGTTCTATCAAGACTCTAAACATCAGGCAATATCTCAACACAGTAAAGGGCATGGCAAGGGGGGGGGGGAGTCAGAAAGCCTTAGTGACAATCATAGTTTTATAGCTGGAAACTGAGCCGAGGCCCATAGCTTGCCATCTCAAGAGTAGCTTCTGTATAATTCCAATTGTATTATATAAATAGAATAAAATAGTAAGTAGCACATCCAGGGCTACAAAATCAGAAAGCAGCAAAAGTTTACTCCAGATGCCTAAAACCAGGTTATCATCCCTAAGATCACAACCTAATTACAGAGTTGATTCACAAAATTCCAAAGGGCAATAACTGGATTTCCTATTGTGAGATAATTATACAGGATACATTTCCACCCAAATTTCAGCATGCAAGGAATGCAAATTGAAACAATAAGGGAAAATGTCTGACCATCATGCATGGAAAGAGATTGTAAACTGGCCTTCAAGGATGAATGAAAGTGAATGCTACTTTACACTGTCATTACTTAAGCAGTCTTCTTTTAAGAAATGAAAGACACATGAACATGTGCTCAGGTAAAGATGAGTTTCTGTAGAACCTTTTGTGTGAACATAGTGAGGGAAGCTTGAAGGATCAGTGCTAGCAGAAAGGCTTTCCAAAACTGTTGCTATTGTACATGGAGTTTATCTAGTATTTGTTTTAGTTTTGAGGAAGAAACCTAAAATAGAATGACCTCTACTTCTGGGCAATGATAGAAATTGGCCCCGTAAACATGGGTTTCAATAATCAAATTAATTCAAACTTCCTTTCAACTGGCTTTATTCAGGTTCAGTTCTATTGGCCTACTCCAAATGTTAGTCCCAACTTGAATAAACCCACTGAATCAATGGGATTTACATACATGTTTGCTTAAAGTCAGAGATGACCAGAGGTGTGAAAGCAGTGGTGGGCATCAGCAGGTTCACACCAGTTTGCCAGAACCGGTAGCAGACATTCTGGCTGCCCCTGCCCATCCAAGTTTTGAAATAAAGTAGTCCTAATTCGGGTGCAATGCAGGGCTTTCCCCCTGGCCACGCCCACCATACCACACCCACAGTGTGGTAGTAAAAATATTTGGAGCCCACCACTGCTTAAAGTCCCATTCATTCAAAGGATCTACTCTAGCTGTGAATGATAACTGCATACTGCACATTCAATATGGGAGAGAACTTGGAATGTAACTCTACAAAAGATAGTAGCTGCAGTTATAGTTCCAGGTTCTATCACACAGTAATTAGCGACTTTTATAATTAAAAAATTTTTTATATCTGACTTCTCTGTCAGAGTGATGTAGAGTCCTTCAGGGATCGGAAGCATGTCAGTTTGTAAGATTTTAGTAGTTTAATAGTTTTCACCAACACCCTTGTCATAACTCAGTTTATAAGTACTGTACCTTGTTCCAATCTGTGGAGCCAAGGCCCCCTCCATTAGTAACAGTTTGTGATGCTAATTTAGTGATAGATTGCATGCCGGATTGTTGATGAAACAGTCCTTTTAATCAAGTCTGAGTTATATACTGAAACCAGTGGTGGGCTGTCAAATTTTTTACTACCCCATTGTGACGTTGTGGATGTTGTGGGCGGGGCCAATGTCATGATGTCATGACATTGTGGGCACAGCCAAATAATAAAAATAAAATAAAATAAAAATAAACACACACACACCTCAACCCACCCACCCACAACCCGTAAATAAATAAATAAATAAATAAATAAATAAATAAATAAAAAATTACATAAAAATACACACACACACACACACACACACACCAAACCACCCACCCACCCACCCCAAACACAAACCTGTCACTTACCGTGGATCGACTCATTGGGGAGCAGCAGAGGCGGTGGCGCGGTGGCAAACCACGGCGGCAGCAAACTGCTGCAATGGCACAACAGCCTGGCAGCATGGTGCGGCCTGGCTAGGAAAGGCCACCACCGCCACTTCTTCAGGAGCTGTCTGCACCCTTCCTTTCCCGGGATGCATCAAATGGAGGTTTGACACATGGGCAGGTCCCGGGATCCATTTTGGCTCCAATTTTGAATTATTATTATTATTTTTTGCTGGTGAGGCATCCGAACTGGATGCCTCAAAAAAAAAAAAAAAAACAAATCCCGGGTGGTTACTACCCCCCCTCCGGAGAACCACCCAGGATTGTTGCTACCGGTTCGGGTGAACCGGTGCGAACCGGCAACAACCCACCACTGACTGAAACTGTCTGGGGGTGGAAGCATGGAATAGAAGTTTATATTGCACTTGACATATTTCACATTTGAATATCTCAATTTTGAACCTGTTAATATGAGATGAAGGTGCAAAGGCATAAAGCAAGATGGTACTGAATTTCAGAAGTCTCTCTTTAGACATTATTAACCACTGCCCCTCTATGCTTATCTAGAGGAATGAAAGGAAAAAATAAAATAGTACTACGATCCATAAAATGTCATCTAACTGCAGTTCCCTATATTTTTAATCTGATTTTTCCTACTAGCTTGGTAAAGAACAGATCAATATTAAAACGAAAATAAATAAAACAGTACTGATTGTCAGGCAGTATGAAAAGAAAAATGTAGCCACTTTTTCCACAGATAGTTAATATGACTATAGCCACACAAGCATCCTATGGGAAAGCAGATCCTTTTTATTCAGCCCTGTTACTCTATCTCCATCCAGGAGATAATGACTCATGAGATCAATTGCAGTGTGTATTGATTTCAACTCTCTTTGACCTTATTCAGTACCCAAACCAAATATGCTTTCTCAATAAACAGCAGATCAATACGTGGCCCATTTGGGGCTAAACTGTTTTGCTTCATATGCTCATGAAAACTTTTCTGAGATACAAAGGTCACTTTTATCAACATGTTTGGAAAGCAAGATGAGTAGGTAGCACAAGATTTCCCATTTGGCAGGAGGGTGGAGCAGTTTTCTCTTCCTTGTCTTTTGCTTAAAATCCCCCCTCCCCGGTAGATAATGCTGGTGTCAACAGTTGTCATACATGTTGTCACAAATGATACTGGGAAACACTGTTGTAGGGTTATGGGAGCTAAATTTAGGACTTAATTTCCAGGACTTCTGAAATGCTCTGAAACATTTCTTACACAGTATCAATCTAGAGGGGAGTGAAATTGGATGATGGTGTAAGAGTAGGAGTACCCAAATTCTTCTGACATTCTGTCATGTTTCTAGATGTACATGCCTCATTGGCACCTCAGTAAAACTATACAAGCACAGTGTCACAAATACTCACTTCTTGATAAAGCAGAGAATTTTGGATATTATAGACAGAATTTGCTTTGTTTAAAATTCCTGCTCTCCTTTAGTGTCAGCATTAACTATTTCTTTTAGCAATGAATGTGCTCTTTAATTACATGAACTGACAGTGTTGAGATATAGGAGAGGAACATTCTTCTACCTACCTAATACACATACCTAACGTATATTACACATAATTTTTAATTTAATGCAGCAGAACTTCACTGCTGTAATACACACTTAATCCCCCCCCCCCTTTTTTTCCCTTGGCACCTCCATGGAGCTGAAGAAGTGTTTAACTTGCCAATATTGTGAAGTGACTCTCTTCACAATATTGACAATTTAAAAGAGGAAGACTCACTTTGATTCATTTCTACTAATCCTTAGTGCTGGAAATGGACCAAAACAGAGTGATGCTGCCTGCACCAAAGCAGCAGAAGCCATTGAAAGGAGCTAGCAAGGTGTTGATAGAACTGCTCAGGGGTAGGCAGGGTTGCTTTAGCAAAGAGGTCATCTGATTACCGTCTTTAGGAGTGAACCAGCCCATCCCTGCAGCAGACCAGACAGCAGGCAAAATACCTTTGCAGTCATCCTCACAGCCTTAAGAATTGATAGATAACAAGAAATGATGTCAACTGGGCCTGTCAATTTGGACAGAATCGAACCAGGCTGTTGCCTCTTAAACATTAGAATAACACAATTATCCTAAAGCACCTCTTTGGCTCTCAGCTACCACACTTATGTACCAAGGTTTTAGTTTGCAACAAAAGCTTGGTCCCAGCCCTGGATTTCTATGATTAGACTGGTGATAAATCCAGAAATAGTTTTAAGAATGAAAGTCCTCGTTTCTGTTTCATTCCAGTGGAACTTTGAAAAGGCCAATTTAAATTCTTCAGTAGCCTGAAAACAATTTGTATCTGAAATGTAATTACATTTTTTAAAGGTAGAGCTGGAGCAGGAGAAGGGTTTCCATGCAGTTTGTTTTCTTATGACCTAATGGTAAAATTTAATGGGTATTTTATTACACAGAAGGGTTTCCCTCCCACTGCCTAGTGCAAATACAGTTTCCCAAACATTTATGTTTATTTCCCCAGAAGCCAGAGAAAGGCTTCACTGTTCAGTTCTTGCTTTCCTTTCTGAAATTACGAACTCTAATTATTGTACCAGAAGTGTATCACATTAACCAGAACAATTGGCTTGCAAAAAACCAAGAAAGGAATAGTGTGTAAAGGATTTTGGAGACCTTACCTCATACGACAATTACGAGACAAAGACCTTCTATCGTTATTTTTCCATACCCTGCCGTGTGAAACTCTCCGAATCAGGTTGGAATGGCTGTGAATGCAACCATTCATGGCACAGTGTAAACAGATTGTTTTAAATGGCCACATGTAACAACTGGGAGGTCAAATATAGGGAAAGTCATGGGTTGTTGTTTTTTCCAGGGAGGGTGAAAAGAAGTGCATGAAGTCAGCTCTGGTTTCATGTTAAACAGCAACACAGTTATGAAATAGGAGTTACAATGTGAAAGTTAAGATATTCAATCCAATATGGAAAACCTTCCTGAAAACATTTCCTAGATATTCCACGCCTACTATGATTACAAAGGAGTGACAATTTATATATGCAAGGGCATATATCAGGAACAAGGGAAGCTGTCATCACTTGGTCAGAAAACTGGGCCATCTCCCCTAACGTTGTCAACAGTGATTGACAACCAGTCTCTAGGGTCCCAGGTTGGGTTATCTCC
Source organism: Furcifer pardalis (assembly GCA_030440675.1). NCBI lineage: Eukaryota > Metazoa > Chordata > Lepidosauria > Squamata > Chamaeleonidae > Furcifer > Furcifer pardalis. Next base: position 205,333,290 of record CP126892.1, read on the forward strand.
TACTTTCACCACTTGGAGACACTGGAGATTGAACTTGGAATCTTGTATACACAAAGCAGGTGGACTGCTAACCACTGAGCTACAGCTTTTATGTGACAGAATCATCATCATCCATGTATAATACAACACTGCCTTCATTAACTTTGCTAGTAATTCTGTAACTTTGCCCAGCCTATGCAGCTTATAGTATTGTTAGTTCGGCTGTCTCCAGGAAACCTCCCTCCGTCACACTGACAGAATTCACCATAGGTCCCTTCTTCTAGATTCAAGACACCACACACATTTAAAAACAACCCCTGCCTTTTCATTTCTGTGACAATTCCTACCACAGATGGGGGGTCCAAAAGAGGCTACACACAACCCAATTCTGGGCATATTGACTCAAAAGTAAACCCCACTGAGTTCAATCAAGTCCACACCCTATGCGTACAATTGCAGTTGCCAATCTTGATCCCTCTGGTGTTGACTCAGAAATCAGCTTGCCTCTGTCTCCACTGGAGTCCCAGATGCCTAGGGTTGCCACATTAGGCTCACACAAAAGCCTTGTCTACACTCAGCAAGATACCTGATTTATACTTGTTTTTAAAAAGAGTTGACATCTGATCACAAACTATTTTGGAAACTCCCCATTGTTTCAAAATGCAGTCTGATGGATGGATGAAGGGCTAAGGAGAATTGCTTGAGAAGAACAGGACAAAAGGCCCTCAAGGCATACAGACCTCTTTTCAAGGGTCTTTGGCATCTAGTCAGGGTCTTCTTCTTATCCACTGACCGAGACGTGCTAATAGCAGTAATCATGCACTTTAGTCTTGCCAAGATGAAAGCTGAATATATAAAGGTATTCTAAAAGATGGAGCTGTCAAAACTTAATTTAAACAGGAAAAGGATCTTTTCTCAGATTCCATTTTCAGGGTAAGAAGGCCCCCAAAAACCTTGACTTACAAATGCAGAAGGTCAACATGTAGTTTCAAGGTTCCATCTAGCTTGAGGATGCTGGTTCAGCTGTCACAGGATAAGGGGTGGGCTTTGCTGTGACAGCTGAAATGATGCTCTTAAATTGGGCAGGTGTGAAGAGCAATGTTGCCATATAAATCATCTCTGTCTCCTTTCCCCTTTCAGGGTAGGTTTTTAGTTCTTTAGCCAATTAGTCACTTTGTTTTAGCCATAACCTGTCAGACCTTTGCTTTGAAATAGCTCTTTCACTGGGATCCTCCATGTTTAGCAAAGATGAGAGGAAAACATTTCAGTTGTCTTGAACTAAATAGCTCCCACCATCTCTACAATTAACCAGGGTTGTAGGGGGGGTGAACCCCCCCCCCCGAGTTAACCACCCACCCCCATCCCACCACGTGGTGCCAATGTTATATATGTGAGTGTGGCATTGTTGCCCCTCCTAAAAAATTTTTTGCCCCTCCTGAACATTTTTTTGCCAACCCAAATCTAGAATCCTGGCTATGGCCCTGCAAGACCATTATGTGCTTCTTGTTTTATTTGCAGTGTGTTTCATTATACAAAGCCAAGAAGAAAATGCTAGCGTTAAGGCAAAAAACAATCCAAAAGGGCTTTTAAAAAAATGATTCCCCCCCCTCCCGCTCATGTTCAGTTGGATAAAATCATTTCCAACCTAATTTTTCTGCCTCTAAACAAGGGTGGAGAATTTCTGAGAATTGTGCACAGCAATAGAAAATTCCACCTTTGTCCAATTGCAGTGGTCAGATTGCATTGTATGCTGTCCTGCATTTTTCAGCTGATACTGCCAGAATGTCATGTAACATTTTCCAAAGATGTGACATCATTTCAGAAGTAGTGCATTCTGGCTGACACACAGAATGTCCATTACTTCATCTAAAAGGAACCGCTGTATATGCCACTTTGAAAGTTGCCTTAGAGCAGTGTTTCCCAACCTTTGGTTTTTAGACTGCAATTCCCAGAAGCCTAAGTCAATTCCCCAAAGCACTGATCGGCCAAAGTACTGACAGAGGCTTCTGGGAATTGAGGTCCCCCTGTGGGGAGACCCACTGCCTTAGAGAAATAAAACTGGATCTCCCTTACAGCGTGAGATTTTGCAATGCTCTTTTCAGGACTCTTTTCAGAACTCCTGCCAACCTAGTAGTTTGAAAGCAAGAAATTGCAAGTAGATAAATAGACACCACTTTGGTGGGAAGGTAAACAGCATTCTGTACACTCTGATGTCTAGGCGTGCCTGCCACATGTCCATGGAAACATCTGCAGATGCAGACAGTGCTGGCTCTTTGGCTATAAACAGAGATGAGCACTGAACCCTAGAGTCAGATATGACTGGCTTTCGAGCAAGGGTGATCTTTACCTGTCAGGACATAATTTTTGCTGAGAAGGTGGCTACCCATACATGTCTATGATTTAAGAACTGTGCCGCCATTGCAGTCACTGTTGTATGCCCTCTGGCCAGCCTGGCTGAGGAAGACGTTGACCCCCAGGCTCCGTCAGAGGTGTCAAGCCCTGGGCCCCATCGCAGATGTTGAGCCCTGGGCCCTGTCGCAGACATTGAGCCCAGGGCTCCATCAAGGACACGATGTCTTATTGTTTGAATGTGTGTTTTATTATATTTTGTGATATTGCATTTTGTTATACTGTACTGATGTTTTGTTATATTTTGCTATACTGTATTTTGTTAAATTCGGTAAGCCGCCCTGAGTCGCTCTTGCGAGTAGGGCGGCATAGAAATGTGGAAATTAAATTAAATTAAATTAAATTTAAATTTCTGGATACATTTATCTTGTCCATTATGGTTTGTTGATGATAACCCTAACATGTAATTTTTTTTTAACATGTCATACTCACATTGTCATAAAGCTGAATTTAGGATGCTAATCATTTCCAAGAAAATTACATGTAAGCACAGAGTGTATAGGACTGTGGTAGATTAGTGGTTAAGACAAGAACTGGAGGATATAGACCCAATATCTGTCAAGAACGTTATTGAGTGTCATTGTGGTAACATCAACTATGAACTTCATGAAATGTTCTATGTGTGTATACGACAGTTGGCCACCATGGGATTGTCTGTATGGGTATAATTAAAGTGATCTGCTGTGTCAAGATGGAAGCTATGCATGTCAGATGCAGACAAGGACAATCCTGCCAGATTTCCTTTTCTCCCATGTCTGGGCTTTTAAAATTTAAGCTTCTTGCCATCCTATTCCAGATTGCATATGCAAATTCTGGTACGTTTATCAAGCACGAACCAAAGAAAAATCTCACCAATTTATGTTTTGCAAATTAAACAGATACAGCAGCACAAATCATGGAAGAGATCAAAACCTCACTGTCTGCCATATAGCTATTCAGGATGAGGAGCCTCGCATGGAAGGAAAAGAGAGAGAACAACCCTATCAAACACTGCAAAATATACAGGGATTTGAAGCCAAACATCTAAAAGCCAAGCACTCGTACTATTTCATGCATAGATCATAGTGTTGCTTTCTCTCATGTTTCTTTCTTTTTTTTTAAAGTTGCAACACCTTTCTAGCAAATAGATGGAGTAATCTAAAGGAAAAGAAGCATCTCCTCTTTCCTAGCAGGATATATATGCTCTTTGTGATCCTATCATAGTACAGTACAGTCAAACCTCGCATAAAGAGCATTTCGCTTAAAGAGTAACTCACTTAAAGAGCAGAATTTTCTCTGAATGTTTGCTTCGCTTAACAAATAAACCCAACCACTTAACAAATAAATTGGGGTTCGCAATCCCCCCCCCCATTGGTCACTTACAATGGTGTTTTGCTTAAAGAGCAAGCTCACTTAAAGTGCTATCCTGTGGAACACATTATGCTCTTTAAGCGAGGTACCACTGTAACTGCAAACAGAGGCCTCAAAGAACAATGCTCTTTTCATGTAGCCATCTTCCTTGCCCAGTCATGACTGAGCTGTTCATCATATTCCTGGAGTCAACCATGTGGAGATTATGTGGTCTGTAAAGAAATGGCAATCATGTTGATGTGCAACAGAGCAAATAGCATGAGCATTAATGGCTGGACATTTCTGATATATCTTGTGTAACAATAACCCAGTTTAATTATGGAAGAGTTAGCAGCTCTGGGATCTTGGTGGTTTAGTTGCCAGAATACACTACCAGATGAAAAATGTGACCTAGTTTTTTTTTTTTAATATGTCGTACTCACAAAGCTGAACCTGGGATGCTAATCATTTCCAAGAAAATTACATGTAAGCACAGAGTGTATAAGACTGTGGTGGATTCGCGGTTAAGACACTGAACTTAATGACTGGAAGGTCGGCAGGTCAGCAGTTTGAGATCCGAGTACTGCATGATGGAGTGAGCTCCCATCTTTGTCCCAGCTCCTGCCAACCTAGCATTTTGAAAGAAAGAAATTGCAAGTAGATAGAGACCACTTTGGTGGGAAAGGTAGACAACATTCTGTGCACTCTGGTTTCTAGTCATGCCAGCCACATGTCCATGGAAATGTTTGCAGAAGCAGACAGCGCTGGCTCTTTGGCTATAAACAAGATGAGCACTGAACCCTAGAGTCGAATATGACTGGCGTTTGAGCAAGGGCAACCTTTACCTTTACCTTACAGAGTGTATCTTTCTTAGGCTGCATTCCACCCACACACACACACACACACACACACACACACACACAAGTTTATGCCATAATTAATTGGTTAGCCCAGTGCTGTACTTTGCTTTTCCTGAGCAGAACATCAGCCCTTCCTAATTCAATGCCCTTGACCCACTTGTGTGAGTGTTATTGTTGCATAAGAACAGAGTGGGTTTTCTTCATGGAGATCATTGTGCAGTAGCAACCGTTGTATTATGTGGTAAAAACACATACAGTTGTATCTCACTTAAAGATCATAATGCGTTCCACAGGATTGCTCTTTAAGCGAGTTTGCTCTTTAAGCAAAACACCATTGAAAATGACCAATTGTGGTGGTGGGGGATTGTGAACCCCGATTTATTTGTTAAGCGAGTTTTTGGTTGGTTTCATTTGTTAAGCAAAACGAACATTCAGAGAAAATTCTGCTCTTTAAGCGAGTTACTCTTTAAGCGAGGCGCTCTTTATGTGAGGTTTGACTGTATTACTGTGGTGGTAGGACTTGTTTGTTCAACAGAAGCCTTATAATATATCAGCATTAGGCTTTAAGGCAACACAAGGCTCTTCACTGTTCTTTGTACATTTAAATACAATACTCAAGTACTGTACAAGGTCTTGCCATCAGAACTGAAACAAACACCTAACTTCAGCAAGGCTACAAGAGAACTAGGCAAGAAAACTTCAAGCAGTTTCTTCCCTTCAAGAGATACATTAGGTATGGTATGACTATATGCATGAGCTCATCCCATTAACATCCAGTATACATGGATTTCTATACCCATGGGGGAGTAACCACAGATTCAAAAAGGGATGCTGGAAGAATTAGATCTTTGTGCATTCTTATGTGAACTGGTGAGATCAGCTGTTCCTAGAGATTATGGGATGTGACTGTTCTTTGGATTTTGGACTGCAGTGAACTTTGCTTTATAATTTTCCCTCAAACTATGTATAAAAATCCTGCTGACTTTAGAACTTTAGAACTATACATGGATCAAATATGTCAGATATATTTTACAATCAAATATATTTAAAAATATGCAGATAGCAAGAAAGTGCATTCAAAAATAGCAAACTGCTTCCAATAGGGGTAGGAAGCTATAGCTCTCACCATGTTGCTGTAGCACATCTTTTATCATCCTTCACTCTTGCCAATGCTGGCTAGGTCTGGTTAGAATCACAAGCCAGAAGCCTATGAAGAGACACAGCTGCCCAGGCCAGTTTTACAATATGAATTTTATTCTGTCCCATTTATGGTGGGCAAAAGTGTGAAATGTGGCAAAGAACCAATAAACAATAAGACAAACTTCTCAAATATTTGCACCAGCCAAAGTCAACAGGGACAGCTGTTCTTACCACTGAGATGAATCCCTGATGCCCCTGACAGCCATGTAGCTGTCAAAGATTAGGAGCTTGCCAGGCAATAATGTGGTAGACCTAGTTTAGCAGTATAGCGCCACAAATGTCATTGGACACTAAGGGATTCACAGATAGATTCTGAAATGCCAAGCAGCATCCCAACTGTGGAAAACCCACCCACCCCTTTGGAGGCTCAGTCAGCAACAAGATTGGCATAATTTCATCATCAAATCAAGATGTACTTATTTATTAGAGCTTTTCCATATGCTTGTCAAGTTTATCTTTAATTGTGCTTTCTATCAGTCAATCTAGAATTGACATGCTAGCTGATTTACAGCCTCCTGAATCTTTTTATTTAAAAACCAGTGTTACTTTGGACAGCATTTAGTCTTCTGATCAGAGGCTGGTCTTATGGACACATTACCTACTGTAGCTAGTTGTTCAGCAATTTCATATGTAAGACCTTGAATGACATTTGGGTAGATAACATCTGGAGCTGATAATTAGTTTATACTTTTTCAAGAAGAACTTGGATGTTTCCTCTTGCTTCAGAAACCCATTCTTCCCTTTTGCACTGCCAGGGAGCTTCATCGCACACAAAATTCAAAGCAAACTCAAAGATTTCTGAAGGAGGCAAAACATTTGAGAAATGTCAGGAGAAACCAACCATTCCTGATAAAAGTAGGTACGTTTGGTGGGAAGGAACTGCCCCATTCATATGCTCACTGTGGAGGGGCTGATTTCATAGAAATATAGACAGAGATAGAGAGATATAATAATCCACTCATAATAATTCACTCTATCCAGGGTCAGCAGGAAGTTTAATAACTGCTCTCTTTATCTTCTAAAGGTTTTTCCTTTTTTGTACTCCCTCTGTTAATCCTCTTTATTATCAAAACAAGTGGACAAAATGTACTGTCTTGTCCCAGATTCTGAATTTTTTTTTGGCACAATTTGTCAAGCTTGGCAACAACTTTGCTTGTGATTTTCGTCAGCAGCGTGGCAATCTGCTTTGTAATTACATTAAACTCTTTCTATGTATCACTTTGGCTTATAAAAACAGAAAGCATGAGATGTGATGCACCTACTTGGAGGCTCATCAATAGAAAACATCACCAGTTCAGCAAGAGTTGGGGCTCCAGGAATACTAGTAGACAACACATTAATCAATACAGCAATGATAGAAGAAGGTCAGGAGATAGATTCAAAACATATGTCGGTATATGTATGTGGCTGTAGATTGTACTTCTTCAGCATAATAGTCAGCACAGATTAATGCTCTGCCTTTATTTAATCCCATTTGGTTCTTTGGAAAGGACTCAGCTTTTATAAACCTCATGACGCACAGTTCTCTCAAATATTGTGGAGTGTACATAAACTAAGAACATTGTGCTGGCCTTTCAAACATGTTCCAACAAGAAACAGTGAGTATTTGCAGTTCGTACACCTGTCTCTGTATCCAGGGCCACATGTTATAATTATGTGAAACCATTTGGTTTAATTTTTAAAAGAGCTTTATGTTTCAGTATTTTCCTTTCAAATGTATGCTACTGTACAGCTAGAGATGTATGACGTTGCTTGTATCCTGCTTACATGCAAGGATGAGGGACTTCCAAATTACTTTTTAAGCCCTGAGAGAAAGCCAGATGTTCGAGGGTGCTCTCGATAGGAGAAAAGCAGGAGGAAACAAAATGGAGCTGGTGTGGAACTATGGCTTAAAATACAAAAGAAAGAGGCCTGGGTCCTATCGAGTGCTAGTAAAGCAGAAAGCCCAACCAGCTCGGTTGTGGTGAGCTGTGTCCCCTTTCCTGTATGTACCCCGATAGTTGCTCACTGTTGTTGCTGCCCAGACAATCACTTTCTTTGCAGAAGCACAAGGCAGTTTCCAGTAGTTGTTGTTTCTTGAATTACTAGCCACTGGGAGCAGTTGCCATATTAACAACCACCGGAGCTTTGCTATCCAACCTCACCAGTGGTGGGCAGCCAAAAATTTTGCTACCACACCATGAGCGGAGCCTATGTCATGCCTGCCATATGGCCATGCATACATCTGCAAACACAGGCAGCACTGGCTCTTTGGCTGTAAATGGATATGAGCACTGTAGTCCTAGAGTCGGATATGATTGGCTTTTGAGCAAGGGCGACCTTTAACTTTACTAACCACTTACAACTAACCATGGCCAAAACCTTAAAGGTAAATGTTGCCCTTGCTTGAAAGCCAGTCGTTACCAATTCTAGGGTTCAGTGCTCATCTCTGTTTATAGCCAAAGAGCCAGTGGACTTGATCCATAAAAGCTCACATTAAAATACAGCAGTTAGTGTTTAAGGTGCCACAATGTTTGTCTTTTTGTTTTGTTTACTCTCTGATATGCTTGCACATAATAAAACTTTTGAAATGGTAGCTGTGTTAGTCTGTGTTTCAAGCATATCAGAAAGTAAACAAAACAAAAAGAACCCCCCTTAGCCTGCTCCAGACCCTCTTGCCCACTTCCCTCCCTTCTCTCTCTTACTCTCTCTCTCTCTCACACACAAGCAAATCACTTACCTTGGTGTCATCATCATCTCCTCTTCCTCCTCCTCCAGTGTGCTGCACTGATGATGGTGTGGGTTGAGGAGGATGGTGGAAGACATGCAATGGTCCATAAGGTCGGAAATGGACCTGGCGTGCAATGGTCCATAGGGTTGGAAAGAGTTGACTGAACAAGAGCAAGAAGAAGAAGAAGAAGAAGAAGAAGAAGCACCACCACAACAACAACAGCCTGCAAAAAACAGACCCAGAGCCCAATGGCACAAAGAAGCCAGAGGCTTCTGACAACTCTGGACCCTCAAATGAATCATGCAGTGTTAGAGAGATCCTAAAACAAGGCATTAGTTAGGCAGAAGGCAGCCTGGTGCAGTCAGGCTGCAAGATCGGCCTCCTTGGGGTTGGGTACCTCTCTCTGAGTAAGCAAGGAGGCCAGAAACTGGAAAGCTATAGCTGATCAGGGAACAGCTACAAAAGGTCCAGCTGCTGGAATATTTTCTCCGATTACCCAGAATGCCATTCACAAAATTCTGTTTCTTGAAATTTTTCCTTAACTTTCCCCTTCCTTCTGTCTCTGTGAATGATCTGGTCAGTGTATATTGTCATTTCTTAACATTTCTGCCTTGGCAAGTTTCTGGCTGACTGATAGCCTGGCAAATGGCCCTTGACATTCTGCTGATGTCTCTTCTGGCTACTTGCTGCTCAGACAGACAACTTGGTGGGATTTTGATATATGGCTTGACAGATCAGGGACCCTGTTGCTGCCATCCAGAGCAAGCGCCTGGACAGCAGACTCAGCAGGCATGTAGGCTCTCCCAACGGCTATTTTCCTTACTCAGATGATTCACTTTAAACCGCAAAAAACCCATGTCTGGGACTGTTTCTTTTTACTCCTTCCCTGACAGCCCCATGGCAAAGCCCCACAGACCTTTTGATGTGATTAAGACTGAAAGGTAAAAAGGAAACTCAAACATTACATGCTGGGTCTCTTCACATCTAGTGATGTTGGTCACATTGTTTCTGGTAGGGACAGGTTATGCTGATTAAAATGAAGGAGAGAAGAAGAATGGCATGTTCAACAACAGGATCCATCCTGAAACAAGCTTGAGATGGGTCCAGTCATCCGGCTGCTGCTCAATATCAACTATTTGTTCCCACTTTCTCACCTCATCTCATGCAGTTGGGGCTAATTCAGGGCATATAACATGCTCAACAGAAGCAAAGCAGTAAAATATGTGTTCTTTGCTTCATGGAAGGTGTGATGTGATTGGAAGACTCCCAGCAACAGGCATGGAGATATATGGCAGAGATGGCTTCAGAAGTGTAGTATTGCTTCTGTATTATAAGAAACAGAGCTGAGCTGCTTGCTTGTTTATCTTCTCTCTCAGTTTATATATCATGGTGAGTTCATTTATCACAGGATGTAAACAATACTTGTTGACCAGAATCTTGTGGCATAAGTATAACAGTGTAAAGTGCAGCAGCAATGTGCCACTAGTTAAGCTGTCGCTCCTGGTATTCTTCATTGTGTGCCAAGTCATAGGACTAGTATGCTATGAAGACTAGAAGTGTAAGCTCTTGATCGAGTACAGTAGTAATTTGCTGTTGTAATTTATCCTTCTGCACTTTATACCACCTTTTGCAAATGAGGGGTCTGGGGACCCTCGGGTCTTCATTTCTATCTGCTTACATTCCCCCACCAGGTGAAAGTGGAATAACAGCAGAAGTTACCCATCCCTGTATTGCCTTATAATCATGTTTGGTTGGGAGTTAGTCCTATTAATTATAGTGGATTCTCCTTCTCAGGAAATACTGTTCAATCCTTTATCTACGGTAATTATTTGGGTACAAGCAAATGTGCACAAGGCTGTAGACACAGGCTTGTGCATGCCTAATACAAAGCATTCAGAGTACCAAAACTGGGTACAGCATATGTGATTAGAGATCTTTTATTAAGTGAATTCTGATAAGTCGAATAATTTACTTAGCATATGCTTTTACTGTCATCTATATAATGAGGAAATATGGCTGTTGTCCATAAGTTTTTTCCTTGATGTGATGAGCATTCCTGCACAGGAAACATCTGTCAGTAATTGTACTTCCTTATGTATCTGTTGATGATTGTTAACGCAGCAGCTACGCAGTCCCAAGAACTCATTCCAGGGGCTGTAAGGAAGGAGCAAATCTCTGTGGTCTTTGCTGGTGCTCAAGGAAACCTTTTCATAGGAAAGGAAAGAAAGGATGTCTGGTTTCTCCCTCTGAGCTACCACAGAGGCTTCTGCAATGAGCCTTAACCCCTACATCAGAATGCTACATTTGGAGAAGGGGTGGAAACTAAGTCTCGTGGAGCTTTGGGATTGGGTGGAGAAGGATAGCAATACTAGATTTCCAACTATTTAACATCCTGTATGAGGGGGAAATATGATGGTTTTGAGTCCTTTGCTTGCAGTGTGAGGTTTTCCTTTCACATTTTTGATGGCTGGAAAAATTCTCAAAAAAGTCTACTAGGGAAAGGACAGGCTGTTTTGTTGTGAGTATCCTTTCACACTGCATTTTTGACCCATTGGTTTTTACCAAAGACTTGCTCCTGATAGAAAGAAGTACAGTTAGAACTGGTTTGTTGACCTAGATAAGCATAGTTGCTTGTGCTATTGTGCTCCCTCTGGGGTCATGGTTGTTAAGAGCCTGTACTTCAGTGTTTACTATTGCACTACTGCAATAGAAGAGCACCTGGCCTTAAACTACAAGCTTAGCCAGAGTGGGAATGTACAGGGAGCACTCACAAACATATTTTGTGCTTTATTTCTTTTGGCCATATAGTTAGAAGTGAAAAGCTCAGACTGTTGTACCTGATCATTGATGACCAAACAAATAGGAAAAGATATACAGAAGGAGAGGAACGAATTGTTTGAAGAACCATGGAGAACTGGCATGGATGTAACAAACATCATCATTTAGGTCTGACACAACCAAAGCTAGTACAAAAAGAACTGGATTACAATGAAGCTGCATAAGGAAACTATGAGTCCAATTCAGATACTTATAGGTAAAGGTAAAGGTCACCCTTGCTCAAAAGCCAGCCGTACCTGACTCTAAGGTTCAGTGCTCATCTCTGTTTATAGCCAAAGAGCCAGCGCTGTCTGTGTTTAGAGAGGTTTCCATGGACCATGGACATGTGGCAGGCATGACTAGACACCGGAGTGCACAGAATGCTGTTTACCTTCCCACGAAGTCATCCCTGTTTATCTACTTGCAATGTCTTGCTTTTGAACTGCTTGGTTGACAGGAGCTGAGACAAAGATGGAAGCACACTCCATCATGCAGCACTTGGGTCTCAAACTGCTGATCTGTATCATCAAGTTCAGTATCTTAACCACTAAGCTTTCAATTAATTATAGTTTTCTCTTATTCCAGACTTGGAAATTAACATTACCAATACAGAACAAGGTAGGAGCTGAAGCATTGTTTGGATTGTTTCAGGATACTATGCTAGCTGTCATTCTTCTGTTATTTTGTCATTCTTCAAATGAACAGATGGACATGTGAGGAGTCCCATTACCTTGGCTACCATTTTTATCACCCTCCACACAGGATGGCTGTCTTTCTGAGCTCTTCCAAGTGTAAACCATAGTTGTACTCATAAGGAAAACCTCCATGCATAGAATAAAATGCCTTTTTTCTTTCTTTCCAGAAAGCTATTCTCCTCACAAAGAAAGGAAAGGCAATGAAGGGAGCTGAACTAGTTTATACCCCAGGCTTCAATGTTTATTTTCTTCTGTTGGTTCTCTTTTGCTCCTGTGTGGTTCCAAAATTAGTAGCAACTGGTTATAGGGACCCTTACATTGTTTGGATATCTCAGGGAAACTATAGTTACATTGTTTGGATATCTCAGGGAAACAATGGTTTCTTCTGGGGAGAAGAGCCTTGGCACCAAGAAAGATAAAGGGGAATGGGTCTACTTGCCCAGAAGTTTGATTCATGTCAGAGTCAAGTAATCTACTGCCGTCACTTTACTGTACTTTTCATGCACAAAACTAACCAAGTACAGTAAAACCTCAGATAACACTAAAACCTGGTTCCACAAGTCTTGGTGTTATACGATTTTTAGTGTTATCTGATGCATGTTAAAATACTATGGGATCCATAGAGATACATTGTAACCACACAGGCTTTAGCGGTTGTTATCCGATGCATCCCATAGGATCTTAATGTTATCCGATGCAATTCTTCCCCCCAGATTGCTTAATGTTATGCGATTTTAGTGTTATTCGATACTAATGTTATCTGAGGTATTACTGTATTTTAAAAATTAGGCACTTTATCAGGAAAGAAACCTACCAATCACACAGACAGGATTCTTAGGTTTTATAGCAGAAAGTACAGCTAACCGAAGTCTGCCCTGACTGTGTCTAACTCTGCTATGTGCAGTGGTGCTTATGGATCTTTGAAGGAAAGTTGGTTCACATTCACAATGTTGAGTAACTGTTTTCTGGGACCACAACCACTGATTTAATTTGACAGCTTGGTGGCAGTGGCTTTGTTGAATAACTAGCTAGAGAGAATGTAACAGAATTATTTGTGCAAAAAAAAAAAAAGAAAGAAAGAAAGAAAGAAAAAAGGGGGGCAGAAGTGTAAAAAGATTTTTTCCAAACAATCAAACAAAACCCTTCTCATAAATCTCAGCCAGCAGGGAGAAAACATTTGTATTCTTTCATCCTCACCTCTAAGAATGAAAAACATAAAGCTTTACTTCCCTTCTTTTCATGCAGAGAGAGAGAAACATAGAGAGACTGGGCCAGGATATTTTCCTGTTGGAAGCAAGAGACAAGCTGGACCCCCCCAAAAAAAACAGGGGAAAAAAGAAAAAAAGAATGACTGCACTTGGTTCAGAACTGGGTGATGGGATCCTCCTCAACTGTATTTGATCTAACAAAATAGTTTATGCTACTTTGCTTAACTTATACCCCTTTTTTAAAAAGTGTGTCAAAATCCTCAGAAATAGTTTTTTGTCCAATAATTCTACTTAATGTAAAAAATAAAAGCTTCCTCAGATATTGTGAAAATTTCTTTGTCTTGTACACAAAATAAAGGAGTTTTAAATGCAAAATACAAGCCTCCGCCCGCCCGCCCCATCAAAACACAGAGTTTTTTGGTTTTGGTCTCAATGTTTTCCTGTTACTAAAGATGACAGTTGTGCAAAAGTAAAGAATGCTGGTAGTGGATCATCATATGTTTTATAGATTGTCTTCTTGTGCAGATGTCTGTCATTTTTCTCTGAGGCTAGATTTTTTTAAAGTATTTGTTACATCCCCAGGTGTTTGTTTGGCTAGACATCCTGCTGTGGTAATGGAGTAGACCGTATAGCCACGACTCCAAACCGAGTGTTGGTCGGCGGTAAGTAACTTGAGTCCCTAAAGAGGCCAATGGCTATGGGCAGAAGAGCCCCTTTAGTTGGGGCCCAACAGCAAAATGAACGAAAGAAGAACTCTAATTCCCAATGGTCATGGAGGCAGAAGAGGCCATGCCAGGTGGACTGGCTGTGAAAGCACACCTTGATAATATCTTCAAGGCTGCAGCAGTCCATTGCAATCCCGTTGTTAAATCCTGCATGTTTCAGTTCATGTGTGCTGCAGGAGGTGGCTCTGTGATCATAGTGTGTGGGTCACTTCATGAGAATTTGGGATCCACCTTAAGCAAATTCACACCAATGGAATTTTTCCTGCTTCAGGAAAATGCTTTCTCTGACATGAGTTGCAGCTAAAGATGATGACTTCCCCAGGCATAAGAAGCAGAGGGAGAATCCACATAGCTGACCAAGTAGATTTGTGTCCCCAAAACAATAGGGAATCAAGCCCTTGCTGAATCATCACAGATGGAAGGATCTGTCATGAGACCCTGTATTTCCCCAGCCAAGTTATTTTGGCACCCAAGCACATTCTTGACAATTAAAAAACTCATTGCCCTTTCATCATTCTCCAGATCCATTGCCTGTGGCAGTTGCTTTTGATCCCTTTCCAGGCATCTCCAACAGAAGTGAAGACAATTCTTATGGCACACATTAGGATCTAGTGCCATAGTAACAAAATGCAAGATCGCCAAGTGTCATAATTGGAGATACTCATGGGAGAAAGATGTATCCTTCCTCCATCACTTCCATTAACTTCTCACAAAGACTTGATCTAGATAAAGTTGGCCTGCTTGCCTCCAGGTAGTTTAGGCACAGAACCAATCAGAACTGGCCATGCTGGCTCGGCAATTCTGGGAGCTGTAGTCCAAAAAAGTAACCTTTCCTGAGCTCTGCAGTAAGTACACACTTCATAGCAAATCATATTTTACTGTGTGATGTAGGCAGTGAAGGAAGGTGTGGGCTTCCCTTTGAATAAGGGAAAAGGCAAAGGAAAGTCAACCAGGAGCCAAACTGAACATTACAGATAGCCTATCAAAAGGTGAAATTTCTTCAATGTTCTGGAGATGCTATTCAGGTTGGCCTTCATGACTGAACAATCATACTTGCAAACAAAGCCTACAGTTTGCACGCAAACAAGGTGCAGAAAGTGCCTTCTGTGCCAATCTCTCTTTTAAAGGAATTCCCTCCTTTAATGACACACTATCTGTAACATGTAGTTTGGCCAGACAACAACTTTCTTTGTCTGCTTAGATGTAGTGGGAGTTGCATTGCTTTTTATGGCAAGATTTGTACAACCAATCTCTAGCTGAACCTGAAAGAGCATCATCCCAACTCCTTTGATGGCAGATCCTTAAGACCTCTTGTCCCCCACACTTTTGGACAATACTTTTCGAAAGGATGTGGGAAACCACTGATAGCAGGGCTGCCTGGGGAGAGATGAAACAAAGTTTGCAAGATGTCTCTCCCTGATTTTAGTTCAGTGTTGATATTACTTCCCTGTGTAGTCTGTTTACACAAATAAAAATGCACTGTTGATGTAAGCTAGTGGGTTTCCTGTTACGATGATCCATTGAACTACACAAAAACAAAATACAATATTAGCAAGCAGTGGAGAGGGGGGAGGGTTGCATACTTTTTTGTTTATTTTTACAGGGAATTAACACAACCTTAGGAATCAGACATTGCTTGTGAAAGACGGGGATGGTTTGACAAAGAAGTCTCTATAATCTGCAATGTTATTTCAACCCCTGAGTATTGCAAGTGGATGCAATTTCCACTTTGGTGCTTAGCCTGTTGAAAACAAGAGGGCTAAGAAAGCACTGGGTTTGGCGCTCAGGGCCTCTTAAGAAAAGGTCGTCCAACAGCCGTGTTCAGCAAATGAAGGTTTTAATGTCATATTGCCTGTTAGCTAACATGAACTCATGAGTCCGCAATGTATCTCGAATCTAGTCTGGGTCTGCCTTCCGCATAGCAGAGGAAGCAGCAGGTGCTGCAGTGCAGCATGAATCAAGTGGATGAATCAGAGCCTGGGACCGCATACAGTAGAGACAGTCAGGTCAAGGCGCACTTAGATTTCTGCCGAGTTCAGCCATTCTGAGACACTTTAAATTCAAGAGCACAAGCCTGAGGGATTCACGAGCTCTGACTAATTAATCTGGTTTACATAAAAATTGCACTCAGCCTTCATATTCAATCAGTGCTTTAATCATTTCAGTCAACAGCATGTAAGTGCCTGCCTCTTCTGGACCAAAAGTATTTTAAGGATTTTCCAGAATAGAAAAGCATTCAGAGAGAGAGAGAGAGAGAGAGAGAGAGAGAGAGAGAGAGAGAGAAACCCCACACAGCTCATGATGTGTCCAAAGTAGGCCAGCTTCAATGTCATCATTTTTGTCTTCAGAAATAATTCAGTCTCCATTTGCTCTAGGACCCACTCTAGTGGTGGGCATCAGCAGGTTCGCACCAGTCCGCCAGAACCGGTAGCAGAAATTCCAACTAGCCCTGCGCTTCCAAGTTTTGAAATAAAGTAGTCCTAATTCGGGTGAAACACAGGACTTTCCCCATGGCCACGCCCACTATACCACTCCCACAGTGTGGTAGTACAAAATTTTGGAGCCCACTACTAACCCACTCGCTTTCCCTTCTGGAGATCCAAGGTATCCTCAAAACTCTCCTCTAGACCACAAGTCTAGATTCAGCAGGTCCTTGGGCAAGACAAAATGACCGACCAACAGTGGCACCTGTGCCAACGGCCTCCTCCTGGCAGAGACTATTTTAGTTTTTATAAGTCTTTTAAAAGAAACCTATTGGAGTGTACATGAGAGATACTAGTGGAGTAGATGCAAGATCCTCGCGTATGCAGGGGTGTGCATGTGTGGAGTTTCTGGATGTTGTCCATCCCTTCTTTATCTTAAGGGCCAATTTTTTATTTTTTTTATTTTTTGCCCCTTGGACCCATCAGGGGCTGTATTGACTGGCACAATGCAAAACCAAGAAAACCCTTTGAAGCATTGGGAACTGAAAACCATTTAAATAATGAACAATACATTTTACTGGCAAGAGCTGATGATGTCAACTGCTGACACTACACAAAGTTGTGCAAACAAGATTTGGGCCAGTGTATCATCATCTTAATTCCTGTACATAATAAAATTAATGACTACTCTGATCACATTTCTTGTCTTTAAACTGTCATGACACTGACCTGCATTATATCCATTACATTATTAAAATTCCTAATGCACAGCAGGCCTTATTAATTTCACAAACCTATTAATCTCAATGGACAACTCTTCCTCCTAGCCCCACCCTCCTGGTTTCTTTTAAAGGAGCTGAGAAACTATTCAATTATTCAAGTGTTTCCTGAATATTTAGGATTGCCACTGCATACACTTTTAGTGGTATGCAGCATGTGGCTAAATTAAAGGTTAAATTTAAGAGATTAAATTAAAAGTGAGCTTAAGTAGACTGGGAAAAAACTCTCTTTGGGACCTGAATACACTGGGGGGGGGGGGAATACAGGAAATATTGTGGGGTTCAGGTGGGTTGATTTGTATTGTTTTCAATTGATGACATGATGCATTGGGAAATGTGAATCAGCCTAGAGTCCACATCCCAATTCATAGTCTTTCCTCCCCACCAGAGATCCTTCTATTTTTTTAAAAAAGTTGAATCCTTTTACTTCAGTTCCAAGTGTGTGATCACTTTAAACCAATGCAGAAAGGAATTCACACACACACACACACAATGGTGCTTTGGTAAAGCACCTTCCCCCTTCTTCTTGCTCTTCAACAGGAAGAAGGAGGAAGAGAACTTGCATACACACACATGCATATACACAAGCAGTTCTAGCATTCATCTCTTTGCAAAGCCTCTCTCCGAAGATACTTTTTTGTACAACATTTCTTACTTGTTAGTTTTATTTTTACAGTTTAATAGTTCTCCAGTCAGCAAGATGAGAAAGTAGAGACACTGAGGCAGGAAAAACCTTCTTAAGGCAAGCATGAACTATGTTGTTGTGTTTTCCCCAATGCAGCATTCTCCAGACATGTTTACAGTAGACCATGGATCCTCAACCTTTGGCCCACAGGCCAGATATGGCCCATGGCACCATTTCATGAGCTCCCCTGCCTCCTACACCAGGAAGTCCATCCCCCGAAGCTGTCTGAGGGAACATGACCCGGCCCCAGCTTAAAAAGGTTGAGACCTCCTGCAGTAGACTACGGTGCCCATCTTCCTGGAATTCAGCACATATGGATGACAACAGGTTGAGCAAGTCTTGTTCAGGGAGATTCCTGAAATTTTGCATGGGGAGTTAAACCAGATGTGGATAAAACCATTCTGAAATCTGAAGTTCAAAGTTCTGCACACACCTTTGTTTTCAGCTCTCAGAGCAAATTCTGGGAATGCCCCGGGGAAAAGAGGTATCTCCATTTGCTAACACTGGATACCGACTGTCAAATATAACCATATAACTCATCATGCCCTCAGTCTCTAAACATGGTAGTTCAGCAAGAGGCCACTGAAATGAATAAAGAGATCTTCGGCTTTATTGTGCTTGGCCCTTCCTAAAATTACAGGGTGGAGTTGGCAGAAAGCTATTTTTTTCAGGTTTGATCATCTCAGACCAGATGTCCTGGACAATTGAACCTTTTTCCTTTTTTAAAAAAGGAGTTGCCCTTGTTTAGATGCACTTTCCAGGAGATATTTCTAATCATGACAACATACTTCGGAGAAGTTTGGAACTGAACCACTAAGAGACCTTCCAGAATTTTCAGTGTCATACTTGGATGAAATAATAATTGGAGAATGTCTGTAAATAGCTGTCATTCTTTATGCAAGCTGTATTTCATTTTGAATTCAATTGTATCATTGAATTGTAAATTCAAGTGGAATGAAAATCAATTTTGTAATGATAGGCTTTCTACATAGCAAGATAATTGGGTAGAAGTTAAAGGGGGTTGTTATGCTGTATAGCCATGGATTTTTATTGACTGGAACATACTGTGTCCTGAAATTATATTTAAAATTATGTACCTCTATTATCATAAACTTGTGCGATCAACTGAGATGTGCTGAAGTTTATCCCCTAACATTCTGGGGGAGGGGGGATCTCTTCCCCTTCACTTTTGTTGTTTAGTTGCACAGTCAATTCTGACCCTTTGTGACCCCATGGACCACTTTCCTCCAGGCACTTCTGTTGTCCTCCACCATCCTCCTCAACACGCCCAGCTCTGTGCCCACTGCCTCTACAATACCATCCAGCCATCTCATTTTTGGACATCCCCTTCTTCTTTTGCCCTCCACTTTTCTCAGCATCAAGGCTTTCTCAAGTGAGTCCTCTCTTCTCATTTGCTGTCCAAAGTACTTTATCTTTATCTTTACTATTTGACCTTCTAAGGAGTAGTCAGGTTTGATTTCTTCTAAGATTGACCTGTTTGTTCTCTTCATTGTCCAGGGTACTCTCAAAACTCTTCTCCAACACCATGTTTCAAATGCATCTATTCTTCTGTGCTCAGCTTTCCTAATGGTCCAACTCTCACAACCATACATTACCACCAGGAATACCATTGTTTTGACTATGCAAATTTTTGTTTGCAAGGTGATGTCTCTGCTTTTCACTATGCTCCCCAGGTTTCTCATCGCTTGCCTCCCAAGAATCAGTCACCTTTTTATTTCGTGGCTGCAATCACCATCTGCAGTGAGCTTTGATCCTAGGAAAGTAAAATCTGTCACTGCTTCTACTTCTTCCCCATCTATTTTCCAGGGACTGATATGGCCTGTTGCCATGATCTTGGTTTTCTTTACATTTAGTCTCAAGCCAGCTTTTTCACTCTCTTCTTTCAACCTAATCAGGAGCTTCTTTAAGTCGTCCTCACTTTCCGCCATTAGGATGGTATCATCTGCGTATCTCAAGTTGTTGAAGTTTCTCCCAGCAATTTTGATCCCAAATTTGATCTCCTTCACTAACAAAACACATTTTCATTTTCTGCTTCCTTTCCCCCATGAAAGTAGTGAAAACATTACTGAGGTGATATTTATGCATGCTAGTTTGAATACAGGTAGAGGTAAATGTCACCCTTGCTTGAAAGCCAGATGTATGTGACTCTAGGGTTCAGTGCTCATCTCTGTTTATAGCCAAAGAGCCAGAGCTGTCTGCATTTTGCAGACACGTCCATGGAAGAACCATCATCTCTAAGAGGGGATAGTTAGTAACCTCTTCAGTTTGTAGTTTTCAGAGTTCTAGAAAGGAAAGACTTCCCAGATTATCCCACATTAGAAACAGAAAATAAAGCTTCTGGTTTATACTATCCTATGAATCATTTATCTTGCACTTCATGTGTGAAACAACAAGTGCATCTTGCCTCAGTACATTTGTTTCAGGGAGCAAAATAAATACACAAAACCCCAAATATGTTTGAAAACTGCGCACCACTGTAACCACAGCCAGTAGGGGAATTGTACAGATCAAAACAAATGCAGACAAAAGAAGTGTTATGTGCCATCAAGTTGTTTCCCATTAATTAATGATTGTTGCAAACATTAATGCAATTTTTCTGTAGTCAATATTTTTGTGTTCTTAACCTTCATTCTCAATTCTAGTTTTACACTTTTTTCTTTCACCTTCCTCAGGAGTGATTTCAAACATTTCAAACTGTTGTTTTCTGCTAGTAATATCATGTCATCTGTGTACCTTAAATGTTGGATATTTATTTCAAAAAGTTTTCTGGATGAAAAATTCTTCTTATAGTTTGCAGAAACCAGAAGATAAAATTTGTCTTTGTGTGAAATTTTTGGCAACTGAAAAGCATTCTATTTCTCCGAATTCTGACCAAATAGTAGTCTATTGTTCAAAATATAGTACACAGAATTCATAAAAATAGTAGTCTATTATAAAGGTTTTGCACCAGGACAATCAAATATTGCAAACCACCCACATATTTTAGAGTGAACCTTAGTTTTCCTGACCTATTAAGTTTTTGCCATAATCTATAAAATCTGAAACTCTTTGGTACTGTTGAAGTCAGCATATATTTACGATACATTTATAATGTAATCTCCATAGCCTCTTTTCTTTTCTACATCCGGGATAAGTATCTGGTTTTCCTTGCACATATATAATAAAAGCCTTTGTTGCAAATTCTTGAGCATCATTTTTCTTGCATGGGAAATAAAAGTGATGGTCAATTGGTCATATAGTTGCTTGGGTGTTTCTTTTCTTTAGGATTGGAATGCATATTGAACATTTCCAATCTGAGGGACATTTTATGCAATCTATATTCACTAGTTATCCAACAAAGCTTTTCTTTTGACTACAAGAAAGATGACAACCCCCACCTAAACACACCCATTTTTCCTCTGATTTATATTTCTCGGTTTTGGGATCCCATTCAAATGGACTGAGTAATTTTATTTACTTGGCCTTTAAATTCTTCAGGAGTGTTATTTTAAAATTATATTTTATTACTACCATTGTTCTTTAGTATTGATATCAGCATTGATTGCCAGGTATATATCACAGTCTGTCCCTGGACTTCTATATACTGGTCAGTGGTGGGATGTCAAAAATTTTACTACCCCACCGTGCTGTCATCACAGTGTGGGTGGAGCTAACATCATGATATCATGATATGGGCGGGGCCAAATAAAAAAATAAAAAATAATAAAATAAAAATAAGCACACACACCCACACACACCTCAACTCACCCACCCACCGACAACACAAACCCATAATTAAATTAATTAAATAAATAAAATAAAAATACATTAAAGTGCAGCCACCCACCCAAACACCCCAAACACAAATCAACCAGAGCTGTTAAACCAGAGCTTAAAGCTCATTCTGGCCAATCTTTCTCACACTAGGTCAGATGGAAGGAACTACAGAATGAACTCACCACAAGATGGCTTCATTTTGGCACTTTTCAACTTTTCAACAGTTAAAGAAGTTAGGTACTAAGTCTTTGCCTAACCAGTTCTCTAGGATAATATGCCTTAATGTAAATGTAAAACAGCTGTACCTCCTTAAGGGTTCTCCAATTGGAACAGCAATTGTAACAGCACAGGTGTAGCTTATTGAAGAGGTAACTCCAAGACTTTGCTTAAAAACCCCAAGCCAGGCTGCCAGGCCTTTTTAGGAAGTGTGGCAGTACGTCAATATAGGTAAAGGTATTAAATACACATTAAAATACACACAGACATACCACATCCAAAGATGAGTCACTTACCCTGGGGAGCACGCTATAGGGAGCTTCAGGATAGCAGCTTCTCTTCCTCCTCTCCACTTGGGAGGACAGCAAGGAGGCCGTGCATACGCGCCAAGCACTGTAGGCGTGTATGCACACCAAGTGCTTGGCATGCATGCGCAGTGGGGGAACCACTGAAAAGGTAAGCCCCAAAGGTGGTTCGCCCCAAAAGCTGCTATCGGTTCTCCGGGACACTGGGGAAAGTTACTACCGGTTCTGGCGAACTGGTAAGAAGTTGTTACATCCCATCACTGCATCTGGTGATACTAAAGTATAACATTGTTGGCTTGGTTGCTTAAAGCATATACTTTAAATAAACAGATTGTTGTTTATCACAGAATTGAGTGAGCTGCTCATTTCTAACTCCTGCCTTATTTCTAATTCCAAGGATAAAGCTACTGACAAGTTTTCATTCTTCCTTATTTCCTGTTTTTGAATTCTAATCACTATGTTTATTGGTTCATCTTCTTCTGATGTGTAATCAATTTCCTTCTGGGCAGTTGTATCAGTAATTTTATTTTCTTAATCTTCAGCATCTGTAGCTTGAACATAGACATGAATGGCAATAATGTGAATAGCCTTTCCATGAAGCCTGACTGATATTCATCAGTCAGATTTTGCACTGTAGACCATAACTAATGGCGCTGCATCATGTCTGACTATTAGAGCCACTCTGTTACTTCGGAGCTGATTGTTTCCAGATTGAAGCTCTTTGCAAATCTCTGATTGAAAGTGTTGTACTCCAACCCATTTTAGTTTGTTCACACAAGTGTCATGGTGTTTATCCATTCCATTTCTCACATTACAACTTTGAGCTTATCTCAATACTGATCCTAATATCCTAACTTCCAGTTATATTCATTGGGCAGCTTTGGTCTTTCCTTTTGCGTAAGCAAAGTCCCATCCAAACAAAAGTTATTAAGAATTTGTATGGTTGGCAGAATTTAGTTGTTTCCACTGAGCTAACCATTTTCATAAATTACATTGGCCTTCCAGATGTATTAAAGTATATATTCCCTTCATTTTTTTCAGTCATTCTCCATGCTGGCTTAAAAATGATGGAAATGGCAGAGCATCCAACACAGTGGGAGAGCCCCAGTTTAGAGATTGCTGGTTTACATTTTACAAAACAGTGTGCCTTTTACACTGAAAAGGTGCTGTATCTGCATAGCTACCTAGCACACTTTTGCTAATAGGTATTATAATTCCAAAGACATTTATGTCAGCTGAGATGTTAAAATGTCACCGTGTATGTAGATGCACTCACATTAGATCAAAATTCAAGATGATGAAACATTAAAACTCCTTCTATTGCGACAGCTTTAGAGACAAAGCAGGGCAAAATAAGATTTAACTGGCTTAGCTGTTACCGGTCAGCATTTTCATACTTCAGGTTATGTTGACAGGTGGAAATTTCCCAACAAGTGATGTACAGTATCTAGAGTTCAAAAATGTTAAGCAGATATAGAAATGGGATGCTTTAATTATCCAGATAACAAATGAGAAACACATTTGAAAAGCAATTGCCAAGTCAATTGACATTATGACTTTTTACAAAGATAACATAAGATCGATCCCCCTAATAGTCTTTTCAAGACAGGCAGTCCTGAGGCAATCTCATCTTTGAATGCAAGAAGGCAGCAAAATGATCACTGAACTTTCAAAAGTGGCTTG
The DNA here is from genome assembly GCA_030440675.1 of Furcifer pardalis. Classification (NCBI taxonomy): domain Eukaryota; kingdom Metazoa; phylum Chordata; class Lepidosauria; order Squamata; family Chamaeleonidae; genus Furcifer; species Furcifer pardalis. The sequence goes on from CP126892.1 coordinate 205,357,090, forward strand.
TTGATAAATAGTGTCCTTGTCCACATGTGGCTTCAATGTTCCTGGAAAGACTCTTGCAATGTTGGTATAAGGCTAAGGGAAACAGGTGAAAACTATGGCATTTGTAGATTACTTGTGAAAATTCTTACCTATAGCCAGTAGTGGGATGTCAAAAATTTTACTACCCCACCGTGACGCCATCACAGTGTGGGTGGAGCTAATGTCATGATGTCATGGGTGGGGCCAAATAAAATAAAATAATAAATTAAAAATAAGCATACACACACACAAACCTCAACCCACCCACCCACAACACAAACCTGTAAATAAATAAATAAAATAAATAAATAAAATAAAAATACATTAAAATACACCCACCCACCCAAACACCTACCCACCCACCCCAAACATAAATCAACCCACCCACCCTAAACACAAACCTGTTACTTACCTGTCAGTATAAGTGCCTGACCAGCACCATGTTGCAAGATGGATATAGTCATCGTACCAGTTCTCTAGGATAATATGCCTTAATGTAAATGTAAAACAGCTGTACCTCCTTAAGGGTTCTCTAATTGGAACAGCACTTGGAACAGCACAGGTGTAGCTTATTGATGAGGTAACTCCAAGACTTTGCTTAAAAACCCCAAGCCAGGCTGCCAGGCCTTTTTAGGAACTGTAGTAGTATGTCAATATAGGTAAAGGTATTAAATACAGATTAAAATACACACAGACACACCACAACCAAAGGTGAGTCACTTACCCTGGGGAGCAGGCTATAGGGAGCTTCAGGCTAGCAGCTTCTCTTCCTCCTCCCTGCTTGGGAGGACAGCAAGTAGGCCGTGCGTATGGACCAAGCACTGTAGGTGTGCATGCACACCAAGTGCTTGGTGCACATGCGCAGTGGGGGAACCACTGAAAAGGTAAGCCCTGAAGGTGGTTCCCCCAAAAAGCTGCTACCGGTTCTCCAGGACACTGGGAAAAGTTACTACTGGTTCTGACGAACTGGTGTGAACCTGTTACATCCCATCACTGCCTATAGCCCCTCCTTGCCATGGGATCAAGCAGAATGACTAATACAGATGGTGCCAAAACATGTATACACATTTTAAGAGATGTTACCTGTCTTACTTTTCAAACCTGAATTGAATTATGGTAGCAATATTTTGTATGACATTTGCTCAAAAGAATTAATGCTAGTGTCACCATGTGACAGGCAGGACAGTAAAATGGGAGAAGCATGGTTGTCATTCAAGGCATGCAAGGCCATTTTGAAGTGGTGTGGTTGAGTTTTCCATGAATTCTCCCGACTTAGCACCCCTTGACTTCTGTTTATGGGGAACCTTAAAGGGTGTTGCATATAGTAGAAAACCGGCTACACTGGCGGTACTTTGAGAAGGAACTGAAATGACATGCACAGCGATACAAGTGGACACTTTGATCAACGTTTCTCAAGCACCAGTTTGTCGTAATCAGAAGTGTTTGGATACTGATGGCAACCACTTTGAGTACTTCCTATAATTGCAGAAGTCAAATGTGACTTGTATTCCTCTTTTGTTATCAATATATATTGAGTATTACAATTGTATAACAGTTTTTCCCCCTTTCTTAAAATGTGTGTACTTTTTTTGCACCCCATTTTTCTTGCAGGAAGATAAAGTAATAGAGGTTGCTTGTGCTTCCAATGTGTACCTTTTCCATATTCCAAATGCCTTCTGGCAGAGTTTCTTCCTGCTTCTTGCAGCTCAGCCACGTTGGTATTCTCACTCCAGAAGCATTCTTTCTTTAAGGCCCTGCATCATAACTCTTCTCCACATTTCCTTATAGCAATAGTCACAGAAAATTACTCTCCAATAGTAGTTTGCCTAAAAATCTAAAGTCATGCTCATTCATTCAGTCCTTCACTATTTGTACTTTTTGCTCAGTGGACCTGGAATTTTTTCTGTCACAGGAATAGGCCATTTATTGTGTTTCAGAGCTCTACCTTTAAGCCTCTCCTGTCGTTTTCTCCTTTCAACAAACTCTGCAACTCCAGCTTCTTGTCCTGGGCCAGTCATAAACCCACCTGATTAATCTCTCTCTTGTTGCCTTATTTTAGCCTTCTCATATTGGTTTAGACCAGGGATCTGCAAACTTGGCTCTCCAGGTGTTCTTGGACTTCAATTACCAGAAGCCCAAGTCAGTATGCCTGCTGATCAGGACTTCTGGGAACTGAAGTCCAAGAACATCTGGAGAGCCAAGTTTGCTGATCCCTGGTTTAGAGTCCCTCCCAATTTGGCTGCAAGCCTTGCTAATAAGCAGGCAGCTCCTCACTTCTAGCTTTCGGAAGGTTAACTTTATATGCAATTTGAGTTTAACCAAAAAGGATGGGGCTTATTTGACCTTTTCATTTCTTTACCAGATTGAATGAATACCAGTAATGTAAACAATTACTTAAGCCTAAAATCAGCATCTGCTCTGGTTTCCACACAGCTACATAAAATATCAACTTCATAACGTCTGGGGCAAAGTCCCATTATGTGACGATTATGTGTTAAGATTCAGAGTGTCATCTTACACATTTCCTCCTTTTATGAAAACTTTATACAACACATCAAAAAAAATTAGTAAGCAATATGGCATGGGGTGATTAAGGGCCAATTGTATGCAGAAGAGCTGGAGCAAGAAGTTCTTTGGTTGTTGGTTTTTTTGGGGGGACAAATTGACCCAGTTATTCCCTCCTTTAGCAGCACTGCCACTTCACAATTTATAAAGTTGTACGGCATGTGTATGACTAGAACGTATAGTTTCTCCAGCAAAAATCCTTTCAACCAAGAGTAATTTCTGACACAAAGTTTATTATTTATAGCACAGTAACAGCAAAGAGAGAGGTTTTTTTGTTTTGTTTTGTTTTCTTGAGGAAAGCAAGCCAAACAGGGTTGCTAAAGGTGTGTATAAAAGGATCAGACATAATGGTAAACTGGACCAATTCCTTACCTTGTGCAATGTCAAATCAATTCTGTCTTATAGTGACATTTTTCAGGATTTTCTAGATAAAAAGTACTCAGAAATGTTTTACCATTCCCTTCTTCTTAGGACGTCCTGAGCTTGTGCAGCTTTCTGGGATGTCCAGTGGGGAATTGAACTCCCAATCTCTGCCTTCTCATCTAGAAATGTAGCTCATTGAACTATCCAGCCAGTACATACTCAACCTTAAGTGACTGTATATAGTCCAAACCAGCTTGCACCAACTGAACTGGTACTAAAACATTCAGTAGGCCATGGGGAAGAAAGAGATAGGCAACTTGGTATCGTTGGAAGTAGTACATTCAAAAAACCAAAGCAAATTAGCTCAATGCAGTGCCCACGTCAGCTTAGTCTGGTCCCTCCCATAAACTGTGTTTCCTGGGAAACTGCCAGGTACTCTCACCCCTCTGGGAATAACTAGCCATGGGTAGAGTAAGAAAAACATCCACTCCTAAATTTTGGAGTTTGCAAAATAATCCTCTGCATAGTTCATGTGACAAAACTAGAAGTGAGGTAGCAGGGCCAGATTAAGACATTGAAAGGGCTTTAACTAGGTTGAGCAACATAGGCATCAAAATTTAGAAGGCACCAAAACCTAGAGATGAATCTATTGGTGAGTGGTGGGAAAATAAATGACAACACCTCCAGGCTCTATTCAGTTTTGTTTGTTGTTGAAAATATAAGCTTTTCTTTTCTTTTGGAGAGGATATGTCATAATTCTCACCCCTTTTCATGAGAGACCCATGTTCATGCCACAGGGCAGAACAGGTGGAAGATGGTGCCAGTTGTCCTACCAGTGTCAAAATAGAACATTGTAGCTCTGGGCCACACACTATGTAAAAAACCAAAATTCCTATGTCATCACTATTTTTTTTCTTCTTTTTTTTCATTTTGTTTTGAGAATACTTCTAAACATAAGCTAAGCGCATTTTCCAGTTTAACGTGGAAGAATCGTGGACTAATCCCTCCATATAGTCATTTAGTCTGGTTTCAAATCCCCTTGCATTCATGATTGTGGTACTCCCCCCCCCCCCATGATGGGAAAGACTTTATCATATTTGCACAAGGCAGGTACTTGAGTTCCATTCCATTTTAAATCTGCAGATTTCTTTATGTACTGTATCTGACAACAAATCTCTTGAAATGTTTTTTTAAATAATGAAGAATGAAGAAACAAAATCCCAGATAGATTTGTCTGCCCATAGGGGTAATGAAAACAAAAATGTGAAACGTGGATTAAAAATGGCATAGGTGAGTTGGAAAGAATGAAATGTAGGACTCACAGCAGGATTTCCTTTCTTTTCCGTAAATAAATAGAGACCTTTTTGTGGCAGAGTTTCCTATCCATAATGCAGAAAGAGATGAAACATTCATGTTAGTGTATTACATCAAAGATGAAACCACTTAAAGCAACCTTCAGGGTATTTCCATCATAAAGGATTTTTTATTTTATTTTAAAAGTAAACATCTTTTCCAAATCTGGATTGGATTTTAACTTTCATGCTACATCAGATGTTGAACGAAAGCTCACTTTTATCACTCTTTGCGATGAATATTAGGCTTGATTGCCCACAAATGCTGGGAGTTGTGTAGACATCCTCAAGGCAATACATCTTAAAATCTGACAAAGAACATTTGGAATTTATAGATTCCTGAAGACCTCCTCTGAGATTTAAAATGTGGTCTCAGTGGAAACTATTTTTGGCAAGGAAGAAGTGATCCTTTGGTTGCTCAATGACATCTGTGAAAGCTTTCCAAAATGTCCAGTTATTGTGTGAACAAATGGTTGGCCAAAGTGTCATTTATTAGCAGCATTCACAATGTCTATTCTATAAGAATTGTAATACGCTTAGAAGCAAAATAATTTGATTTCTCTCATCTTTGAAAAGGACGTCAGATTTCATATACAGTATAATCTTTTTTAAAGGATGAATCTATTTGATACTGTTCCAAAATGTCTTTGAATGACACAGAGGCCATTCTTGAGCATTCTTGTCTACACAAGATTCATGGGAGGTTAAGAAAGTGATACCACTATGTAGGATTCCCAGTCCTTCCTGCAAGTCATAATCACATGGCAAGAAGAAAACTTCTTGGGGAAACATTTGTAGGCAAAGTTATTAGTCCACTAAAGCTCTGACCTAAATACACCTATTCATCTTTCTCTATCATACAGGCTTCTTGAATGCTATTTTGTTTTCTCCCTGAAGGCTGCAGACTGAATACAGGATATTCTTCCAAATGGCTTGATGACAATCTTGTTTTGTCACATTGTGGCATGGATAAGGGTGAATTCACTGGCTGCATATCTTAGTACTGTAGTTTAAATATCTGACTGCAGAGCCAGAGTTTGGAAGTTTAATTCCCTACTGTAACTCTTGTATGTAGAGCCAGTCTATGTGGCCACACAGTTCCAGGATGCCCCTTAATTCCAAGGTGCCCCTTAAATAATCAATCAATCAATCTATATTATGGCCCAATACCAGCATTGCCCCTAGAACTATGGGCTGTGGTGGCTCAGTGGTTGAAAAGCTTGCCTTGTTAGCTGGAAGGACTGCAAGTCGGCAGTTCGAGACCTGAGTACTGCATGGTGAATTGAGTGCCCATCTCTGTTCCAGCTCTTGGGGACATGAAAGGAGACTCATTCAGGTGTCCCCTGAGCTGAGTTTCTCCAAGCAAAAATCCTTTCAATCCAGAATAATCTCTGACACAACATTATTATTATTGCCCCTAGAATGAGGAGATGGTAAACCACTTTTGAATGTTATCTACCCCAAACCCTGAAAAGGGTCAATGTAAATCAGAATTGATTTGATGGCAGATATTGTCAATGCTGACGCCAAGGATACCTCTTGGAGAAGATGGGAGAAACTAATAATGATACCTGGAATAGGAATGGAAAAGATTTGTGTTGGGTTTGTAATGCTTAATAAAAATATCAGTTTTATTCTAGGACAAAGTACATCCTTCCTATGCAATAGTCCAGCAATAAGACAAGGGGAAATGGTCACCTTGCCAACTGAGCAACTGGGAAGAGCAGAGCAGTCACTATTTGTCACCTAAGCTAGTTTAAAAATAAAAGTCATGTTGATACCTGTATTCAAATACGAGGAAGTAATTTCTTCTTGCATATAAATCTTCATTGTGTAGCTAATTAGAAATGTGTGATTATTGCTAATGACTGTTTAATTGTGAAATTACTCTGTTCCAAAGAGACCAGGGAGGTCTCTCAGCTTTTTAATTAAAAACAAAGCACATTTGCTGAACTTGCATTTAATGATGCATTAGTAAATCAAAAAAATGCTCATTTATCACTAAATCTTTATGACCATAATTGCAAGGTAATTTATTTCAATTATGTAGATTCAGCCAATAAATAGATGAATGTATTAACTGTGGCATTTGAATCAATGCTATTTTTGTCATAGTCATATTATAAATACAATAGTATAATAATTGCATGTCATCCATTCACTTCCAATTTATGGTGACTTTTTCCAGGGTTTTCTAAGCAGAGCTTTGACCTGAGCTTGGGTTGTCAATCCATTTTTGCTTTCGGCTTCCTGGTTCTTTTGAAACAGGGGGTCCCAACCTAAGGTCTGCCAGCTGGACCCAGCCCACGGTGCCATTTCATGTGCCCCCTCCCCTCCAAGGGGATTTGAGAAACAAAATGGCCACACCTTTGAATCTATTGGGACAAAATGGCCAGCCCCATCATACAGGCAGGGCAAAATGACTGTCCAGCCCTTTAAGCTGACTGAAAGAGCATGATCTGGCCCCCAGCTTTAAAAGGTTGGGAACCCCTGTTTTGAACCGTAACCGTAACCGTAACCGTAACCGTAACCGTAACCGTAACCGTAACCGTAACCGTAACTTTCATTTTGTGTGAGAGAGCTGCTGGCACGAAGTCTCTCCCCCTCCCCCCCCAGGTATTTTTAAATGTCTCAGGTATCAAAACAATATTTTGGACTTCAGAGATCACCGATTCAATTCAAGATCCTCTCCAGATCCATTCAGAAATTGGCAAATACAGTAAAACCTCATATAACGATTGTGTCATACAACAACTAAATTGTACAACGATTGTCTTTAAAAAAATGTTTTGCATCGTACAACGATTTTAGTTGTATGATGCATCACTTTTTCCCAAATCGCATTGCACCTGGGAAGGTTTTTAAGCACCTAAACCAAGTGTGTTGAAACCCATGTGTTGCACGTGACAAAGAATGAGGAGGTGGAACAAGTTCTGGAGCCATTTTTTTTGTTTTTTTGCATTCTTGCAGCATTTTTTTCTGCATGCTTGCAGCATTCCCCCCCCCCCCAGTTTTGGAGTAGTTTTGGAGCATTTCTCGAGTTGGAAAGGTAGGCAGATTTGACTATGGGTCTGAATGTCTTCTGTGAGGGGGGGGAGGTGGTGGTTTTAGTCCTCATTTTTAAAATGCATTCTTTTTAAATGCCATTCTTTCTTTGAGCATTGTTCCAAAATGGGAGAGGGTGGATTATTTTTGGCTGTGATTCTTTACATGCATGGCGGTTGGTGAACCATTCCTAAAATGCTTTTTATTTTTAAATTGATTTTTTTGTTGCTTTCTTGCAGAGGGGACATTTTCTATGTTAGCCCAGGGGGGTTGGGGTTGGGATGTACAGTACAGTGGCATGACTGTGATTCCTTAACCTCCATGGGGGTTGGTGAACCATTCTTAAAGTGCTTTTTAATTATTACTTTTGTAACATTGAATTTCTTTGTTGATTGCTTGCAATGGGGCCATTTTTTATGTTGGCCCAGGGGTGGGGGGTGGGGGAGAGTACAGTACAATGGCCTGGCTGTGATTCCTTACCTTCCATGGGGGTTGGTGAACCATTCTTAAAGTGCTTATTATTTTTTTTAATAAAGTGTTTTTTCACTGAATTTAAAATGTTAATAAGTATTTAATAAAGTTTGAGAAAGTTAAAAAATGTTTCCTGTGGCCTGTATGGTTTTCAATGCATTCCTATGACGATAATCATTGTACAATGCATCCCATAGGGAAAATCGCTATAGCATCGTATAGAGATTTTATCGTACAACAACTAGCCCCGTGGAATGAATTAAAATCTTTGTACGGGGTACCACTGTACCCTAATTCACTTCAGATTGTGAACAATTTCCAAACCCAAAACATATTCCAGGTATTGAAGAATTGAATTTAAGTAAGAGAAAATTAAGATGGTAATTTTGCTAAACTATGGCAATCTATCCTGATGAGAGTGTATTATCATACAGATGGAACAAATGATAGATTTAAAGGTGTCTTATGGCTTTTATTATTATTATTATTTTATTATGGATTCCTCAAATATCTAAATATATTTTTGTTATTGAAAAAATATTTTCTAGAACATAAATAGTGGTTTTTAGCAAGCGGTAGCTGCATTTGAATGCTAGATGTGAGTTATAATGTTTAGAATAAATAAAACAGAGGCAGTTCCTAGAAAACAGGGGTGCTTGAAATATATATGATTCCGGCTTGCCATAACTACACAAAAAGAGGTGTATAATGTTTAAGGAAACTAAAGTGAAATCTGAGAAATGAAGCAAATGTAGCATGGGAAGTCATGGGAAAAAAAATTGAGAAGAACTGAAGTAAGCCAATTTTCCCCAGCAACATATTTGTTAAAGCTGTGGTGCTCTGGAGAATGAGACATTATCATTGAAAAGAACAATTAAATTAGGTGTTTGTATAAAAAGGTAATGATTGGGAGGCTAAGGACTAAAAAAGATATGTTAAAAGCAGACATCACACCTATTTTTTAATTTCCTGTTCTTTCCGACTGCAATCTAGTCCTAATTCTTTTTTCTTAGATGGCATTATTTCTCAGTGGACATACATAGGATTGCACTGTCCATTGCTCCTATTGCCTTAATCTAGTGTATTTTAGATATTTATTTACTATAATTGTTTTTATTTCATACAAATAAAATAATTTGGACAAAATCCAACATTTCCAAACTTGTAACCTCATGTGCTATCTGAGGAATTATAAATATGACTATCTCTAACAAAGAACATCTTTCCAAATGTCTGCATTGGAGATAGAAGGGGTGGATACATTAGCATGTTTTATTAATTCTAGAATGGAAACCAGGTTTGAAAGAAAGTGTTTACAGATTGTCGATTTTTCAATGCTCTAACCTGAGCAGTCAGTTTGCCAATCAAAGCCAGTTGCCAAATCTTAGATAACCATTGTGTTAGTGTATATAGCACAAATTGATTTTCCAGTTTGAGAGAGAGAATCGACAATTTTGCAGAAAGGCAGACATATAATATAAGGCATCCATATTTAAAGGAGGAATTAGCTTCTACAGGAAGGGGCAAAAAATCTGAAAACTTGGAAAGCTCCAGATTTTAGTTTCTTATTTATTTATTTTCAAGCAGATAGTCACTTTACTTTCTAAGGATCTAAGCTCACTGCAGATGGTGACTGCAGCCATGAAATAAAAAGGCGACTGATTCTTGGGAGGCAAGCGATGAGAAACCTGGGGAGCATAGTGAAAAGCAGAGACATCACATTGAAAACAAAAATTCGCATAGTCAAAGCAATGGTATTCCCTGTGGCAATGTATGGTTGTGAGACCTGGACCATTAGGAAAGCTGAGCGCAGAAGAATAGACGCCTTTGAGATGTGGTGTTGGAGGAGAGTTTTGAGAGTCCCCTGGACAGCGAGGAGAACAAATAGGTCAATCTTAGAAGAAATCAACCCTGACTGCTCCTTAGAAGGTCAAATCATAAAGATGAAGCTAAAGTACTTTGGACATCAAATGAGAAGAGAGGATTCACTTGAGAAAGCCTTGATGCTTGGAAGGGTCGAGGGCAAAAGAAGAAGGGGACGGCCCAAGATGAGATGGCTAGATGGTATTGTGGACACAATGGGCACAGAGCTGAGCGAGTTGAGGGGGATGGTGGAGGACAGGAGTGCCTGGCGGACAGTGGTCCATGGGGTCGCAAAGGGTCGGAATCAACTGTGCAACTGAACAACAAAAAAAGTCACTTTAATCTGTTTCAGCCTATAATTAACTACATTTTAGACCACCTACCAACGAGAGTCCCCAGACAGTGTGTAATACATTAAAAAAAACATATAAATTACAAATAATGAAAACAACATCTAAAGATAGCTTGTAATAAATTCAAGATAAAATCAGTAGCAAGAAGTACAAGCAAAAAGGACATATAAAAACCAATTTAGCAATTAGACAAATGATGTTGACAGAGGAAGAAATATGGTAGTGCCAGCTCAACGCTCAGCAGCACACAGGGTGGCTTTACCACTAGGTAGAAGGAGATGTTGATGTGAGTCAGGGCAGAAACAACCACCTGCTGGCTGTTTGCCTGTTGGAGGACACAACAGTGTATATCTTGGTGCCCTGTCCAATATGTCCTAGGCAAGCCTGCTGCTTAAAAGAGAGTTGCAGAATACTTCCCATCCAACAGTACTGAAGTAAGATGATTCTACCACTCTAGCTGTCTTCTGCAGGTGGAATGGAGGGAGTGGCATCATCTTGCTTTTACATCATGTAGACAAATACCATTTTTTCATGGTTCCTTCTGAGTGAATATGAAGTCCCATTAACTTTCAGGCATTAACTCTGTTTAGGCATTTGTCTCATGTGATTAGAAGAGAAATACATGTGGGAAGGAATGCGATAGGAGGATTCTAGGAATGGCACTGCAAAAATAATAATAATGTGTTCAAGTTCTGGAAATGTTCCTGTTGCTGGAATCTCTCATTCTTCATGCACTGAAGGGGTCATTTCTACAGTGAGGAATCTGATCTGCTCCCGTAGGATTCCTCATATGATTTAGAATTCCAACTACCAAGGTTGGTCCTTCCATTAGAAAATGTGAGATGCTGTGAAAGGGCAGCACCATTGTCAGTTGTTTATTTCACTGCCACTAAAACTTCCAGTAGTAGTGAAATAAACAACTGACAATATCCGATTGGGGCGGGATATTAAATGCAAATAAATAAATAAATAAATAAATAATAAAGTTGGGCAAGATCTGTTATTGGATCACTAAGACAGGCTTCTTCAACCTTGGCCCTCCAGCTGTTCTTGGACTTCAATTCCCAGAAGCCCACGTGAGGACCCCTGCTGACCAGTGCTTCTGGGGATTGAAGTTCAAGAATAGATGGAGGGCCAAGGTTGAGGAAGCGTGCACTAAGATGTTGCAAGTAAAAGGACCTTTCAAGTTTCACAGAAATTTTGTCAGTCAGTCAAAGATGGTACCTAAAACCCAGAGTTAAAGCAAATACTCCCAAAAATTTATCTGCAGAAGTGACCTTTGTCATCTCTGAGCAATGTGGAATATAAACTCCATTTTGCTTTGATGGCAGTTTGGTTTCATGAACCAAAGATATGATATCTGGCTCCCTTCCTGAACTATTTACCTCAGACTCAAGATCATCTTTAACTAAAGAAGAGATCTGGAGAACTAGAAAGCTCATGTTATTTCTAGCATTTTAGTGATCAGATAAAGGTATTATTCAACATTGAACTTGTTTTTTATAAATATTCTGGAATACATGTGACTAGTTTAGCAGGCATAATATTTTCTGCAATGGAAAATAAATAAATACATTCTAAAGCTGCAGAAAAAACCCAACTAAAATGCATTACTAAAGCATGGCTGTTCAAAACAAAATGAAACACTCAGTTGGTAATGACTGGCTCTATTTATGAACCATCTTTACAGCCCTTATCAATTTCAGGCCAGTCTCTAAATTCATTCAGGTTTTGTTCTTACCTATTATAGACAGTTTGCATATAGCAAAAATTCATCCTATATAACATGTCCAAAGAAATTAGGAGCAATGGTAATATCCTTTCTATGGTTACCAGCATTCCCATGGATGTTTGTAGAAGCATCTCATCACTGCATAATTACCTGAGAGTTCCCTGCCCAAATAACAAGATCTGCTTTCAAATAAATGTTCATAAGATCACCTTCCACATATATTACTTAATGTGTAGAACACATTAAGTGTTGTAGACACAATGGGCACAAAGCTGAGCGAGTTGAGGGGGCTGGTGGAGGACAGAAGTGCCTGGTGGACAGTGGGGTCCGTGGGGTCATGGCAAAGGGTCGGAATCGACTGTGCGACTGAACAACAACAAACGTAGAACACTGGCTACAGTTCTGAAACCACTTACTTACAAGTAGTTACACTGTCTCCAGTCCCATATCCTGTGTATGGCTTCAGGAAGTCAGTAGGCTTTGAAGATTGGGCTGGCCGTAAACATTCATTAGGAACAAAACTCTTAAAAACAAAACAGTTTATTTTATAATCATCTCTCTATGTTGCTGTAAATGGATACTCTGTCCTCAAAGGTGATTAACTAGCATGCTGGAGGACCCTCCTCCTCCTGCAATCTGCAATAAAGTAAATATTTGGGAAAGGGGGGAAAAAGTCAATAAGGAGTTTGGAGGCCATCCTGTGTCCTTTCTACCTTCATCTTGAGAATGCTCCCAATCACTGGATCTTTAGTAAACCACCCTTCCTTCAGATCCATGTATCTAACTAGGGCTGATCAGAACCTTTGTCTATGTGCCAGCCATGTCTCCAGTGACACGCACAAGGGCTAGTTTTACCAGAGATAAATTCAAAAACCTGAATATATTTTACTGACCCCATCTGGGAAGTTCCTCTAAGCGTGATCCACTTGGACTTTCACAGGATTGTACAACTGTGTCATGTCCAAGGGCTGACAACTACACTCTTCTGGGAGCTAAAATCAAAAAGATAACATTTCCAAAATATTTCATTACTATTATATTTATTACTATTATATCCATGGTCCAAAGTATTTCATTATTATTATATTGTAATAATCATTATCATCATCATCTTGGAGATGCAAAGCTGGAAGACATGCTTTGGATCATCAAGTCCACCCTTGTCAAGGAAGCACAGCAACTTCTTGCTTTGCAGCCAGATACCTAAACCAATGAACTATCCAGGAACTCTTTACAGTAATTTCCTGTTATGCATAAGTAACTAAACTAGTTACTTTTTTTGTTACCGTTAGAAAAAACCATGAGAATGCTATAACCTTCTGGCCTTTATATAGTTAAAAAAACATTCTAAGCTGGGTTATCAGGTCTCAGGGCACCAGCTAAGGTCTCAAGTAGTTGCCACCTTTCCCCTGATATCAATAGAGCAAGACAAACATCAAGGCAAACAGTACTGGAAGAGAAACTTTTATTTGGGTCAGTTTTAAAGCTTGGGCATTCGTTCCTATCTGGTGCCAACATTCACCAGTGGAAGCACTAGAAGGCCATGAACAGTGATGGGATGTAACAGGTTTGCACCAGTTTTCCAGAGCCAGTAGTAACTTTCCCCAGTGTTCCGGAGAACCAGTAGCAGCTTTTGGGGGGAACCACCTTCAGGGCTTACCTTTTCACTGGTTCCCCCACTGCGCATGCACGCCAAGCACTTCATGTGCATGCACGCCTACAGTGCTTGCCACGTATGCACGGCCTCTTTGCTGTCCTCCCAAGCAGGGAGGAGGAAGAGAAGCTGCTAGCCTGAAGCTCCCTATAGCCTGAAGCTCCCCAGGGTAAGTGACTCACCTTTGGATGTGGTGTGTCTGTGTGTATTTTAATGGGTATTTAATTACCTTTACCTATATTGACGTACTACCACACTTCCTAAAAAGGCCTGGCGGCCTGGCTTGGGGTTTTTTAAGCAAAGTCTTGGAGTTACCTCATCAATAAACTACACCTGTGCTGTTCCAAGTGCTGTTCTAATTGGAGAACCCTTAAGGAGGTACAGCTGTTTTACATTTACATTAAGGCATATTATCCTAGAGAACTGGTTAGGCAAAGACTTAGTACCTAACTTCTTTAACTGTTGAAAAGTTGAAAAGTGGCAAAATGAAGCCATCTTGTGGTGAGTTCATTCTGTAGTTCCTTCCATCTGACCTAGTGTGAGAAAGATTGGCCAGAATAAGCTTTAAGCTCTGTTTTAAAAGCTCTGTTTGATTTGTGTTTGGGGTGGGTGGGTGGATGTTTGGGTGGGTTGGTGTATTTTAATGTATTATTTATTTAATTATTCATTTTATTTATTTACGGGTTTATGTTGTGGGTGGGTGGGTGGTGGGTTATTATTATTATTATCATCATCATCATCATCATCATCATCTTTGGCCCCACCCACAAAGTCATGACGTTGGCTCTGCCCATGACATCGTGACATCATGATGTTAGCTCCGCCCACACTGTGATGACATCATGGTGGGGTAGTAAATTTTTTGACATCCTACCACTGGCCATGAATGAGAAAAGAGGATTAGAAGGAAAGTTGTGCTGTTTTAGACCAGTGTCAGCAAACTTGGCTCTCAAAGTGTTCTTGGACCTCAGTTACCACAAACCCAAGTAAGTACACCTATTGATCAGGGCTTTCGGGGAATTGATTTTCATATCTCTCTCCAGAATACAAATGTGGCTGTAACTTTGTGTAACTTATAACTCTTGAATTGTGCCATTTTCATTTGAATAATCTTCCTATTCTTTTCATTCAGTTTTGCATTCAGGACATGTTCTATGTAAAGTTTGCTGTTCCATTGACTGTCCTTCATAATTACTCCAATAAGGTTTAAATGCAATTGATCACATTGCAGACAATTCATTCCCCCCTGCTATGAGTCAATGCTTTTGGATATATTCCAAGGGAAATCCAGCTGAGGCTGATAGATCATTTCTGTGGCTAACACTGCTCAATTATGCTGGAGAACCATGTGACATAGTCACTACTATAGATAAAAGGAAGGTGGCTGTCCCTTTCTTTCTCACTTGATAAAGTAGCTTTTAACATCTGTAAAAATCCTTCTTGATATCTGGTGTTTTCCTTGTTTTAGAAAGCACTAGGGTATTGTGGATGCAGTGGGCACAGAGCTGGGCGGGCTGAGGAGGATGGTGGAGGACAGAGGTGCTTAGAGGACAATGGTCCATAGGGTCACAAACAAAGGGTCAGAATCAACTGTGTGACTGAACAACAACAAAATGGTCTCCAAAGTGATTTTGAATCTATAAGGAACACAAACACAATTGTGCTCATCCTTTTTTTTATAAAATGTAAAGTCATGCCAGAAGCAATTCAAGGTGATACATTCTTGAGCATAGAAGCACACTTAAACACATTGCCCAAGAAACCATTCCCAACTTTGGTCTCCCAATTGATATTGGACTCCTAGCCCACTATCCCTAAGCAGCAACTGTTCTGGTGGAGGATGATAGTGGTTATGGTCACACATTGGATCAGGAGTTGAGGCTGAAAAAAGCTGGCCTGTGGTATTCCCTATAATATATGGCTTCAAATGTATATCTGAGCAGGATCTTCTCCCTTGTTTGCTCAGCTATGAGGCCATCAATGAGTATACTAAGCACTCACTTTTGCATATAAACAGTCCCAGGATGAATCCCTGACTTTGCTAATGAGCATAAATAGAAGGGAAGGTAGAGACTTCTATTGGAATCTGTTGAAAGCATCTTTCCCAGAATAGGATGATTGGGATAAATGTAGGCCTTCACCTGTGGTAATACAAGTTATCATGAAAGGTACACTTCTTACAAAAATGCATACTTTATGTAAGAATGTCCATCCAATGTATATTGCATCTAGATATTTTAAAGGATCCCAAAGGAGTTGATATAATTTGCTATTGCGTTCAGATTGTATATGTAGTGATTTATTTATTGTTTATTTAAAAAATAAATCTATATTGTATTATTTCCACAACTCTAAGTGGCAAAGGTTAATTGAAAAGATCTTTTCCTCCCCCATATAAATAACCATACCACAGTACCCAAACTCAATGGAGCTAATCTTATGACTTCAGCTCCCTCTTTCATTATTCCTTCCTGCATTACAGTTCCCAACTCCAGTTTCAGGGTATGTCTTCATTTGAACTTTGCTCAATATACACTTCTGCGGCAACTCTCAAGTAAGATAGACATCCATACAGTACCTTGTATATCTTATTAGATCAAGTTCTAAATCTAATAAATTATATTCTCCTTTGCTTGTACCTCTTCTGCAGCTTCAACAAAACCTTAGTTCTCTGTAGAGGGCAGATTTCCCTCTGGGTCATCTATATTTAGAAAAGTATGATCACAAGGTTGGCTTTGTTTGTTTGATTGATTTTTGCAGCTCACTTTCCTTATTTGGCCAGCTATATCAACTGCTTTCTTGAACAAAGCAGAAGCCTCCCTAAAGAATGAGATATATGACTGCTCCTTTAATTCAGATTGCCAGGGCCAGGAAAGGTACAGAGAATAAAGAAACAATCAAAATCTAGATAGTTTAAGTGCCAAGGTAATTTAACTATGGCAAGAGATTGCACTGACATACATTTTTCAAGAGTCTGCATATATAGCCGGTACTTGTGAATTTCTGTGATTTTGGCTGATATACTTCACAGAATTTACAAATACCTTGCTTTGATAAGTATCATTTTTAACACTGCAATCACCATCTGCAGTGATCTTTGATCCTAAGAAAGTAAAATCTGTCAGTGCTTCTAATTCTTCCCCCTCTATTTTCCAGGGATTGATAGGGCCTGTTGCCATTATCTTAGTTTTCTTGATGTTGAGTCTCAAGCCAACTTTTGCACTCTCTTCTTTCAACCTAAGCAGAAGGTTCTTTAGGTCTTCCTCACTTTCTGTCATTAGGGTAGGGTCATCTGCATATCTCAAGTTGTTGATGCTTCTCCCAGAAATTTTGATACCAACTTGTGATTTGTCCAACCCTGCATTGCGCATTATGTGTTCTCTGTATAAGTTGAATAAGCAGGCTGACAAAATGCAGCCTTATCTGACTTCTTTTCCTATTCCAAACCACTCCGTCATTCCGTATTCTGTCCTAACTGTTGCTTCTTGCCTCATGTACAGATTTCTCATGAGGCATATAAAGTGCAGAGGCGTAGCTACCGCCGTATCTGCCGTATCAATTATACGGGGCCCCTGGGCCACGGGGGGCCCCCAACGTGCGTAAGCAAAACAAATCTTTACCCTTCCTAAGGGCCCCCAAACAAATTTTTATACGGAGCCCCGCCAAGGCACACTACGCTTCTGATAAAGTGTTCTGGTATTCCTGTCTTTTTAATTACTTGCCATATTTTGTTGTGGTCCACACAGTCAAAGGCCTTGGTATAGTCAATGAAACAGAAGTAGACTTGTTTCTGATATTCCTTTTTCTCCATGATCCAATGTATGTTGGCAATATGGTCTCTAGTTCCTCTGCCTCTTGATAACCTAGCCTGCACTTCTAGTAATTCCCTCTCCACGTGATGCTGCAGTCTATCCTGTATTATCTTGAGCATAACCTTGCTAGCATGTGGGATGAACGCAATTGTTCTATAATTTGAACATTCTTTGGCATTACCCTTCATTTATTTCATCTATTTAGGCAGAATGTATTCACTTCTTAGCTCTTAAAAATATGGTTTTGAATCCCTGCTGAAATAGGCTTGGCAGCTGAGTAGATTCTGACAGACTTCTCATCTTTAATAGCTATAAATAATGATTATGTTATTTTAAGTCAATTTTTAAGTCAAGGCTACAAGGACTAACAATTTTCCTGGAAGGCTCAGTGGGGAATAAAACTTCTAACCTTTTATGGTGATCCTAAAAGAGTCTTCAAGGTATGTGAGATATTCAAAGAGCAGTTTACCATTGTTACCCTGCATTGAGTTGCCATGACTGACTATGGTTTTAATGCCAGGTTGAGAGCTAAACAAGGTCTCCTAAATCCTTGTTCAGCACTCTCTCCACTACCTCTCTCCACTATACCACTCTATCCACTATACCACACTGACTTGCACAGCGACAGTAAGGACCAGGAGTACACATGCTTACTGCATTTACATGGTGCAAATGATCAAGGTCCTCAACTGCCTGACAATGTTGGCAATGTGGTCTCTAGTCTCCCTGCCTCTATGGAACCCAGCTTGCACTGAAGTGGTACCTATTTATCTACTTACAGTTTCCATAGAAATACATATATTTGGTATTTCAGGATTTTTATTGGATCTTTTTAGATCCACAGATCCATGGATATTGAACCCATGGATATAGGGGATGACCTATACAGCTCTGCTACATATAGCTGAACAAAGCCTTTGTAGATTTAGCACACTTACAAAAGTTTTATAAAAGTATTACAAAAGTTCTAGGGCAGGGGTGACAAACCTTTGAACAGGGATGTCCACACCTTTTGGGACACAGGCCGATCATGTGATTCAGAAGGCTGGTCATGTGGTTCCTCCCACCAGAAGTGGAAGTAAAATGTGCCTGCACATGGGCAGAATGCTGCCGGATCGAGCCTTTGATGCCAATTCATCCGGCCCATGCTGCCCTCACTGATCATGGAAGCAGAAGTAAAATGTTCCCATGCATGTGCAGAATGCTACCATAGGGCTATGGCAGCATTCTGCACATGCACCAGCATGTTTTACTTCAAATTCTGGGAGAAGTGGGGGCCGGATGAATTGGCATCAGGGGCTGGATCTGGCCTGCAGGCCGTAGTTTTGGCAACCCTACCTTTGAAACTCCAGATGTTTTAGATTACAATCCCCACATTCTTTTATCATTGGCTGTGCAGACTAGGGATTCTGGGAGATATAGTCCAAAGCATCTGGAGTACCAAAGTTTGCAAACTCTGTCCTACAGCATAGTCTAAAGGCACATGTGGGAAAGATGGGGAGAGGGAAATGCTTTGCAAATTTTCTTCTTCATAGGAGAGGATGTATCATCTCTGGAAATAAGCTAACCAGTTCTGAATTGACATAACCATTTCAGACAAAGGAAGTCTTCAGTACAAAAGATAACTCTTCTATAGATGTAACATATTACACACAGTTTGTAATTTTTGAAAAAGATTATTTTAAAAGATTATGGTAATATAAGAGGTTTCTTTTATTAGATTGGTAAAAAGGACTTTGATAAAACATTTAAAGGGAAGTAGAATAATAATACCATGACATTTACAGAAAATGCAATTACTTTAGGGAAATCTTTCCTAGAACTATGAAAGCTGAAAGGGCCTCTTTTTTATCCCCTTCACTGCAACAAATTATGCTAATCTGCTTTACTGCCAATACATTTTCAATCATATTATCAAGGAACGATGAATGGAGTTTTTATACCATTTTAGAGATCAGTATAATCTGCCAGACATTTTGTATATGTTAATTTCTCCAGCCTGTGGGGTCTTTCAAAAAACATATATCCAAATTAGCAATTAAAGCTGCTGACAAGAAATATACAATAGGAACAGATATTAATGCACATAGATTGGTTGCAATTAACATTGTAAAAAGCTGATCTGAAACATAACAGCAGATTTATAAAAAGAAATAACTAAAATGAAACGAAACCTCTCATAAGCTAGCACATCAGAATAGCCCAGAATGAGATAAGTAGTTATGGCACATAACAAAAGGGCCTGAAAACTTAACACTATCCATTTAACACTAAAACCTGAAATGGTTTAACTAACAGTATGAAAATATAATAAGGCATTACGATGTGGATTTACGAATGAGTCTCATATTATATGTACAATGAAAACTAAATTTTATTAACCCTGATTCACAAATTTAGTGCATCTTTTTTATTTGTACCGTATGTGTACATTCCTATAGCCATGGTTCCCAATGTGAGGCGCACGCTTCACAGGGGGGCAATTATATTTTTAAGGGCACCAATTCAAGATGGGTCCCATGTTCTTTGGAAGCTTGTTTAGACCAAGTTAATGGCTTTTCAGTCTTCCTCCATGTGAATAGGAGTTCACTTTTTGAATAATAAGAATTCTATCTCATGGAGTGGTGTCAGGATTTTAGAGATGCTTAGGTGTGGCATGGCCAAAAAAGGTTGGGAACCACTGCTATAGAGACATCTTAAATTCTATATTTTAGCACCTAAATTCATACTCCACACCTTCATTTAGATTTGTTGCATAGTCAAGTCCGACCCTTTGTGACTCCATGGACCATTGCATGCCAGGCACCTCTATCCTCCACCATCCTCCTCAACCCTCCCAGTTCTGTGCCCATTGCATCAACAATGTCATCTATCCATCTCATTCTCTGCCTCCCCCTTCTTGACCTTTCCCAGCATCAAGGCTTTCTCAAGTGAATCCTGTCTTTGCATTTGATGTCCAAAGTACTTTAGCTTCATCTTCAATATTTGACCTTTCAAGGAGCAGTCAAGGGTGATCTCTTTTAAGATCAACCTATTCGTTCTCCTTGCTGTCCAGGGTATTCTCAAAACTCTCCTCCAGCACCACATCTCAAAGTTGTATATTCTTCTGCACTCAGCTTTCTTTATGGTCCAATTCTCACAAGCATACATTACTACTGGGAATACCATTGCTTTGACTAGATGGCAACACCTAAATTAAGTAAGCAAAAAGATGCTAATTAAACTCAGCAAGACATAGACCAGATTCATTTTTAAATGTTGAGCATTGTTTCCTCTGATGTTAATTTTCAAGAAACTCCAGCCAGCATGGCCAATTTTTAAGGTTTCTGGCAGGGGAAATCCTATGAATGCTGGGGAATTGCTGCTTTAGACCATTAGAAAATAGCTTTTATTGTGGCTAAATTTGAATATCAATAATGTATTCATTGGGTATTTTGTATACATAATGGTCAATAAGCCAAAGAAGCTTGTTGCTATCATCTTGGCCAACTTTCTTAGCAGAAAAATGGAGCGGTAAATCCATCCATCCATCCATCCATCCATATGTTCAGTCATTTGGCCATTCCATTAAACTGTAGTCTTCTACAAAGGGGAAAAAGTGTTTTGTAAAAAAAAATTAAATGGAAATGGAGAGTCAAGTCTGCATATCTACATTAGTTCTGTATTCAGAGCCTAAAGGATTATTAGCTATGAAAAATATTTCTGATGGTATTGGTAGTACCCAATCCATTAGGATGCTTTTTCTAAATGTGTGCACTAAATATATAGTGGAATTCTGTCAAAAAATGAGAACTTTTGGCATTAGTCTTTCATTATTACTAAAGCACTAATTACCAGATTTAGATTATATCACTTGTTTGTGGTGCTCTGAAATGGTACCTGATTGTACTTCATTTTCTACTTGGCTAAAGCTTAAATGAGAATATCAAGCAGAGCTTCTGTAAATAAGATAAAGGGAGATAGCTCATATTTCAGCCACTTGCTGTGTTGCTGTACCATAACTCTGCCTACAGCTATTTTTCAAATCACTGGGCTGTCTGAAATTTGAAGAGCAAGAAGGAAATATACCGTATATATGGTGCAAAGGATTTACGAGACTTGATTAAATTCATGGCCACAGTGAAATATGAACAACAGAACATTTTGTTCTGTGTAAGCTATATTATTTTTTTAAAAAAACCTTCCTTCTTCTGAGAACATGTACCAACTTTTAGAAGTAGAATTCAAAATAGCAGAGTACCTAGTCTTCTACAAGAGAAATAAAGGTTGAAGGAAAGGTATAACTAAAGAATGGGAAATGGAATAATGCCATGAAATCTTGCCAGGCTGTATTTTTTGCTGAAAGGAATGGGAAGCTCAGGAAGGAGTTGGAAATTTCATTTATTGGAATGATGAAAGATTAGAGATAGAGATAGGAAGAGTGTTTTAACAGAGGAAAGAGAGCTGATGGTGGAACACAGCAGACGTGAAGTCAGTCACACCCTTATGTGATTTCAAAACTATTAAAGCCATTCTTCCTTCAGTAACAAGAAGTACACAGTCAGCCTCTTTTGGCTGTCATGGGAGTACTGTATTAAGGGACCTTTCTCATATTGTTGAAGAACAGCAGGGAAAAGAGTTGAAGGAACATAGGCTCAGAACTTAACATAAACTGTGTGGATCAACTTAATCTCTTTCCCTGCTAATGTGGAATGATATTACATACCACTTCTTACATCCAAAAAAAAACAATCTTCAACTTCCTGTATTAGTGAGTGAGAGAACGTATGAATGATTAAAGTAACTCCGTTAGGCACAGCTGCTCTTTTATTTAGCAAATATTGGTTCACACAACTGTCATGGAAGAGTTAATTATCCAGCTTCACTACATTTTCCTTCTACATCCCACCAAATTTTCAGCAGCATACCATGTAGGTTATATTATCCAAACATTGTTTACCTGCAGCATTTGGTTACTAAGTTGGCAGTCTTACGCATACTTTGAAAATAAGCTCAACTAAGCATAATGGCCAGTATCTTGTTCAACATAAACCTCTATGGAATTCCAGCTGCAAAAACTGCTGTGGCAATCTAATAAGGTTACTGATTCTGCACAACCAGCATCTCAGAAGCTCACACCAACAGCTTCTGCAACTGGAGCTTGACATGTGCATTAACTACTGAATGTAATAATGGCCTACAGGACTGCCATTTCAGTAAATGCAGTGTTCCACTAAGTGTTGCTTTATACCAGTTAGCAAGCACTCCCAAGAGAGAGGGGAAAATACCGAGATTGAACATTGATGAAAGCATCTGAAAAGAGAATCGAAGCTTTTGAAATGTGGATCTACAGATGGCTGCTAAGGATATCATGGGTTGACCATGTGACTAATGTAGAAGTGTTACATGGATGGATAAAGAACAAGAACTGTTTAAGACCCTAAAACAAAGAAAGCTCCAATACCTTGGCCATATGATGAGGAACAACATAAAGTATAGAATACTCCAACTTGCTCTGCAAGGAAAGATCCCTTGGAAGAGAGGCCCTGCACATAAATGGACTTCATGGCTGAAGAACCTGAGAGTCTGGTGTGGCATGTCCTCGGAAGAACTGTTCTGAGAAGTTACAAACAGGAAGATTATCGCCATGATTATAGCCAATATTCAGAAAGGATACGGCACCTGAAGAATTTTGCATGCACATTGACAGGAATGGTTTAAGATTTTTTACTGAGAGACATCCACCGAATTTGATCAAATGGCAAAATTATATAGAAATGTGTATTCCTTTCTAATTGCAATTCCTCATTAGCATTACTACAGCAGCCCCACTTGGCGCATTTGGCATTGTGCAAAGTGGCAGTTGCCTCATAAAGTTCCTTCACAAGGCAATGTGGATTGGCCCATGATCCTTTTTGTCTGGAGGCTTGCTACATATCTAATATACAGAGTTATTTCACATACACAGCCAACATTATTTAACCTTTTCCTTTCTCCATCTGACAAGAAAGATAGTACTGAATTGGGTGTACTGTGAAGGACACAATCATGACCCTGAAGATGCTTATGTGCTCCTCTCATATGCTGGCTTTTTCTGATCAAAGTACTGTACAAAGTACTGTAATCGGATAACGATGGAAGTTTTTTGGAAAAAACTTGCATCGGATAACGATTCTGGACAATGATTCTTAGTGTTATCCGAGGCAATGGTCTGCGGGTGTGGGGTGGTTTGGGTAGAACTACCCAGTCCAACCCCCACTCGCAGTGGTCTCTGCAACTGCAGTAGGGTCTCTAGAGACCCAATAACGTCTGTCTCTTTCCCCCTCTCTGTAGTTTAAATACAGGGAGGGAAAGAGACACAAGCAGTCTCTACGACTGCAGTAGGGTCGGGGGAAAGGCGCACCTTTTCCCGACCCTACTGCAGTTGCAGAGGTTGCTGTGGGTGAGGGGTGGCTTTAAAGGCAGGGAGGAAAAGAAAGAGACCCGACTGGGTCTCTTTCTTTCCCTGCCTGCCTTTAAAGCGGTTTGTCCCTGAAGTCAGGGCTTTTTTTTTTTAGCATTGTTTGATGCATGCATTGGACAACACTAAAAATCAGATAACGTCATGACTTGTGGAACCAAGTCATAACGTTATCCGGGGTATTACTGTACTTCGTTGGTATATTTCAATATAATCTTGTGCTTGGCTGAGGGAGAAAAGAAGAAAGAAGAGAATCAATCCAGCCTTATAGAAAACCCATTCCTATGCTTGCAATTCAATGTCTCTGTAGAGTTACAAAGTCTTTTAAACATTACCTTTGCAATAGTTATACAGTAAAACCTCGCATAAAGAGCAGAATCTTCTCTGAATGGTTGCCTCACTTAACAAATAAAACCAACCAAAAACTCGCTTAACAAATGAATTGAGTTTCACAATCTCTCCCCCCCCCCCCCGCGTCACAATTGGTCACTTACAATGTTTTTTTGCTTAAAGAGCAAACTTGCTTGAAGAGCAATTCTGTGGAACGCATTATGCTCTTTAAGCGAGGTACCACTGTAATAAAAATTGCACTGTGACTGAGGTTAAACTAAGAAGGTAGATGAAATCTGCTAGTCATTTAATCAGTCATCCTCAGAATTGTAGTCTGCTTTATAGCTTTAGTTAATTAAGTCCACAAATTCAAGTGTGCTGCGAATGTTATCAGTGAAGCCTCTGTTCCCTGAAGTGCTTTATAGATTTTCCCCCTCATATGGGAAAAGCCTATTGACTTATTTGGCATTTAACAAATTGCAAATAATGAATTTTCAGAATGGGGACAGACTACAATCCTTAAACATCTGGAATTCATATATGTTTTCTTCTTTAAAATGAGGATTCTTGTCAGTTTTATATTGTGAAAGCAACCATTAATACGGCATAATTTGTACAGTGATAGTCACTGCTTAAAAGCCTGGTAGTTAGGTGATATTCTGGATGGCGAATGTCTAGTTGCATTGGATATTTTCATGTGCATATTTACATGATGTAACCACTTGACACAAAAGGACATTAAACTAAATTAAATTACAAATGTATCTATTTCACATTAAGCTTGGAAAAACAATGGAGCCATCACCACCACCACCATCACTATCACAATCATCATGATTGGTGCTTCATGGATTCATTAAACTGACTATGGGTCACTTGACTGTATCACAGTCATAAGATACCAGTGAACATTGAGTTACCTCTTCAGAGCTGATGTGACCCATTTCCCATTAGATAACTTCCATAATCACAACTGTAACATAAATTTGTAAAGTTCACTACTCTGGAACCTGTGGTCAAAATCCAATTGTAAATATTAACTTGAGTTGACCCATTAAATGAAAGGTAGCTGTTAAGGCAGTAGGATTTGTGTTTTGTTGTTCAGTCACACAGTCGATTCCAACCCTTTGCGACCCCATGGACCATTGCCCTCCGGGCACCTCTGTCCTCCAGCATCCTCCTCAACCCATCCAGCTCTGTGCCCATTGCATCTACAATACCATCCAGCCATCTCATTTTTGGCCACCCCCTTCTTCTTTTGTCCCCCACCGTTCCCAGCATCAAGGCTTTCTCAAGTGAATCTTCTCTTCTCATTTGATGTCCAAAGTATTTTAGCTTCATCTTTACAATTTGACCTTCTTAGGAGCAGTCAGGGTTGATTTCTTCTAAGACCGATGTATTTGTTCTCCTTGCTGTCCAGGGGACTCTCAAAACTCTCCTCCAACACCACATCTCAAAGGCATCTATTCTTCTGCGCTCAGCTTTCCTAATGGTCCAGCTCTCACAACCATACATTGCCACAGGGAATACCATTGCTTTGACTATACGAATCTTTGTTTGCAATGTGATGACTCTACTTTTCACTGTGTTCCCCAGGTTTCTCATCGCTTGCCTCCCAAGAATCAGTCGCCTTTTTATTTCATGGCTGCAATTACCATCTGCAGTGAGCTTTGATCCTAAGAAAGTAAAATCCCACTGATTGATTACTACATTGGTCTACTACACTGCCAAAACACTCTGAGTGAGACTAACAATTTGATTCATCCTGATGTTTATTGAAACATTATCTTTTTTTAAAAAAGAATTACTACAAAATGGAATACCACTACAAAATGCTGGGTATACAATTTCTATTTCCCCCACCTTAAAACTAGTAAACCACAATGTTCAGGATGTCTCTATTCACATTTTACATAGTATGTTGTGTACCTTTGATCCTTGTAAATGGGAGCAGTAAACATAACTTTTAAGATACTGTTGTTTTATTGCAATACCTTAATTCCCAAGGAAAATATAAAGATGCCATATTTAGGGTAGGATGGGACATAATAGGACATGTAGAATTCTATCCTGAATATCTATTCCCAGTATCATTATGATCTGAATGTTCAAGGGTGATACGTTACAAAATAGCTTCTAGGAAAGATATACACTACAGCTAGTAGTACTGTTCTAGTTAGTGCTATTCTAATTAGATTAGAGTTGGGTTCATCTCTATGTTTCTGGTCTGCATCACTTCCACATGTGTTTAATTATAATTCTTCTCTGTTTGCATATTACTGAGGTTTTTTTCAAACTCCTTCAGAATATGAATTTAACTGTGTATATTCTCCCAAGTCATGCATTAAATAGTTTATGAAGTGATTGTGGCAACCGCTTCAGCCCAGTAATGTTTCAGAAATTCATTATTTGTTGATTTCTGTATGGAAGAACTGCATTGTGTAGGCACAATGAATAGCTCAGCTTGGATCCACATATTCCTCTCAAAGGTGCATCAAATTCACAAAGAAATTTGAAGCATCATCAGCTAGATGGAGTTCCCTATGTCCATTACACCCTCAGAGGAGTTCCCCATCCAATACTCAACAGTACAGTACTCATCTCAGTTCCACATCTGTTGGCTCTCATTTATTTTGACAAGGCTTAGCAATGAGCAACTGGGTGGTGAAATGCAGCCAAAGAAAGCAAACCAAATCTCAATTAATCAGGAGAAAAAGTAATCCATGGCAAAGTATAATAAATCCAATTGATAGTGTTATAGGTGAAGTAATTACAGATCTCCCTTACTATAACAAGAGCAAAGGTTATGTTGCTTTAGATCCCAATGTGATGAGATTTTGAACTGCAGTAGCATGACGGCAGCTCATATCTTTCCTAACGGTGGTGTTTGAGTCACATTCTCCTATCTGGATAAAAAATGGAGCACATGTCAAAGCAAAAGCAAAGCAATCACACTTATATACCACCCCATATAGTTTGGTGCACTCTCTGGGCAGTTCACAAGTTCATTAGCATTTTGCCCCCAACATACTTGGTACTCATTTTAACAACTTCATAAGGAAGGAAGGCTGAGCCAACCTTGAGCCATGGTCAGGATCAAACTTACAACCATTTGGTTGCAGTACTGTAGTGTTACTCTTGATTTTAGAATGTGCAAAAAAAAAAAAAGCTCACTGTCCTCAAAGTTTGTGTCCATTTGAGTCATTCTTCTTAGTGCACTTCTTGACTGGAGCCTAGGACAGGGGTGCCCAAACTATGGCCAGTGGGCTGGATCATGCCCATGGTGCCTAATAATCTGGCCCATGCCACATCCAGAAGTAGAAGTAAAATGCACTCATGGATGCACAAAATGTGCCGTAAAGCATCCACGGCTGTCATAAACATGTTTACAACAGCTAACGGTGCATTACGAAAGCATTTTGTGCATGCACAGGCACATTTTACTTCTGCTTCCAGTGGGAGGAACCATGAGGCCAGCCCCCTCAACCATGTGGCCAGCCCGCAGCCCAAAAGGATTGGGCACCCCTGGCCTAGGACATTGCCTTGAATGAAATCAGCAAAACTCCAAGTCCCTTTCCCAGAAGTTGTCCATGGATGTTGACTTGTCCATCCTATTACAATAGTTGTTTGACAAGCAAATTGGGTTGTTCTATGTACAGCTTTTGTAAAAGAATGCTCTAGACTAAAGAAGAGGAAGACCCAGAAAAGAACCGGGGGAAATATCTGAAAAATGAGGACAAATATTCTCTATGGACAAATATTCAGTTTACTTTTGGGAATGTTTAATTTCCCCCCAATAAATTTTATTTTAATAACATAAAACAAAAACATCACACTTGACAACAAATAATTATGCTCCCTACCCCCATTGGGACTATCTGAAAATACAACCAATTTCTCTCTCTCTACAGAGCTCGATTCCTCTTCTAAAACTGCATTGACTGTTGCAAAGATACACATCCCCTCCCCTTTATTAATACAAAATCAATAATTCTCCCTTGGTGAAGATCGCCTTTGCTCAAAAGCCAGTTGTATCTGATTCTAGGGTCCAGTGCTCATCACCATTTACAGCCAAAGAGCTGTCTGTAGACCATTCTGTTGGCATTTGGCAGGCATGATTAGACACTAGAGCACACAGAATGCTGTTTACCTTTCCAGCAAAGTGGTCCCTATTTATCTACTTGCAGTTTCTTGCTTTCGAACTGCTAGGTTGGCAGGAGCTGGGACAAAGACGGGAGCTCATTCTGTCCTGCAGTACTTGGGTATCAAACTGCTGACCTCCCACCTTCCAGTCAGCATCTTAGCCACTTAAGCCACTACACTCCAGTCCCTCTTTACATAACTGTAAAACTATTATTACTCATCAACCCCTTCTTTAAATGAATATTACATGTTAACTTATCATTAATACAGTCAAACCTGGCATAAAGAGCACCTCGTTTAAAGAGTAACTCGCTTAAAGAGCAGAATTTTCTCTGAATGTTCGCTTTGCTTAACAAATAAAACCAACTAAAAACTCACTTAACAAATAAATCAGGGTTCACAATCCCCCCCACAATTGGTCACTTACAATGGTGTTTCACTTAAAGAGCAAACTCGCTTAAAGAGCAATCCTGTGGAATGTATTATGCTCTTTAAGTGAGGTACAACTGTAGTTATATACTAAACCTCTTCATACCTTTCATTTAATTGAAAATTAAATCTCGCCGCAGCTGTACTAGGACTGAATTGTGGTTGTGGTAGAGAGGATGTATATTAATATTGGGGACGGTATTTCGTATTGTTAAATCGATTATTGTATAATATTATTATTTTTTGTATTGGGTAGGGATTGTATTGTGAGTATATTGTTTATTGTCCATTGGTACTGAATATGGACTGTATCTTGATTGTATTGTGGTTATATTTATTTTGTTTTGTTACACTCTATTTTATATTGTATCATTATTGAATTGTTATATTGAATTTAATTGTATGTTGGGAGCCGCCCTGAGTTGGTTTTCACCAAGTAGGGCGGCATATAAATAAATAAATAATAATAATAATAATAATAATAATAATAATAATAATAATAATAATAATAATAATAATAATAATAATAATAATAATACCTCATTTTCCAATTGACAAAGCCGTTGCCGAATATCATAAATAGAGACTGGGCTGAGCTGGACACATCTCCTGAATGACAGATAGGTTTCGGATAGCAGAAGTCACCAAATGGTATCTCAGAAGAGTAAAAAGACACCTTGGATTGCCCCCCCCCCAAAAAAAAAAAGATGGCAAAACTCAGTCATGAAAAGTTTGGGTTCAAACTGGGGGAAAAGAGCAAGGCAGTGAAAAGAATGGAAAGCAAGTCGCAAACAGCAGGAACTCACCCCCTGATAGTCTGCTCAATTGAGGAATCAGAGAATTACAAATAATCTTGCTGTTAGTAGTAAGTTGGAAACTAATTCTTTAGTTGTCCAATTACATTGCTCCCTATTCAATATTGATAAATATTGGTTATTTTAGTGCATACCTCTAAATTTAGCTTAGTTATTTTATTTAGTTCCTTAAAGATCAATTGCCAAAATCTCAATATATTCTCATATTTCCATCACATATGAAAACAAGTAACCATTTTCCGGTTTCCTCTCCAACACAATTAAGAGTGTTTTGGGTCCCCTTGATTTAATTTCAGTGGAGTTAAATACCATCTCCAAACTAACTTATACAATTTTCCTTTATCTTTACAAACATATATTTTAATATTCTTATATCTATATTTTTTCCAAGCCTTGCCTTGCTATTTATTTCTTCTTCCAAATCCTATTTCTAAAATGTTTTAATCAAATATGAATAATATGTTGATCCTCCACTTCCATCATTTCTTTACATTTTGTGAGTTCCCTGCATTCATCATTTCTTTTTATCTTTTTTTAAAAGGGAAGTGAAAAATCATTTCCAGAGCTTTGGAATAAGTGAAGTTCACTAGCCGTAGTCCACCCAATTACAGATGCATGAAGACAGTGATACCTTTATTGGATCGCTAAAAAAAACACACCACCAAACATTAGAGCTTTTGTGATTCAAGATCACTTCTTTAGGAATGTACCAATTTCTCTTGGATAATGTAGGAAAATTACCAATGAGAGTCCCAAAATTCCATAGCAACTACTTTGGGGATTTTAAAGAGCTCTCTTTGATTATTATTAGAGCTCATTTTGACAGATGTTATATTGTTTTCTCACTAATTTTTCTGCATTAATATACTTCCTGGAGCAGTTTTTTTTACAGCTTCAAGGTTATCACCCATGGGAACCTTCCTCCATTTGCTCTCTAGCCTCCTCCATAGGCACTTCAGGGTTCACAATTCATTAGCAAACCAGGGAGATGGACAAACCCTGGGCTGGATTCAGCATTTAGGAGCAAACGCTTCCAATGCCTTGGTTGTCTCCATGTACCAACTTCAACCAGGGCAGTGACAGTATCACCAGACCCCCGCAAGGCATTCTGGAAAACAAGAGGATCCATTAGTTTGCGAGGGTGGGGCATCTTAATGGGTCCAGGCTCCCTATGGGGGCAAGATGCCAACATCACCCTAAATTGTAGCAAGTAATAGTCCAGCCATAACAAAGGAGTAAAGATAATGTTCCTCACCCTCAGATTATCTCTCTGTGTTGTTGCAAAAATCAGATGCAATATATGACTTGCAACATGAGTGGGAGAAGTGACATGTTGGGATAGTCCCATGGATGTCATGGATCCCATGAGATCCACCGCTGCTATGGAAAAATAATACACTTTATGTGTTTATTACAAATTTTGTGATTTCTGTTTTCTTTATCCCGTACTTCTCTAATGGTGAAAACTAAGAGGCATATGCTTAGGTAGCACAGGGTGTAGTATACTGTATCCCTTTCTTTGTTATAGGACAGTGATGGAGAACCTTGGCACTCTAGCTGTTCTTGGGCTTCAATTCCGAGAAGCCCAGGCCCCTGTTTATCTACATGAGTGAGTTTACTGTGCATGCATAATAAACCCATTCATGTGGATTCACAGGGGCTTGGGCTTCTGGGAATCGAAGTCCAAATACAGGTGGAGTGCCAAGGTTCACCAGCACAGGTATAGGATATTATCATCAATATTACATGTACTGTACAAAAGTAAGGCTTTTATTATTTCTAAATTTCATAAATATGCCAACTAGTACCAGTTTATGTACCAGCTAAATTATGAACAAAGCATTTGTGTTGATAAAGTAGTAAAATAAGTTTACTATGAGTTTGATACATAAGTTTGATATGAAAATAAGGATTGGACATAATTCTGATTTTTCCCCAAATTTCTATTTTTGCATTTAAAAAAGTACAAAGCACTATTCCCCATGCCTTCAAATGGCCCAGATTTTGTGAATTTCTAGACATGGAAATATGTCTTACAAAGAATACTAATGGAACATACTGTCCCACGACTCATTTGCCCATATGCATTGAATGAGAATGTTTGCAGAGCAGTATGGTATAGTAGTGTAAGTGTCAAATTAGCAGTTTGGCAACTCAGGTTTATGCCCTCTTAACACTCCTGAATTCACAGATTGGCCTTGGTTACTCTCCTTCAGCTTTGTCCTCTATTGCATAGTTGCTTTGTGGTAAATGGCCAAAGAGTCTGTTCTGGAATAAAACAGAAACTTAAGGTTTACCATCTTTATAGTGAAGCATACCTTTTAGATATGACCGGAAGCTTTGTCAATTGGAGTGGTAGAAAATATCCCCAGATTGTAGATCAGGGGTTCTCAATGTTTTCTTGCCAGGGACCAATTCCCACCACTACACCCAGCTGTAGGGGCCGGAGGCGTGGCTGCACCCACTACTTATGTTTTTGTCATCATTAGTGGTGGCAGCAGAGTGGTGGGAATTGTGTGGCTTTTCCAGGTTTTTGCACAGCCTCCACCACTTCCCAGGGTAGCAGGAGGCTTTTTTGAGCATGTTCACTCCAGTTTGGTTTTTCCCCGTCACTTCTTCACTGAGCTTTGGCAGCTAGAGCACAGTAGTGGGTAACTTCCTGGTTCTGTACTGGGATCCCAGGTGCTGAAGTAAGCTCCATCTGGCACCAGAGGTTGCCCACCACCAGGTTCTAGTTGCCAAAGTGTATCAGGGAAGCAGTGGAAAGTTCCCAAACCAGAGCAAAAATGCTCCAAAAAGCCTCCCGCCACCCTGGGAAGTGGCGGAACTTGTCCCAAATCCCAGAAAAACCATGTGATTTCCTCCACCACTGTAAGTGATATATCACAACTTCCAGTGGTGGTAGCAGTCCTAGATGTGCCCAGGTGGCCACCATGAGCCAAATTAAAGATATGCACAGACCAGGCTAGGCCCACAAGCTTGGGATTGGAACCCCTGTTCTAGATGCTTTGTCATACAGAATGTGATTCTCTAAAGCAATTCACATAACATCTTGACTATCCAGGAAAGAAATCTGTTGTTTACTATATTTGTCAAGGTTTGGCTCACCACTTGCAAATGTCATAAAATTCTTCTTCTCTTCCACCTTCTTCTCCACCTATAGGAAATACACTGGGTAATGCCTGCACTTAATGCTTAAATGCTTAGTAATTCTGCACACAGAGAGAGGGGAAGCTGTTTAATTTCAAACTAGGGGGAATTGCAGCATTTCAAAGGTATGCACAAATGAAATCATCAATTGCTAGTTTATCCGAGCTATTGAATTATTTAAGGGTATTATTTATAATGGCTGAGATTTCTCTCTATATGGACATAAAAATTACATAAAGGAAACCGGCTGTTTAACAAGCCAAATCTGTAACCCTTTTTAGTTTACAAATTACCAAGGGCGGAAAAGGAGTCTATGTTTTATCAGTAACACATGGAACCATTTGGAAAGAGATATTGCTGTTGGCTGTAGGGTGACTAATACCTTTTATTATAGTTCACAGCTATGTCTTCTGAATAAAATATGAAATATACTACTGGTATGGGCTCACACATGTGATCAATATAATCCCAGCCTTATCAGTTCTATAGTTACACAGCCATTCACCTAAGGAGCTTAGGACATGGAATCTAAATCTGTTTCAAATCTAAGCGTCTACTTAGTGTAACATACTTACTCTTCTTGCACTCCAAGGAGCATCCAAGGGGCTCTGTCTTGATAGCCTTCTCTATCTGCTTCCAGGTATTTCAAGGTTATTTCAGGTTGCATCCTGTCTTTCCCGTGGTTCAATACATCCTGTTACTTGTCATAACTAGAGTAAGACTCAATGAAACCATTATTGAATTGTGAGTCAACACTTATGCATACCCCTTGACATCAATAAGACTTGTTGTCATTGTTGTAGTAGTTGCTACTACTAATCAGCTTACCCAAATACCACGTGTACCTCACATAAGTATAAATATGCCCCTAGCCTCCTTGAAAGTAAAAACAAAAATCCCACTCCAAAAAATCCCCTTGTGCTCTCTAAAGAGGGACATGTTTTCCATGTTTTAGGCCACAATCCTTGTACTGTCCTCAAGGAAGAAATTTGTCATGTGAGGAGGCCTAACAGTTTGTATCAATGTTCTCCACCACATTGAAACTTCTGCCTATAGCAATGTTTCCAACCTTTGGTTTTTGGAGTTCAGTTCCCAGAAACCTAAGTCAATTCCCCAAAGAAAAGATCAGCCAATGTATGGACGTAGGCTTCTGGGAATTAAAGTCCCCCCTATGGGAAACCACTGGCCTACAGATATCTGCTAACTGCTGGATAGATAGCTCAGTTCTTGGGGTATCTGGCTGTGGAACCAGAAGGTGAGAGTTTAATTCTCCAAAGGGTCTCCTAGGAGAAGGGCCAACCTGTGTAGACAGTCTCAGGACATCCTCAGGTGAAGGGAATGGTAAACCACTTCTGAATACTCAACCTAGAAAAAGCTAGAAAGGGTCGTCATGAATCAGAATTGACGATGGGATGCAGTTGTTATTATTAGAGACTAGCTACATTCTTTCCCCCATAGTTTCATTCTTTCCCTATATGAAAGCCTAACATGTTTATACCAGATGTTTTGAGAAGAAGTTCAAAGGCTAGCCATCAGATGATAAATGTACCAAGGATGGACAGCTCCTAAGGTATGTATTCTTAGATTTTTGTTTCTGTTACAATTTGCCAATTACCAAAATGTAAACATACAAAGAGCTGGCTATACTTATATATGCTAAATGAAGGGTGCACTTAATTTCTATGCCCTCAGAAGGTATATAAAAGCTGTCCAGACCTTTACCTTTGGTCAGAGAACTTCAGCATAGGACTAGGTAACATGAAAGTGCAACACATCTACAGAGACGAGAGATTACCTGCTTGCTGCCCCCCAGAAAATAAAGTAAATCTAGTTATCACTAAGTAATCATTTTGAAGACTCAGAAGTCCGACTGACTTCTGCTCCAATCTCCAAACGAAAGGCTCACTCTCTCACTCACTCTAAGTCCCATGTGTCTATATGTAAGAACACAGCTTTTGGCTTAGTTCATTAGCATACAACCAACCAGAATACATTCATAACCATAACATGGCCTGTTCTCATAATACAGTCAGTCCTTTCTCAAAGACATGGTATTGACATTAATTCATACATTCTTCCCTTAGTGGGTACAGAGATACTGGGTTTTGAGGCCTAGGTGAAGGCCTTTTCCTAGGTGAAGGCCCCAACACCTGCTGATAAGCTTGCAGAGAGAGAACAGAACCTTGACATTTCTGCACATTTCTAAACACAACACAAGTTTCTAAGCTAAGAAATTCCATTTTCAACAACTGCAAAATCCATGGTACAGTACTATATTACCATGACAAGTATTAAGTACTTAAACAACAGTTAGATCACATTATAGTAACTACATTAGCAAATGAATTATCTGAACAGTCAACAAGTGATAGACAGTTCTTGACCTATGGATTATTTTTCAAACTGACAGATTCTGACAACCTGTGGCTGTTTTGGGAACAAACTTCTGATAAAGTTTCTAACTCTGACTACCAATAACATTCTCCATTTTGTATCTAATTCTTGGTGATATAAACCCCACTTCTCTATTTTAAAAAACAGTAGGTTTTGTAATGAATGATCAGGATCATCAAAATGAATTAGGCAATGAAAAGAAAGAGAGAGTGTTCTTTTGTACAAATTAAGCAAAATTATGTATGTAATAATTTACTGAAGATAACATTTCAATGGAAAGAAGACATTGAATAAAATGATGGCAGCTACTTTGTTGCTTGGACTTTTGAGCATATGATGCCTCATGGAAGAGATGGGCATCTTTTGAAAAGCAATCAGCCAGTCTTCTAGTATTTATTTATTTATATTTATTCATTTCCCATCTAATCAGATGGCAAATCTCGGCAGTTCACAACAATAGTAATAATAAACAAAAGAAGTACAGGTCACCCCTGTATCCATACATTCCCCCATGGATTTATTTATTTATTTTATTATATATATATTTTTTGGATTTCTATACCGCCCAACTTGGTGCGACCAACTCAGGGCAGTGTACAAAACAATTAGCATACAATCAACCAATAAAGTACAATAAGGCAAACAATACTATGATAGGACACCACACAACAGCAACAATGTGGCAATACAATCACGCAACAGTATAACTGTACAAAAGAAATACAATGTAGAAATACAGTCCCAGAGTACAAAATAGCATACAATAGCATACAATGTAAAAATATAACAATATAATGACAAAAAATTCAAACCAACATTACAAACAATATAATCAAATGTCATAAATATAACATACACTCACCACCAGCTGTTCTTAATCAGCCTCCGGGCCAAGGTGGAAAGGGCCTGGAGGAAGGGCAGGGGCAAGGGCGGGAGCATCCTCTCGCCATCCGCCACCAAAAGTTCTTTTTATCGGCTCCGGGCCGAAGTGGAGGGG
Organism: Furcifer pardalis; assembly: GCA_030440675.1. NCBI lineage: Eukaryota > Metazoa > Chordata > Lepidosauria > Squamata > Chamaeleonidae > Furcifer > Furcifer pardalis. Next base: position 205,393,015 of record CP126892.1, read on the forward strand.
GCCCGGAGGGAGGGCGGGGGCAACGCCTCACCACCTGCAGCTGCGGCTGTCTTCATCCATCTCCGGGCCGAGGTGGAGGGGGCCCGGAGGGAAGGCAGGAGCATCCTCTCACCACCCACCGCTGAAAGTTATTTTTATTGGCTCCGGGCTGAGGTGGAAGGGGCCTGGAAGGATACAGCCCAGTGAATGCCAAAAATAATTTAAAAAGGAGTAACTTGAGATAATTATTATGAACCTTGACAGTGATACCAAAACACCAGTATGAGAAGAGATATCACACTGTGGGTGGTGGAAGACAACCCCTAGCATCCTAAAGTGACTCTCCCATAATCAATATAGGAATGCAGCATTCTAATAGTATAGCTAAGTCTTCAAAAAGAAGAGGAAATAACGAAAATGCAAAACCCATGGAATAATATATAGAGATGAAATTCTCTCATTTTGTACTGCAGCTTTTTAAAAAAGTGTGCAGAGCAAATATTTTAGCCTTGTGATCTCACTCAGTGACTCTCAGCAATTGGAACATGAAGCAGTAGTCTTGGGCTTTATTGGAGATGGGAGACAACAAAGGTCTCCGTTTCTTCCTTTACTACCAGCTCAGCATGTTTCATCTAAGATACTGATGCTTTGGGTTCCTTTTACCCTCTTTTAAAGTGCATGGTGCCATGATTTTTTAACAGACTTAACAGGAGGGATCTGTCTGGGTGCTGCTCTATATTCTGTATTTGGTAACCTTGGAAGTGGAAAAAAAATAGCCCTAATTCCGTTCATAGCTACATATATGCCCAAAGTCAGTAAACATATATAGTGTTGGGGATTTAGAGCATAGATGGGCAAAATGTGTCTGATCACCTTTCTCCCCTTCCAATTTTATTTCTCTAAAAAGGTGGTATTTTTGGAAATAAGGGTCTGGGACAAAATTCTATAAAAATGGCAAATTGAGTGTCCACTGGCTTCTGGGCAGTGATGGGCAGCAGCTGGTTCGCACCACTTCACTAGAACCGGTAGTAGCTTTTCCCAGTGTCCCGGAGAACTAGTAGTGGCTTTTGGGGGGAACCACCTCGGGGGCTTACCTTTTTGCTGGTTCCCCCACAGCGCATGTGTGCCTACAGTGCTTGGCGTGCATGCACGCCTACAGCACTTGGCCTGCATTTGCACCTATAGCACTGGGCATGCCTACAGAGCTTGGCGTGCATGCACATCTACAGCACTCTGCCTGCCGAGCCAAGCAGCCATTTGCTGCTTGGAATGTGGTAGCGCAGAGCATTCAGTGGCCACGCATAGCCACGGAGGCCCTTGGCAGCCTCCTTGCTTTCCTCCCAAGTGGGGAGGAGGAAGGACAGCTGCTAGCCTGAAGCTCCCTAAAGTCTGCTCTCCAGGGTAAGTGACTCGCCTTTGGGTGTGGGGTGGGTGGGTATATGTGTATTTATTTTTAATGTGTGTTTTTATATGTTTTATGTATATTTAATGTGTATTTAATGTGTTTTATGTATATTTAATGTGTATTTATTTTTAATGTGTATTTTTTGTGTTTTTATGTGTATTTTTGTATATTTTTATGTCTATTTAATTTGTATTTTTATGTGTACTTATTTTTATGGTTTTTTTTACTTTGGCTCCACCCATGACATCATGACATTGTCTCTGCCCATGATATTGACTCCGCCCACAGTGTGGTAGTAAAATTTTTGGCTGCCCACCACTGCTTTCGGGGCACAGTCTATCACTTGGATTCAATCAAAAGTGTTGCCATGAAGTGGGCTTGGGTGCTCAGGTGGCAAGTCAATCCACAGACACATTTTCCATAACCATTCTCTAAATGTTGCAACAAAAACCAGAAGGCTTCCACTCCAAAAGGATTTACATGGGAATAATTGAAGTAACAAAATATATGTGTTGTGCATTAGGAGACACTGCCTTTTCTTTTAAATACCTATGGGAGACTTCACTTAAACCAGCCATTGATTATGAGTTACTTATTGAGTCTTCTATTATATAAACCAGGCATTCTCAAACTTTTTAATCCAGGGGCCAGGTCACACTCCCTCAGACAGCTTCAGGGGCTAGACAGCCATTTTGCCTTTCCTCCACCACATGGCATTTTCTGGCATGGTGGAGGCAGTGGGGCCCCCCACATGAAATGGTACCTCAGACTGAATCTGGCCTGAGGGCTGCAGGTCGAAAATCCCTGAAGTAAACAAATATATTCTGGCTCAAGTTGTGTTCAAGGTTATTATTTATTTATTTATTGGTAGTTTTCTGTTACCTACAATATATCTTCACAAATGTGCTTTTATCTGGAAAGATATTCAAAACAGATTTTCATTCTTTCTCTTTCGCCCATGCCTTGCTGCTGCATTAGCTCTTTGCAAGCTGTACCTCCTTACCAATCTTCACATGAAATACATTGTATATTAAATCTACTAAGCAAAGGCAATAAAAAAAGGCATTATACTTTTTGGAATCCTTTACGTTTTACTAACTGTCAATTACAGGGTGGGCAGGTGGCCTATAAACTGTTGTTAGTAAATTGTTCTTTCAGAAACCACTTAGTCAACATTTTAAATGCTTTTCCAAGACATTTATTGGAAGGCAGAAAATGGAAATGGAAATAAAAGATGAAAAATCTGAAATTCAAATGGGCACACAGGTGGGACGCAGTCCCTTCTCCTTTCTTCTCATGTGTGTGTGTGTGTGTGTGTGTGTGTGCGTGCATGTGTGTTCATGCAGGACTTTATTGATTCTTAAAACAAATGTATGGAGATGCCTTTTTCATATGGTGGACCCAAGACATTTGGCTTCCTGGGTCAGCAACAAGATACCCCACCTTACTCCATCCGTAAATCTACATACAGTAAAACCTCGCATAAAGCGCACATCTCATAGAGACATTGTAGTGCTTTAAAGACTAACTGCTGTATTTTAATGTTAGCTTTCGTGGCTCAAGTCCACTTCCAAGGCATCTATTCTTCTGCCTTCCTATGGTCCAGCTCTCGTAGCCAAACATTAGTACTGGGGAGACCATTACTTTAACCATGCAGACTTTTGTTGGCAGGGGGACATCTCTACTTTTTATTATGCTGTCTAGGTTTGCTACAGCTTTCCACCCAAGGAGTAAGCATCTTTTTATTTCATGGCTGCAGTCACTGTCTGTAGTGATCTTAGATCCCATAATTATGTTATATGTACATAAAACAGCAATACAGGACGTTTTAATGCTATGGATACATCTCTGTTAATTATGTCAATAGGACCTGTTAATTTCAAAGCATTTTTTTCATAAAGTTAAATAGATGCAAGATACAGTAATACCTCGGATAACGCTAAGACTTGGTTCCACAAGTCTTGGTGTTATCTGATTTTTAGTGTTATCCGATGCATGTTAAAATCCTATGGGATGGATCAGATAATATTAAAGCTCAATAGAGATACATTGTAACCACACAGGTTTTAGCGGTTGTTATCCGATACATCCCATAGGACCTTAACGTTATTCGATCCAATTTTCCTCCCCAGACTACTTAACGTTATGCGATTTTAGCGTTATCCGAGGTAAATGTTATCGAGGTATTACTGTACCACCTACTCAACTTTTAATTTTCAGGCAAAGTCTCAGCAATTCCTTCCACAGTGATTTTATATCCCAAGAAAGTAAAATCTGTCACTACAAATAAAAAAAAGCAATCAGGAGGAGGAGGAGGCATAACCCTAAACTTCATATTTAGTTCTGATAAATGGGCCACAAAATCATCAAGAAATATGTTATATTTTTCTACAAGAAATTGAAGATTGAAAAGAGTGTAGTTAGAATAGAAACAGGTTATCTACTGTTGTAAAAGTAAAGAATTAATACAGAAAGGAAAGAGGGACCAGAAGCTAAGGAGAACAGATGGGCTATTCTGTCTTTGACTCAATGGAGGCCAGTTCTCTTCCAGCCAAATTTTTCAAAGCATTCTATCTCTTTAATCCTGAATATAAATCTACTGACACCAGCTGTATTTAGGGAGAAAGCAAAGACTTTATTAAAAGCATTCTGACTTCTATTTGTTCCGGGAAGATTCTCACCCTTTCTGTCTACTGTATTGCCTCCCAGAGGTCGATTTTCTTTGATTCAGGCTGCATTTTATAATTGTTTGCCAGAATCAACAGGTGAAAGTATACCTAACTTTCCCTCTTCTTTTCATCAACTTCATGTAATTCAATCAATTGCTAATAAAACACTTGTCAAAATATGCCCTGACTCCAACCTTCTTGCCAGAGGATATTTTGTCCAAATCAAAACCTTATTGTTTGGTAAAATGAGGGCCATTTCTCTAGTTGAGTTGGAAAAAGGTTCTTCGTGCTTCATAGAGTTGTTTTGATGAGATTTCCACAGAAGCAGTAAGAGCCAAAGACAATCATTACAATGTTTCTTAAAAAGAGAAGGCCTCTCGGTGTATATACAGTAATACCTCAGATAACACTAAGACTTGGTTCCACAAGTCTTGGTGTTATCCGATTTTTAGTGTTATCTGATGCATGTTAAAATCCTATGGGATGTATCGGATAACGTTAAAGCTCCATAGAGATACATTGTAACCGCACAGGCTTTAGCGGTTGTTATCCAATACATCCCATAGGACCTTAACGTTATTCGATCCAATTCTCCTCCCCAGATTACTTAACGTTATGCGATTTTAGCGTTATCCGAGGTAAACGTTATCCGAGGTATTACTGTATTTGGTACTGTGACACCCTGTGTCTTTTGATCTGACAGCAGTGGAGGCTTGAGGTTATTATGAGATAAATTAGGAATGGGGTCCACAAGTAATAAATTCAAAGTAATGAAAATATCATTAAGGGCTGACTCTGTGATTAAGAAGAGTGAGAAGACTACCTCAGATGAAAGATGCCAAGTAGTGTGAAATGAGTCAAGTATGAAAAATTATTTGTGGACTACTGTTCCCAGAATCCGCAGGCCAACAACATCACCAAATCTCAGTTTGCTGGCTGAGACCTCAAGAAATTGCTAAACTTCACCAGGGAGCAGGGCAAATCAGATAGAGAATATTAGCAGAAAATAAAATGTGATTTTGTGAGAGAGACGTAGCTTAAAAGATGGACACCCACTTCCACTCAGTTCCTAGCTGGCACCAGAACCCATTAGCTTAGATTGAAAGGGGTTTTATGTGTGTTATTATGCTAGAGAAAGGCTGGTGTGCCAGAAATCTAGGAGGGAAAAGGGATTGGGAATAGAACTCATGGGTACAGAAACCTTGTACCATTTTGAGCAAGCACCAGCATTGTGATTTGGGAACCTTTCTAGTGTACAAGCTCTGGCAGCCACCTGTAGGACCAAGAAAGAATCCTTAGCACATACTTAATGAGGACAATCTTGCATCCAACAAACTAAAACATTATGATTTGACTTCTGTAGGTATCTGATTATTCATTCATTTATTTATTTATTTATTACATTTATTACATTTTTAACCCACCCCCTGATAGTCTCCCATTCTGGGCAGCTTATAATAATTGTTCTTTTTTAAAAAAAAACCTCATCAGCAGTATAAAATTAAACATAAACGATAAAGCAAACCAGATAAAATTATGGGCAAAGACAATAAACAATAGTAAAGCCCCAAAACAACATATATTGGCAACAGCATAGGTTACTTAATACTTGGCAATAGAAGTTGTCTAAGAATGGGCAATATCTAGCAATAAGTGCTGCCTCATCATCATATATTGTTGGGTATTTTGTAGTTGGACAGGCAAAAGTGAGGCAGAGTTTATGCTTAAGTATTAAGAAAGTTCATCTCTTCTAATACCTCCTCCCAGCCTGATAGCCAAGCCAATGATTTCTCAGACCGAAGTTTAGGGTAAAAATAAAATAAAAAACTTATTTACTTACTACATGCACTCAGAAATCTTGACTGAGGCAGTATTGGATTATTAGTACAACTAGGGAAATTCACGTGAGCTAGTAAAAAAACAGGTAAAAGTGGTTTTCTTCTTCTTGTCATGTGACTTAGAGGATGGAGATGCTGTTAGAAGTGTCTGTCCTCTTAGAAGGTAAATAAACAACTGACCAGAACAAAGAAAAATCATGGCACATGCAGGTTAGGGTAAAATAACCAAGCGGAAGGAATGTGGAGACTTTTCTACTCATCAGTTTAGATACAAACAAAACAAACAAGTTAGTTTGGCCTAGAAGCAAATATTTCCTTTTACATGACTACGGTAATTGTGTTAGTATTCATTCACTGCATGATTGGTCATATTATGTCTAACGTATTGCAAATTATATCCCAGTTCAATATCACTAAGTATGAATTTAGAACAATTTCTGCCCCCTTGAGTCTTTAAAAACTCTACTGTGCATCCTTGGATGATGAAAATGAGCAGCTCCATTTGTAGAGCAAAATGGGTCACATTTTGATCATGTCTAATACATAGCTTGGCAGTAATTGTGTATGAAATTCCACTGGCTGACTGTTCTAAAAGAGAGTTTTCATTGACAGTTAACAGATACCATTCTCTGACAGGCTTGCTAAAATTCTATATTTACCATATATGTTTTCAATAAACATTTGGAATGCAATTAGTCTGCAATAGCTTTTCTACTAGTATAACTCCATAAGTGTAATCTTATCTTTGGCACTGGGATTTCAGGGTTATTTTAATAGTAATCAATTGCCCAGGTTTCTCTTTAACCCTTAAAATAATCAAACTGTGTTTATCCTCTAGATATAGAAGAGTTCATGGTCCTTTATTATGAGACAGTGAACAGGATACATCTGTGCAACCATCAATGGAAATAGCTTGGTTATCTCATCCATGGGCCTCAGCCAGGTACTGTACTACTTTTTCTTAAAAACCTAAGGGACAGCATTCAGACATAGCCCCACTTAGAGAAGACATGTTAAAAACAATGGGACCGCTAGTAATGATTCAATCAAATTTTACTTATTTGGATTTATCAGGATCCAACCCTGGAAATTTGATGGCTGGGTCCCCCCCCCCCTTGAAACATAGCTATTGATAGAAAATAGACTTCATGCTGGTTTATAGTACTCACTGCCTTCATAATTTCTCTGTACTGTCAATTAATTTTTTTAAGGCAGTTTCAAATTCCACTTTAGGCAAGTTTAGAGCTTTTTAGAGGCCCTCTTATATTTGCCTTTTATTTTGGAAAGCTTACTATTCAATCCCAGAAAACTATCTAGTACTGGTTAAATATGAATGGTACCACTGTGACTGGTAAGGGGATCCAATAACCTGTAATTAGGTTACTGGATGACCTCATGTTTGCCTTCTAAGAGGATGACTTCTCATGAAATCACTTACAAATACTTACAAGCAAGAATCTGGCAAACGATAAAGAATGCTCTTTAACTTCAGGCAGAACTCATAACTCGGTTTTCTTTTCAATTGGGCCAAAAGGATGGGCTAATTCTCTGAGGTACCTCATTTTGTTTATTTTGAGATTCCATGGATGCTTCGTCTTGAGTAGAAACCACAACATCTCCCAAGAGAAAAATGTTGTGGTACATAAAACTTGATTATTCTTATAAATTGGCTATGAACAGCTTCCAAGGTCAGTAAAATGAGTACCCAGCATGTTGGGGGCAAAAATGCTAACCATCTTGTGAACTGTGCGCTAAGTGCTGTGGGGTGGTATATAAGTGCAATTGCTATTGCTATTGTCTTTGTCCTGTAAAGAAACTGAAGCTAATTAAACCTAAATGGGAGAAAAACAAGCTTGGCACATTTTTTTTCCCTCCTCTTGAAATCCCTTGCAAATAAATACAAGCAAGCCATCCATAATAAAAGCCATTATTTGTGAATCCAGCCCCAAAGGTCACACTGAAATAGGAGTTTCTCCTTACTCCAGGCTCCGACTGTCACTGACAAAACACTGATGCCACAGTTGAATTCTTCTAACCTTGTAAAAAACAAAGCTTGACACATTTTTCTCACCTCATAATATCATTTGCAAATACATACAAGCAAGCATCTGGCAAATGATAAGGAGTGCTTTTAAATGTGAGGAGAACTCAGAACATTATACAAACTGGTGAGGGAGAATATGGGAACAGGGAACCCACACATGAAACATACTAACAGTATAGAATCATTTATTTTAAAAACTATACCCAGGCTACGTCTGAAGGTGATGAGGCATTCTTACAAGGGATGGGTGATGTTTAGAAAGATTTGGAAAAAGATGCTTTTAAATAAATAAGGTCGTGGATATTGGACTAATAGCTATGTTTTTTTTCTGATTTGGATTTAAGAGATATTAAATTGTAAGTAATTTGAGTAGCTTCACAAGCCTATTGAATAAATACCATTACCATGTTTTGTTAGAGGTACCTATAATGCTCACTCCTGGACTGAACTCAGGATAAACCTCTGCCCCACCCCATGTTTAGAGAAGAATTTGCCCTTGCACATGAATATTACTTTGTCTCTGAAATATTGTTCACCATTTAAAAAAAAAGTTTCCTTCATTGTGCTTTTAAAGGTGAGAGTGTGGAAATACATTTAATTAGTGACAGGTTTATGGACTGATAAAATGCCTCTACCTTTTCAGGGAAGTGAACAAATAAGATGGGAATCTACCTTGGATGTCAAAAACCTGAAGCAATAAGTTCATACTAGAGCAGTGTTGCCCAGACAACGGACCATGGGCTGGATCCGGCCCACAGCACTGCCTTTTCTGCTCCGGGAAGCATAAGTAAAATGCGCATGTGCAGAACACTGCCATAAATAACCCATGGCTGTCATTTACGACAGCCGTGGGAAATTTACGGCAGCATTCTGCACATGCACAGGTGCATTCTATGCACATGGATGCACATTTTACTTCCACTTCTGGGTGGGAGGAACCACATGACTGCCCCACAGTCTGAAAAGTTTGGGCACCCCTGTACTAGAGCAAGGGTGACCAACTTTGGCAGGCCCAGGGGCCATTTGGGAGGGGTGTTTGTGCAAAATAATGAAAAGAGAAGTAGCTAAATGTCCTATTTTGGTTTAAAAGGGGGGATTTCTCAGTTGTGGAACAGCACAGGAGGGCAATGTAAACATTTTTGAAGTTCAGCAACGGAATCCTGGCCATCATGGCTGACACAAATATGACACCACCCATAGTAATCTGAATGAGGTAAAGTTCTACACCTACTCTCAACCAGTTACATGGGTGGAATAGGCTTGGCTGCAGTGATGGGATGTAACAGGTTCGCACCAGTTCGCCAGAAACGTTAGTAACTTTTCCCAGTGTCCTGGAGAACCGGTAGCAGCTTTTTTTTTGGGGGGGGGACACCACCTTTGGGGCTTACCTTTTCACTGGTTCCCCCACTGCGCATGTCCGCCAAGCACTTGGTGTGCATGCACACCTACAGTGCTTGGCGCATATGCATGGCCTCCTTGCTGTCCTCCCAAGCGGGGAGGAGGAAGAGAATCTGATAGCCTGAAGCTCCCTATAGCCTGCTCCCCAGGGTAAGTGACTCACCTTTGGATGTGGTGTAACTGTGTATATTTTAATGTGTATTTAATGCCTTTACCTATATTGAGGTACTACCACAGTTCCTAAAAAAGGCCTGGCGGCCGGCAGGCCTAACAGCCTGGCTTGGGATTTTTAAGCAAAGTTTTGGAGTTACCTCATCAATAAGCTACACCTGTGCTGTTCCAATTGCTGTTCCAATTGGAGAATCCTTAAGGAGGTACAGCTGTTTTACATTTACATTAGGGCATATTATCCTAGAGAACTGGTACGATGACCATATCCATCTTGCAACATGGTGCTGCCCAGGCATGTACACTAACAGGTGAGTGATGGGTTTGTGTTTCGAGTGGGAGGGTGGGTGGGTTGATTTGTGTTTGGGGTGGGTAGGTGTTTGGGTGGGTGGGTGTATTTTAATGTAATTTTTATTTTATTTATTTATTTATTTATTTTATGGGTTTGTGTTGTGGGTGGGTGGGTGAGTTGAGGGTGTGTGTGTGTGAACCACTGGCCTCACCCCTCTGGGCGCCCTGCCACTGAAGGCAGACAAGCTGCTGCCACTGGACAAATGTGGCAGATTTGTCAAATGTTCCCTGTAGAGGTCTCTTAATATTTTGTTCTATTTCAGAGAGGGAATTTGTAACATTTATACTATGCCAAGTAGTATATTTGTGTCTGAGCCTGTGTCTCTGGTGATGTACAATCTGAATAATTTTAGACATGTCCCCAGTGTTCCATTCATGAGCACCTGGACATTCCTGGACAGTACCAGTAGTCACCAGTATGGGATCCCTCCACTGTCGATCAGCTCAAAAATCCTTTTAAACCTTTACATGAAGCCGTTGGGGGATGTCATCCAGAGTTTTGGAGTTTGCTGTCATCAGGATGCCTTTGATACTCAACTTTATGTCTCCCTTACATCAGCAGCTAAGATAAATAGGTTCTGCTTCAGCAGGAAAAGCAGCAGCATTCTGTGCACTGTGGTGTCTAGTCATGCATGCCACATAACCACAGAAATGGCTGCAGATGCAGATGGTGCTGGTTCTTTGGTGGTAAACCTAGATGAGCACCATCCCCTAGAGTCGGACACAACTAGCTTTTGAGCAAGGGAAACCTTTACCTTTATTTACAGTCCTTTGTACAGCCTAGAATCAAAGTCTTATAGCAGATATGCATGCCAAAGCAAATTAAGTAACAAATTTCATATTAAGATTAGCATTGAGGAGACACATTTTGCTGTGAAGAAAGCAACCGATATTCGGAGACTTAGACTTGAATACACTGGCAGGCACTTACCTATCTGAAACTTTCAAGATGTCCAGGCATTAGGGAAACCTTCCGTTCTGCTTGGCATATTCCCTAAACCTCTGTACTCTGTTATTGTTACCTTCAGTTAACAAAAGATTAAGTCTTTTACAGTTTAAGAGGGCATTGCAGTCTTTATTGGTCCCCTGCAAAGAAAACTATTAAAAATGTCTCATTTTGTGCCAGAAGACAATTAGTTCCACATCCATATAAACAATGCTCAATGCTCTCTGGCAGCAGGGAATAAATCGGAGTTGTAGAGAAGAAGGCATGTTTTTCAGCTGTGGGGGATGTCAATGCCTTTCACGCTCAAAAAAGAAGCCCCACACCAAAGCATTTTAGACAGTGATCCTGGAAGGAGAGAGTGGGATTTTGTACCATATAAATCCTGCCCTTTCCATCTTTTTCCTGCGGTGGAGCAGAAGATAAACAGCCTCCCAAGTTTAACAAGCAGATCTGGGCAGCGTCTTTTCATATTTAACTTCCCAACTATCCAGTGTGATAACCTTTGTACAGTTGCAATGCATGTACCAAGCATCAGACAGAATGGTGTTTCTTTTGAAGTATTATTTGTTGAGGGGAAGTTAGGTTTGTCTTCTCCTACTCAGCATATCCTTGTCCTCCTTGATGTAATCTAATTTGTTTTTCCTGTTCATTTAAACTAATTCTTACTGTTTTAAATTTGAGGGCCATTAGTTAAATGGTTAGTACACTACAGAGAATTTGTGATTTCACACTTGGCCTTAAAAATGAATTGGCTTCTGTCAGTGATTCAGTCATTCTTCTTCTTCTTCTTCTTCTTCTTCTTCTTCTTCTTCTTCTTCTTCTTCTTCTTCTTCTTCTTCTTCTTCTTCTTCTTCTTCTTCTTCTTCTTCTTCTTCTTCTTCTTCTTCTTCTTCTTCTTCTTCTTCTTCTTCTTCTTCTTCTTCTTCTTCTTCTTCTTCTTCTTCTTCTTCTTCTTCTTCTTCTTCTTCTTCTTCTTCTTCTTCTTCTTCTTCTTCTTCTTCTTCTTCTTCTTCTTCTTCTTCTTCTTCTTCTTCTTCTTCTTCTTCTTCTTCTTCTTCTTCTTCTTCTTCTTCTTCTTCTTCTTCTTCTTCTTCTTCTTCTTCTTCTTCTTCTTCTTCTTCTTCTTCTTCTTCTTCTTCTTCTTCTTCTTCTTCTTCTTCTTCTTCTTCTTCTTCTTCTTCTTCTTCTTCTTCTTCTTCTTCTTCTTCTTCTTCTTCTTCTTCTTCTTCTTCTTCTTCTTCTTCTTCTTCTTCTTCTTCTTCTTCTTCTTCTTCTTCTTCTTCTTCTTCTTCTTCTTCTTCTGGTGCCATATATGTTCCGGATATTGGCTATCATCATGGCAATAGTCGTCTTGTTCTTAATTTGACAGAACAGTTCTTTCAAGGACAGTCTCTCAAGACCTTTAGCCACGAAGTCCATCTACATCCTAGAAGAGCAAGTTGGAGTATTCTATATTTTATGTCATTCCAGTGATTACTGATCTCCAATGGTTCCCATGTAGAAAGAAGCTTCTGCCTTAGGATTGCTATATTTATAGCAAAAATGGAAAACAAAAACTACATATTTCTTACATGAACACATATACACCTGCTCAGTGATTCTGTACAACTTAGGTGGTAACAAATCCTCACAAACTTTTCCATTCTGTACTAAAATAGTGCGGAGACATGCTGTTGACAAACTGGGCAGGTACTCAAAGATTATTTTGCTTCTGCACAAGAGTGAAAAGACAAATACTTCACACAGATAGAAAACTTTACTTTTGTGCACATAAAGTGTGTATTTTATTGTAAAACTGTTGGTGTTTTACTGTGCAAAACCTTGGGTTTGGTTGTGCAAAATGAAAAGAATTCTGTGCAAAATATGGATGTGTGTGTGTAAAAAAAGTCATTTTTGGTAAAATGGTGTTGAAATGTAAATACACACGTATACATACAAACTCCTGCATTTTTATCCAATGGGAACAAGGCTTTTGCAATTTTTCCTGCTCACCTAAAAGAATGAAATAATTAAAAATTTATATCTTTACTACCATGTTCTCTTTATGCACGTGTAATGTACATGCAGGAATAATGACAGGAGGACATGTACCCTGTCCTACAAGCCAGGGAGAGCCCTGGCATTAGCATGTTTGAGGCAGTTACTTGAGAAGGTGGAATGGAAAGAGCAGGAAGTTCACCACTCCCGTGTCTGTTCAGGGAGGGCCCTTTTTGACCCAGACAGTTGCATCCACCTAGGAAGGGGAGTTCTCAGCAGATTCATTCATTGTCCTGCCCTGCCATATTGTGGGGCTGTGATGCTAGGAGTCTGCTGCCAAGGAGGAGACAGTGCTGCCATGGCATCAGCAATGATGGCAGGGCACACTGTGCCACAGATGATATTTCCAGTCAGCATAGCTCCTAGGGCAGGGGTTCTCAACCTTTTCAAACCATGGGCTGGAGCATGCTCCCTCAGTCAGCTGAGCAGGCCCACCAGGTGGTTCCCCCTGCCATAAACACTGCATGGGCCAGGTACCGTGGGCCAGGTCCAACCCACAGGCCATAGGCTGAGAACCAATGTCCTAGGGGTTGTAATACAACAAAGGTAATTTTTCCCAAGTTCTGCATCCTGCTTCCATTAAATTAGGGAGGGATGTCCTCTAACTCCCCTCTTCAGGGCCAAAGCAATGAATTACCAAGCAGCTATGTGAGGTTCTGACCTAACTAAGACTAAAATCTAGCAGTAAGTCACAACTGGAGTAAGCCCATTGAATCCATGGAGATTTTGTGAGACAACACATATTTCAACTCCATTGATTTAATAGGCCTACTCTACTTGTAGCTTGCTACTCAGTTGCAGGCTAAATATTAGGACTTGACATGCCCAAGAGCCATTTTAACTTATAACCTTTCTCTGCCTTTCCACTAACTTCAGGTGCATTAACAGCACTATTTAAAACACAGGCCAAAAAGTGAAATCATACCAATTTCCCCACTGTGTTTCATAAACCTCTTTTTTGAACAAGTGCCAAATGATTTATCTCCTCAGAAATCATGTGAGGGAACTCTTAAGAGTTCTCTAGCTTCCAGCTGGAGCCCTCCAGAAAACTGACAGCTGGATAAAAAAAATCTATACGACAAATCCTTGAATAAAATCCTGCCAAAGTTAACACTTAACTGTCCCACTGAATTCTAGGGGCTGAACATTCTTCTACTGAAATTCAAGAAACTATGAAATAGGTGGTTGGTATGTGTAATTTTAAAAACATACCCCATTCAAGTAAGAAGACTACTTCGTTTAGATCAGTGTTTCCCATCCTTTGGTTTTTGGATTTCAATTCCCAGAAGCCTAAGTCAATCACCCAAAGCACTGATCAGCCCACCTAGGCTTCTGGAAATTGAAGTTCTCCTGTGGGGCATATGCCCCACTTTGGGAACCATTGGGTTAGATCAAGCAGATGTTTAAAAATATTTGCTGTGCCAATGGGTTTTTTAAAAAAAAATACAAACTTTATTCAGAAACTTCTGCTCTTCCTGAACTAAACAAGAATTGGACATTGTTTTAGTTAGGAAACCCTTCCATCCTGGGCATGCAAAGGGAGACAGAAAAATGTAATAAACAAAATGTATGCATTTTGAGAATGTGCAAAAAATAATAATACTGCACACATTTTAAACACACCCTAGTCAAATGCAAATATCAATTAAAAGCATTCATTAAAGTTGAATGTTTTCAAAATTTTCACAAAAACACAAATGGACTTTTTTCATGACAACACACAGAGCAAAGAAGAGACTTGGAGGTAGGGATCTACACCAGCTTCTGAGAAAAGTGTCTAAAAGGGGTGGAGAAGCTACAGGACAGCCCAAGAAGTCTCAAGTTGTTTTCTACTTGCAATTTATTGCTAAAGTTTGCTCAGGCATATTCAGCTAGAAAGGGGGGACTTTGGCACCAGTTATGAGTCAGGGTAAACAAAACTAATACTGTGGCAAAAGATGGATTCACTCAAGTAGAAGAGAATTAACAGCTAAACCTCTAGGGAAAGCCAAAATCTTCTTCAGAACTGACCCTATCATAACACTTTCTATCTATCTATCTGTCTATCTGTCTGTCTGTCTGTCTGTCTGTCTGTCTGTCTATCTATCTATCTATCTATCTATCTATCTTCTCTGCTTCCATTTACTTGAAAAACATGTTTTTTCTTGTTACAGGTGCCTGTGTATATTCAAGAGTGTGTGCCCATGCAAGATCTTGATTTGAACTAGGTACTGATTGTTAACACTAGGTACAAGCTAGGCTACTGATTGTTAACACTAAGGGGACATCTTCTCCACCTCCCATATACATTTTCTGCAGTTCTCCTCCTTAATTATCTCTTACTGCATGGTATGCTCCTTTCCCTCCATGGCATAAAACATCATTTGCTGTACCACTAACTCCTGTGCTTTAATGATTTTTCTTTTAGATTCAAAGGCAAATATCAGTTGGGCAACAAAACAGTGTCCGAGTTGGAGGTTTTATGAAGGAGCAGAAGCTGGCCCAGAACTAGAATGCTCAGCTCCTGATAGGGAACAAAGCAAAGAAGGAAGTTGGTAGGAATTTTGTCCACACACTGGAAGTCCACCATATTCTGAAAATTGATAGTGATATATGATGCCTTCCAAAGTGGGCCATAGTCCTTTGTTTACCTCCTTGTCAGTTGTCTCATCTGGAAATATTCAAATTTCTGTACAAAGCCAAAAACAATCAGTTCAGGTTATTTCCAAACTGGATTGCAACTGGCTGGTCTTGATCTATATAGTAAATATTTAGACACAAATCAGATCAAACAATAGCTGCATTCTTGGAGTTTGGTAATGGACAAAGTACATGGAAATGAACCTGACAAATATGCTATACCTATTTTGTTGAAATTGCCATCTCCATGAAAAACAACCACCCCTATAACCAGCCTTATAGCCACATCAGCTCGCTAAAACAGTCATTAGATAAATATTGAATAAGACTATCTCTTATACCTTAAAGAGAAAAGGTATGCTACATGGATTGACAATACCTTATAAGGATCCCTAATAGACCATGGATGGCAAAGAGCCTAACCATAAACCAGAACCTTTGGAGTTGGATGTATGCCTGCTTAGTCCTAGGCAGCTGTGTGAGTCAGCCTTCCAGCTTGTAGGCTCTCATGTGGTATGAGGCATAAATAAGAATGATTTCTAGCTTATGCAGGATATATTGCAGTATTTGTTTTTCTTCACAACAACTAAATGAGTTGTTTAATATTCCCATAGTATCCATATGATCTATAGTTAACAGTAAAATACTGTTTAAGAGTCCCACACAGATGTTGAAAATGTATTTTCCAAAGCCACATTCAGTATCACTACATCTTACTACACCATGTAGCTCCACCAGCATGCTGGAAATGATATGCCAGCAAAAGCTTGCCACTAATTAAAGAGTTCCTCTTTAATTAGTGCTACATTTTTGTTTTTGTTTTGTCTACTCTCTGACATGCCTCTTTATTTTGGATCACATGGCAGTCATAAACTATGATGAAACCAAGCACAACCCAAATCAAAGCAGAAACTCTTTAATTATTGGCAATCTTCCATTGCTGTTGACAACACTTCTATTGTTGAGCTATTCAACAGGATCCTTGGCTAATGTGTTTTTATCCCCTTTTGTTGTCTCAAATGATGTATTCTCTCCCTTTTACTTCTGCACTGTATTTCTTTACATATCATTGTGGTGTTAGTTACTGAGGCTGTCCTACTTTAGGCACAAGACCAGAAGACAAGATTCTCTGGAAAACACAATAATGCTAGGAAAGGCTGAAGATGGCAAGATAGGAACAAATACAAAGGAAGAACAAATACAAAGGAAGAACAAATACAAAGGAAGAACAAATACAGTCAAACCTCGCATATAGAGCGCCTCGCTTAAAGAATAACTCGCTTAAAGAGCAGAATTTTCTCTGAATGTTCGCTTCGCTTAACAAATAAAAC
Source organism: Furcifer pardalis (assembly GCA_030440675.1). Classification (NCBI taxonomy): domain Eukaryota; kingdom Metazoa; phylum Chordata; class Lepidosauria; order Squamata; family Chamaeleonidae; genus Furcifer; species Furcifer pardalis. The sequence goes on from CP126892.1 coordinate 205,409,800, forward strand.
CAAACAAAAACTCGTTTAACAAATAAATTGGGTTTCACAATCTCCCCACTATTGGTCACTTACAATGGTGTTTTGCTTAAAGAGCAAACTCACTTAAAGAGCAATCCTGTGGAATGCATTATGCTCTTTAAGCGAGGTACAACTGTATGAACTAGATTCACTCTCTAAAAGAATCCATAGATGTGAATTTGTTAGCACTGACCAGAGCTGTCGAGGAGAAGATGGCTTAGATATCACTCATTCATGGAGTTGTAATAAGTCAGATATGACTTTATGGCACATAACAAGAACAACAAATCAATTTTGACAAATAGGATAGAATTGTTGAGGAACTGGTCAAAATTTGTAAATCTGTCTCTTTTTCTCCTTCTTTCGTCCAGTAAAATTCACTGGAAATATTCAGACATTTTTCCAGACTGTTCTGATGTTATGCCCCTTTGTCAAGTCCAGTGAAACAATGCCAGGGTAAATACTATTTGAGTTGTCCCTTCAGCAATATGACTGTTGAAATTACAGCAATAAAGACAAAACAACAGATTGATAACCTGCAGGACCTGGAAATTATTTCAGCGTGAGGCATAACTTTATAGTGCTGGATCCAAACACTGAATCTAGGCTTCTAAAACAAGGCATGATTTTTTAATGTAAGCTTTGTAGTGTATATGGGTTAACATTGGCTTAAGCCCCTTTCTTAAGCCTGATGAATTAAGGACTAATAAAAATTACTTATTTGTTGTCAGCATCCAGTCAAGTGGACGGTAAAGTGAATCCAAGATACTTTATGGCTAACAGCCACAACTGGCTTCAAACAAAGTCCTCTATGTATCAATAAGTGACAGTTACATGCAAACATAATGGGCTTCCAATTCTGTCATTTATCACCTTGTAAAGATGTATTCTAGTGTTTGTTCTGAAAACCCAAGAGCACAAGCACAATTGAAAGACCTTCCTTTCAGTAGACATTGACCTTACAACCAGGGGATTTTGATTATGTCACCCAATTCTGGGTGACTGGATTCACTCTCTGGCAGAGGTACTAGAAAGACCCAAGAACTTACAATGAGGCAGGGTTTTCAGTCAAAACAAAATATGGTTTATTGGGAGCAAAAGCAAAGGCAAGCCTATTCGGGCATATAGTCTGGCCAGACCTATAATTCTAAATAGCTAACCTTCCCGCATCCGTTCTGAGGAAAAGACCCCCTCGTGACCTCAACCCACAGATTTTGTGAATCCAAGGTACCCCCCACCCACCTTCTGGGGCCTTATATCCATTCTTATCTAAACTAACTCTAAAGGTAAGGGGGGGGTGACCGAAACTCAGGGGAAGGAAAGGGTAATTAGCATAGTTTAATTACATCAAACATGACACAAAAGGTGACACTAGGGGAGGAGATTTCAGCTATACAGAAATAGCGTATGTTCTTCAGCCCGGAAATTGTTACAGCGGCTTGTTACAATGTTGCAAGATAGGAGCAATTCACATTTTTGTGGTTACAAAGGCATTTCTTTGTTCTTTGCCAGTTCATTCAAGGTACAGGAGGCGGACGCAACCGGCGCGCTTTAGCCAATAGGAGGCCAGCCTTGCGGGACTGACGGCAGGCTCGGCCAATGGAGTGCAGCGGCGGGGGAAGACTGTGTTTCAATGGGAACTGCCGCTCCGGACGCGAACGGCTTAGCGTCTATCGGGTGCTTAGGCAGAAACAAAGAGATAGATGTTAAAATCGATACTGTTTGATTATTTTATTGCAGGAAAACCCCGGGAGGAGAGGAATCAGTTTGGCTGCCTTTGTTTCCCTTTTAATCCGTTGGCTGCCTACGTGTGGAATGAGGCGTTTGCTTGTCTCACAGCCCTGCGCTTGGCAGTTTTTGGGTTTGCGTCAGGCTGCCCTTTGATCGTTTTCCCCTTTTCTTTGCCAATGATGGTTATTTTGCAATAGGTATGGCCCTGATTGATTTCTCTCCTCCTCCTCCTTCCATGTAGTCAGTGTGTGTGTAATTGTTATTAACTTTAATAAACATTTTAATTAATTATGACGTTGTATTCGAATTTGTCAGGTGACATTCCTTCCCATTTCCTCTTAGATGGGGCGGCCTCTGGACGGTCCCATCTTCAGACTGAGTGGGTTTCGGTGATGATGTACCCACTAGGACCCCGGTTAAATGGGACCTGACATAGATTTTTCAGGGACTGCAGAAAGGGCACGCACATACAAATTGAAAATACTAGTACAGCAATCCCAAGCCCCGTTATGAATAAATGCTTGAGGTAGCCAAAATCTGGAAGCCAGCTGGTTAGCCAATCCCATAGTGAGAACCCAGTGTCTTGTGTAATCTCGGTGGTAAGATTGTGTAAACCATGGATGGCCTGCTCCACCTGTTCATGGTTATCCGTTAAATTCAAGCAGCACATCCCTTTAAACTCGTCACATTTTCTGTTGTGAACCAACAACAAATAGTCAATGGCCATTCTGTTTTGCAAAGTGGCATCGCGGACCTCAGCCATCTCTTGATTGATCAAATGCAGGGCCCTACTGGTGTAGTTCAGGCCTTTAACGACTGAACACGCTAGTTTGCCAATTTGTTTTTCAGCGTAGATCATGAGTCCTGGTATTCCTACTAGAGAGGCGGCTAGGGCTGTGTATTCAGCAGGGGAGAAGAGGTGGAGTGCAGAGTCGCAGTCAGGGGTAAGCCCATGTGTCTCTATGCTCCGTTTTGTCCTTTCCTCCCCCGTTAGCATTTCCCTTGAAGGGAGGATGACACTGAGTCTGGCTAGAGAGCAGGGGCCCCCTGTTACCAGGGCTGGAATATATGAATATACTAGAGACCCGCATACCATGAACCATCCTTCAGGGAATTTAATGTAATTGTGCACATATGGTGCATGTTCTGTATGGTTGCATTGCAATGCCTGGGAGTCAGGGGTGACATTAAAACATCTAGCCCTGCACCCTTCCCAATATACGCACAGAGGGGACTTGGTCACTGTTCCTACTCTAAATTTAAGCAGCTTTGGGTCTGCACCTGAGACCAAATGTCCCAAGGCTGGGGCATTCTTGTAAGTAAGTGGGCTTCCTTTCCAATCTGGGAAAGTCACCTTCTGCAGGGGTGTAATGTCCGTGGTGACGGCCACCAGGCAGGTGGCCGCCATCTGGCCCACTGAGTTACCGGGCTTTAAACAGATGTTTGTGACATTGGCCACATGTTTTCCCAGATACTCCCAAATGTTTTCGTGGGGGCTGATCTGTCTAACTGGGGAGAATTGGTCTGATCCAAATGAGGGGATTCTGTAAATTGCTATAATTACGGAAAGACATTCTAACATTCTATACATCCTATGCATTTTACACAACAAAATCTAAACTTTAAACTAGATCAGGTAAAAGAATATAGCACGCTAGCAGTACTTAGGAAAGATAGATAGAGATTAATAATAAAGATACAAGGCTACTTCTCTGCTGTTTGAGCTGTATCCTTGCGTGGGGCGGAATCCGGCCGCCTTTTGAACAAAAACTTTAATCCGTCCAAGCCTTCCACAGACCAGGACTCGTTCTCTTCCTCTTTCTTCTTGGATTTTTCACACTGACTTTCCGGTACAGTTTTGCGGACAGGGAACTGTTCCTCTGGGGAAGGGGTTGGAGCGCTGCGAGCTCTGGTAAAATGTATCCAAGCCGCAATTCCTTCCACCTTTAAACACGAAGGGGTTGTCATGAGGACTTGGAAGGGCCCTTTCCATCGCGTTTCTGCAAATTCCGGGTTGTATGCTTTAATGTAGACCCAATCCCCGGGTTGGAAGTTGTGCAATGGGGCGCGGATAGTGTGTACCTGCTTGTTAAGGAGAGACTGCAAGTTTTCTTGAAGAAGGTTAGACATGCTTTCCAAATAATTTCTTAACTGCGTTCCAGGCACTGATCCTACATGTTCTCTCCCCCTGGGTAAATCCCCCACCGGATAGGGACGACCATACATTGCCTCAAAAGGGGAGATTGCCAGTCTGCCTCTGGGCAGAATTCGAATCCGCAGCAATGCTTGGGGAAGCAAGTCTACCCAACCCATTCCTGTCTCCTGAATCATTTTATGGAGGTGACTTTTTATTGTTTGGTTTGCTCGTTCCACTTGCCCTGAGCTTTGGGGTCTCCAGGCCGCGTGAAGCGACCAGGGAATGTCCAGAGCCTTCGAGACCTGTTGTGTAATTTCAGCAACGAAATGTCTTCCATTGTCGGAATTGATTCCCTGCCAGGGAATCCCGAACCTAGGGATGATTTCAAAGATGAGCTTCCTAACAACTTCCTTTGCTTGGTTGGTGCGGCAAGGGAATGCTTCCACCCACCCTGTGAGGGAGTCCGTGAACACTAGGCAATGTTTGAATCCTCTGTTTGGGTAGAGTTCAGAGAAGTCTACCTGCCATCGTGCTCCAGGGAAGGAGCCTGGAGGCTGACTTCCCCATGGCCCTTTCCTGATTCCTGTGTTGGGATTGTTTTTCACACAAGTAACACACATCCTGCACACTTCGGTGGCGGTTCGAGCCAGGTCTTTAACGACCGCCCATGGCCGAATGCAATCTACCAACACGCCAGGGCTGGCGTGTGTGCGCCTGTGAATTTCCCTAATTATGTCCGTGTTTAAGGCTTTGGGAATGAGGATTTTCCCGTCCTCAAATATCATCCACCCGTGTTCGTTAAGGGATCCCCCTTTTGAGTGGCCATAACATTTTTCCTTGTCTGTGTACATGGGATTCGTGGGGAGTTTAACTGCGGGGGCAGGGGCTGAAACAAAGGTAATCAGATCTCTGTCTATTTCCAGGGAAGCCGCTTTCTTAGCCGCTTCATCTGCGCGGCGGTTCCCCTCCCTTTGGTAAAGTTCAGTTGCCTTTCCGTGTCCCCGAATGTGGGTCACAGCTACTTTGGAAGGTTCGTGAACAGCCTGCAACAATTTGAGTACAAATTCTCCATTCCTGATGGGCTCTCCGTCTGCGCTCTTAAAGTCCCTATTTCTCCACATTGTCCCGAAAACATGTAATACACAGAAAGCATATCTGGAGTCCGTAAAAATGTTTACAACTTTATTTGCGCCAATTTGTAAAGCCCTGGTTAGTGCAATTAGTTCTGCAGTCTGGGCAGAGGTCCCTGCGGGGAGCGGGCGAGCTTCAACTGTCCCTTGAAGGGTGACCACCGCGTACCCAGCCTTCCGAATTCCCTGGGCTACAAAACTGCTACCGTCTACGTAAAGTTCCAAATCTGGGTTAGGCAATGGGACGTCCCCTAGGTCTGATCGGCTGGAGTATTCCAAATCAATGGTCTCCACGCAATTGTGGACCATATTAGATGTGCCAATTTCGGGAAGCAGGGTGGCGGGGTTCAAGGCGGAACACACCGTCAGTCTGCGTTTTGGGTTATCTAGCAGGGCTGCCTGGTACTGGGTGATACGAGCATTGGATAGCCAGTGGTTTCCTTTTTGCTCAAGCACCGTAGCCACTGCATGTGGTACGAAAACGGACAATTCTCCCCCCAAAGTGAGCTTCTCTGCGTCCTCACACAAGGTCACCGTGGCTGCCACATGTCGCAGGCATGCAGGCCAGCCACGCGCTACTGGGTCTAGTTGTTTTGAAAGGTAGGCAACTGGTCTCCGCCATGTGCCAAACCACTGCGTTAAGACACCTAGCGCCAACCCCTTGCTCTCGTGGATGAACAACTCGAATGGCCTCTCCGGGTTGGGCAGTCCCAGTGCGGGAGTTTCGAGTAAGCTTTTCTTAAGGGTTTGAAAAGCCCGCCGCATTTCTGGTGTCGCCTCTACCCGTTCCCCTGCTCCCTTCAAGCCTTCAAAGAGTGGTTTTGCAATTTGGGCAAAGTTAGCGATCCAAACTCTGCAGTAGCCGCACATCCCTAGAAAACCTCTCCATTGCCTTTTAGTTTCGGGCAGGGGTACCTGGCAAATCGCCTCTTTTCGTTCGTTACTGATTTTGCGTTGTCCCTGGGAGATTAGGAATCCCAGGTACAAGACTTCCTCTCTGGCAATTTGGGATTTCTCCTTAGTTACCCTATATCCTTCCTCACCCAAGGAATTCAACAACTGGATGGTGGCCAGTTTACAGTTTTCAACTCCCACGCTTGAAATCAATAGGTCATCTACGTAATTTATAACCTTTGCAGGGACCGGACACTGCCAATTTCGAAGGAATTTACTTAGGGCTTCCCCAAACAACGTGGGCGATAATTTGAACCCCTGAGGCAAGACCCCCCAGGCGAAACGGTTAGCGGGCACCTCGTTTTCCCCAGGAGGGGGTTCCCATGTGAAGGCAAAGAACTCCTGACATTCGGGCGCAAGCGGTATAGAATAAAAGGCATCTTTTAAGTCGATGACCGTGAAGCGATCGTGGTGGGCCGGAATCAAAGTGATTAGATTGTAGGGGTTTGGGACAATGGGAGAAATGTCTTGGACCGCATCGTTTACTGCGCGGAGATCGTGGATCAGCCGATATTTGCCAGAATCCCCCTTTGGAACTCCCATGATTGGAGTATTGAATGGGGACTGGCAGGGGTAGATTAGACCCCTCTGCAGCAGCATTTTTAGCACGGGGACCAGTCCTCTCTTGGTCTCTACCTTCAGAGGATACTGTTTTATGAACACTGGTCCCCTCCCTGGTTTTAATTTAACCGAAACAGGCTCTGCGCTTTTGGAGCGGCCAGGTCCGCTCCCGTCTGCCCATACCGTTGGCAAGACAGACCGGGAAATTTCATCAATTAGGGGGTCCGCAGTTAACGCAAGTACAGCCCCTAGAACAAACAATTTGGCTTGCGGGGTAGCGAAAGTTACCTTGCACCCCTGTTCAGAAAACTCAAGTTTTGCACCTAATTTCTGGAGCAGATCCCTGCCCAGAAGATTCGCGGGACAGTTGGCCAGATGCAGGAAGGAATGAGTTAATTCCTGTCCTGCCACACTGATTTTGACTGGGGGTAAAATGGGGGCCTTTTCTAGTTGCCCTGATGCCCCTACCACAGCTTTGGTCTTCCCAGGGAGGTGTTTAACACACGGAGGGGGCTGTTGTAACACAGAAAAGGTGGCCCCTGAGTCTAGCAAAAATGGGACACGAGTGTTTCCCACCCTTAATTCCAGTATGGGATCGCCAGGTGGTAGGTTAAAAGCAGACCCCGGACCCCGTCAATCGTCCCTGTCGCTATCCCCATCCTCCAACAGCATTTCTAGGGCACCTCTTTCCCGGGTGGGTTGCTGCCCCTGGTGTCTTTGATATCTGCCCTCCTGGGTTACCTGCCCTCGTGGAGGTCCTGGGTGGGGGCAATTCCGTGCCCAGTGGCCAGCTTCCCCACAGTTGTAGCACGGTGGACGAGAGTCCCCAGCTCCTGACTCCTTTCCTTTGCTGGATATTTTCTGGTGCCATGTTTTGCCTGACTGCGGGCCACTTCGGGTGTTCTGGCCCCAGGTGTTGCCATGTGGCGGGGGATGTGGGCCTGGAGTCCACCCGCGGCCCTTAGGGGGCTGATATTGTGGATAAGGACCCCAAGTGCCTTGGGGTGGCCCGAAAGGAGGGTGGTTGGGAAAGTTGTTTGGTGGGGAAAGCCAGTTTCCCTGCGGTCTAGTGAGTTCCTGCAATGCTGCCACCAAGACTTTCTGGTCCTTGTGCCTTTCCTTTGCTTTCTCCTTTTTAACATCTTCCTCCCTGTTGTTATACACCCTAAATGCTGTGTCAATCAGTCTCTGCATGGGGCACTCAAGAGGGGACTCTACGCTGGAAAGTTTCCTTTTTATGTCGGGCATGGAGTTTGCCACGAAAAGGCTAGTCACCAGCGTTTTGCACACTGGTGACTCTGGGTCCTGGCCCAGGTACTTCCGTACCGCCTCATGCAGCCTTTCCAGGAACGCTGTGGGGGTCTCCGTGGGTCCTTGACGAACCTCGTAGACTTTTCCCATCGCGTATTGTTGGGGAGCTCCATTTCGAATTCCTTCGAGAATGCACTCCCTGAACCTGGCAAGATGGGTTTTGGCTGCTTCGTCGTGGCCCACCCTTGCATCCCATTCTGGCCTCTGGGAGGGGACCACATTCTCGGGGACCAAAGGGTTGGCTGCATCTTGGGGATTTTGCAGCCTCGAAGCATGCTTCAAGGCAGCGGTCCTGATCATCCTATTTTCTTCAGTTGTGAACAATGTGTTCAGCAACTGCTGGACATCCACCCAGTTGGGGTTGTGGGTGTTGAAGATGCTCTCTACTTCTTTGGCTACTGCTAGGGGGTGCTCCAAATAGGAGGGACACGATCTCTTCCAGTTGAGGAGATCGGTCGAAGAAAATGGCACATAGACGAAACCTGTCCTTTGTTCGCCAGCGGCCGTGACAACTAACTGTTCTCTTAGGGGGAGCACCATGCGGGGGGGATTCCCCTCGGTTGAGCTCGCCGCCTGTGATCTAGTGATCCGTTGGTCCTCCCTTCCCGGCCCTCCAGCTGGGAGGGGGGCAACGAGCCGTGTCTCCTTCCCTTTCCTCTCTTTGACTGAGTGGGCTTCCTATTTCTGGGTGCCTCCTCCTCCTTCTCAGACTCACTGGATGTGGGGGTTGGGGGCCTTCCCTTCCCTTTGCCTTCCTTCTTTCCCTTTGCTTTGCTGCGGACCGAAGTCTGCTTGCTAAAACCTGGCTCTTCCTCCTCCAACGAGTCCGTGGAGACTGGTTCATGCTCAGTCTCGCTCTGAGTTTTGGCTTTGCTCTTTTTCTTTAATTTGGCTATGCCCAATTCCCTCCTCATGGCTTCCTTCATTTCTCTGATGGTGCTTTCCATCATCTCTTTCAGCTCACTTACTCCCGCAGCGCCAGGAACTTCCGTCTGTCCCCAGGGTCCGATAGCTTCCACAGCCCCTCTACCCGGCATGTCCCGCAGGGACATGTCCGACAGATCCAGCAGGTTTACCTCCGCGGTTGGACCCACTACAATCTTGGAGGGGGGCTGCAAAGTCACGGACCCTGGTCTCTCTGGGCTTGGCATGTTCCTTGTGCTTATGGGAGCGGTGGGCACCAGAGGCTGATGGGGCACCCCAGGATTCGCAAGGATGTCATGAGCAGCTGGTTGAGGGATTAAAGGGGGAGGAAGGTGCAATGGTCCCAGAGGGTCCTCTTCCTGCGCCGCCTCAATCACCTCCTTATACCTTGGGGGATCCCCAAGTTCGGAGGAAGGATGAACCTTCTCCTTTACAATATAAAGATTTCCCTCGCAGGGGTATCTTTCTGGATTCGAGTGCAGCCTCATGAATAGCGCTGCATATTCCAAGTCCCCAGATCTCCCTGGACTCGTTTCTATCCATCTAATTAGGGCTTGAAGATGGTATATTTTTAAACTGCCTTCTTTAGGCCAGGCGGGCCTCAGGTCCTTTTGAAAGGGCCAGTCTTGTGTGCATAAAAATTTTAACCTCCTTTTGCTTAATTTGGATTTGGGTCCCACCAAATTCCTCCAATTCCTAAGTACATTGCTGAGTGGCGTCCCACCCGTCTTCTCTTTCAGCCCATCCTGAACTCCCAAAGTTCCTCCCATAACTTGCCTAGGCCTAGGTCTTGGTGCTTACCGAGTTACCCCACGCAGCGCACTGGCGGGAGCGGACCACACAGTTTCTTTCCCTTGATGTCTCTCACCAGGTATCACCCGTCTCTCGAGACTATTTGTACTGGTCTCACGGTCGACGAACCTCCTCTCTTGACCAGTCTAGCCAATTGGCCACGTGTGCTCAGGTAATTACTCTGCCACAACGTGCTTTTCCGAATCCTCACCGGGTGCCACCCGTCTCTCGGACCCTGCCACTTGACAAGGCTTAGTGTTAGGTGATGATTCTACTCACTAGCCCGAACTTTTAAACTAAAGGCGCTCACAGGGGGACAAGTCCTGCTCTTGCTTTTCTAGTGGTGGCTAACCTCACTAGTGCCCAATTTGTTGTGCAATTCAGGTCCGTCAAACCTGCTTGTTGCACTCTCGGTGGGACTCTAACCCACGCTTCTCAATACCCGGACTGCCACCCGGGGGAAGGTTTAGTTCAGTTGGCTGTTTAACAAACGAACGTTTAGGCTAAATTGGCAAGAATTTCAAAAGGACCCCAAAATCAAAATTATACGTTACCAATCCTGAAGTTTTCAGTCGCAGAGACGGAACCGCAGATGAGTCTCTCAAAGCCTGATTGAAGATTTCGAATAGGAGGTCGTTCTGGTTTTTCTTTCCCTCTCTTTGTGTCCTGCACCTCTTAAGGAGGTTGCAGGAACCAGAGCTAATCCCCGTACGGGCCACCAATTATGTCACCCAATTCTGGGTGACTGGATTCACTCTCTGGCAGAGGTACTAGAAAGACCCAAGAACTTACAATGAGGCAGGGTTTTCAGTCAAAACAAAATATGGTTTATTGGGAGCAAAAGCAAAGGCAAGCCTATTCGGGCATATAGTCTGGCCAGACCTATAATTCTAAATAGCTAACCTTCCCGCATCCGTTCTGAGGAAAAGACCCCCTCGTGACCTCAACCCACAGATTTTGTGAATCCAAGGTACCCCCCACCCACCTTCTGGGGCCTTATATCCATTCTTATCTAAACTAACTCTAAAGGTAAGGGGGGGGTGACCGAAACTCAGGGGAAGGAAAGGGTAATTAGCATAGTTTAATTACATCAAACATGACACAAAAGGTGACACTAGGGGAGGAGATTTCAGCTATACAGAAATAGCGTATGTTCTTCAGCCCGGAAATTGTTACAGCGGCTTGTTACAATGTTGCAAGATAGGAGCAATTCACATTTTTGTGGTTACAAAGGCATTTCTTTGTTCTTTGCCAGTTCATTCAAGGTACAGGAGGCGGACGCAACCGGCGCGCTTTAGCCAATAGGAGGCCAGCCTTGCGGGACTGACGGCAGGCTCGGCCAATGGAGTGCAGCGGCGGGGGAAGACTGTGTTTCAATGGGAACTGCCGCTCCGGACGCGAACGGCTTAGCGTCTATCGGGTGCTTAGGCAGAAACAAAGAGATAGATGTTAAAATCGATACTGTTTGATTATTTTATTGCAGGAAAACCCCGGGAGGAGAGGAATCAGTTTGGCTGCCTTTGTTTCCCTTTTAATCCGTTGGCTGCCTACGTGTGGAATGAGGCGTTTGCTTGTCTCACAGCCCTGCGCTTGGCAGTTTTTGGGTTTGCGTCAGGCTGCCCTTTGATCGTTTTCCCCTTTTCTTTGCCAATGATGGTTATTTTGCAATAGGTATGGCCCTGATTGATTTCTCTCCTCCTCCTCCTTCCATGTAGTCAGTGTGTGTGTAATTGTTATTAACTTTAATAAACATTTTAATTAATTATGACGTTGTATTCGAATTTGTCAGGTGACACTGCTTTATGCTAAACTGAGAGAGAAGAAACACAGGCAAAGCACAGAGAGCCACAGACAGCTTGTTTTGTTGTGGGCACTAAGCTGTGGGTTTCAAGCCTTTGGGTTAAGACTTATTTGCAGTGTAGATTTAGGAAAGGAAAATAGCTTTGTCTGATATAATACTTTTACATGTGTGAACTGAAGACTTTGGGAGATAAAACATGGTTGGCTGCATAGTTGGCCAGAAATCATGGCCTTTATACAGGCAACAAAGAATGGCATTGGTATCAGGATGAATGCAGAACTTCAGCTGTATTCACATACTATTTTGCAGCAATTTATAGCAACAGCAACAGAACTCAGGGCTGAGAGTTTCACTCAAAGCAGGGGAGAAGACAAATGAGTTCACAATATTATGTCCTGTGTTGGTTCTTCAGAGACCTTCACCCAAAGCAACTAACCAGCGTGAATGTAAACGTGGTAATCAAAATATCAGTGACATTACAAAAGAGGAAACTGTGAAGCTTATCAATGTTGTGAAGGAACAGCTTTGTGAGGGGATGGAAATTGGCTAACAGTGGGAAGGGGTGTAAAAAACAAGCATAAATAACTGTATGCCTGGGTAACAGAGTGGGAGGATGAGAGTGTTGAAAGATTTGGAAAACAGGCATGAGCAAAGGTCAGTTATTTGTTTTCAGAGTAAAGTGACAGAAATTCATTTGCCAAGTAATGTAGAAAGGCATTTGGAAACAAGGAAAGCAGTGAAAAATGAAAATTATCCAAAATAAAGATGGCTGATCATTGTGGGCATTTGGTACACAGCCTCCAAGAAAAGGAAACATTGCTGAAATCCTATTTAGTGGAGCAAATTGCAACTAGAGTAGGCACACTAGATCAGTGGGAATCATTCTGTACTTGTTGAAGGCACCAAGGAAAATGAAACACGTAATATCCAGATTGATTCAATATCAAAAACCACAGTCTTGTGTCTGTAAGACTTGAGAAGGGACACTGAGGTCTAGATCTTTTGGAAGGCACTTCACCGTCAAATGGAAGTGGCTTGATAAGCACATAAGAATAACAAAAGCTGCAGAGGGAATGTGGTTGGAAAATCCACCTCCCTATGTTTAGGATGCTCATTCCAAAATAGACAAAAGAATCCCTTTATCTTTATGTATGTAAAACAGTGCCAGGACACAGAAACAAGACGCCGTGCCTGGATTTCTCCCCTTAATCTCCTTATGGTAGGAAATGAGAAGAAATATGGCAGGGGTTTAGCTGAACAAAGTAGCCACTACCTTTCAGCCTTGATTTCCACACTCATTCTGTTGTGCGTTTCCAGTCCGTTTCCTCCCTCAGAATAAAGTCATCTCCATTAAGCGAATCCTTTTAAAAGGAGCTGAATGCTTTATTATCTGTTTGCAGATACCTGTTTGGAAACTGATAAGTAGATTTGTGCAATCCAGCTATGAATTTGGCTTGGTTATCAAATGATGGAAAATTTGCTGGAAAAAACCTCATCAGTCCAAATTCTGCACCAAACATCTTGTGAGATTTCTATAATATATGTGTATAAAACTGCTTAACGTGAAGAAGCACATGTGCCTTCAAAACGAATGAGACATCTGGGATCACATCTGCATTGCATTAAAGGAGAATGAAAGATTTTACATTACATGCTACACTTGCAACCTATTAATACAAATATTTGATTCTGGATATATTGCTTAGATTAGGAGGGGTTTCTAATGGCAAAAAGGTGCTGGAATAGACAGCTCATTGCAGCTGAATTTAATTCTTCTTATGAACATGACAAATGAAAATGCAGTGATAAGAATGAGGCACAGTAGGAAAAAAGAGGGTGATTCATTGCTCACTGTCCCATAGATAAATAGCCTTAATGAACAATGCACACATCTTTACTCAATATAGATTCTCTTCCCAATTCATCAGGATGTTAAGTAGAACAAAAATGTAGATGTCAACTGGAACAAGGAGCTCAGCTGGAAGCGCTTGCCTTATTTGCTTTATCTTCCTTCCAAATCACATCATAGCTGGCCATTGGTTTGAAACACAATTTGAGATATTTCTCTAAAATGCAATAAAAAGCATTTCTATGGTAGATATGCCTAGGTACTCGATAAAACGCATCACTAGTGGGATTTTACAAGAGTGGTGAGGCTTCTTTTCTAAGCTGAAATCAAGAACCCAGAGTCATACTAAAGTGGAAAGCTTATGAAAAAAGTGTTCAAGCTCAGCAGAAAGATTCTTTCCAAGATCAGTTTCCAAGGTGGTCCTTGGCCAACTGCTCTCCACCCATCTAAGGTCTCAGCCTCACAGATGTACATCTACTGGCGTGATCACATTGCCAGGACCATGAGAATCCTATACAGATTGAGGAGAGAGGCAGCTACTTAGCAATTGTGCCCTCCCCCCCCAAGAAAAAAACAACTCCCAGAATTCTACCACTAAAACATGAACAGTGAATTTTGCAGCTTACACTTCAGAACAACTCCCTGCATCACCCGTTCATCACAGTCTACGCAGCTCCAGGTCCCGCCCCCGAGGATGGCTTGAATGTCTATAACTAGAAATAGAGCCTTCTTGGTGGCGGCACCAATGCTGTGGAACACACTACTGGTGGAGCTTCGCCAGGCCCCATCACTGGGTATTTTCAAAGAACAATTAAAAACTCTCTTATTCAAGGAAGCATTTCAGAATGTTATCCCTTTAGCAATAAATTAATCAGTCAGTGCCCTCAAAATATAGATAGATAGATAGATAGATAGATAGATAGATAGATAGCAGCTTCCATACTAACCCAGGGAAATGCCAGCAAATCATAGTGATATATGTCTAAAAATAAAAACATGCAGTGTAATAAAATCAATAAAGCAGGAGAGCTTTCAGTCACCTAATGGAAGTACAGTAATACCTCATATAACATTAGTATCGAATAACACGAAAATCGCATAACATCAAGGAATCTGGGGGGAAGAATTGCATCAGATAACATTAAGATCCTATGGGATGCTTCAGATAACAACCGCGAAAGCCTGTGTGGTTACAATGTATCTCTATGGATCCCATAGAGGATCAGATAACACGAAAAATCATATAACACGAAGACTTGTGGAACCAGGTTTTAGTGTTATATGAGGTTTTACTGTATAAGGTAGCCATGTATCTTACTGGGGATATGATGCTATTTGAAGGACTGTCATAGGGCCATTAAAAGCTGTACCCAAAAGGTTCCTGAGTTATTAGATTGAATTGGGCTCTTGTAGCTGCTTATACCAAACACTGGGGCAGCACATTCAAGAGGGCTCAAGATCAGAAAGTTACTCAGAAAACTGGATCAGTGGTATGGGTGTCATGCTGCGATGGAGGAAGCAATGGGAGGCCACTGCATTATCTTGCTCCCGGGACAATCTTCATAGCTGATCACCATGCAGATAGCCAATAAGCATATACAGTGATAATAAAGTGGTTTGTCCATTTGGAGAGAGACTTGGAACTCCATACTGTACAAGGTATATACAAGTGGTCAGCAAACTTGGCTCTCCAGGTGCTTTTGGACTTCAATTCCCAGAAGCTCAAGTCAGTACACCTGTTGATCAGGGCTTCTGGGAACTGAAGTCCAAGAATATCTGGAGAGCCAAGTTTGCTGACCCCTGGTATATACAAAGGGAGGAGAAGGACAAAGTCAGACCCAGAGGAAGGTGGAGAGATAATATCAAAGACATATCACAATACCAAATAATGTTGGAGGAAGCCACCAGAAGTGTAAGAACAAGAACTTTGTATCTCCCTCAACATCTAAAGCAGTAAAAGAAGGAAGTAAAGAACTAGAAAGGAATATTTAGTTACTTTTTGAAACAGTAACTAAAATGTTAACTACAACTCAGAGACTTGAATGTGTAACTATCACCAAATATATATTTTTTAAAAATCTTTCTAACTGATGGGAAGCCCAGTCATGCAGACTATACTCACTATATTTAAGGGGGAAGAGGGGACCAATTTGAAGTGAGTTATGTTTATTGTACTAGTGAGATTTCTTCAAGGAGAGATACAAAGCAAGCACATTATACTTCAGCTGTGACAGAAGTAGCAGCAGCATAAAAAACAGAGTGCAGTTTTATGGACCAGATTGTATGAGGATAATAAAAGCTGAGTCCCACCATAGACTTAAAATCCTGTCCAGAGTCTTGTGAAGCTTACTAACTACTTCTATATTTTGCCTCAACATTTTCTTTCTTTCTAGTGTTCCTTTGTTTTGGTTGGTGGTGGTGGGAGTGTTTCCATGTACATAAAGCAAAGAAATCAACAGCTGATCCTCTAGAATACTGATGGAACATTAGTAGGGGAAAAGTTAAGCCATGAAAGCAGTATTAATCAATGTTCTACATGTTGATGTGACTTTGCCTCTTTCGTGTTTCTAACTCACATTATTGATAGAGACAGACAAATCCAATGCACATAGGTTTCTTCTGCCAGTGGATGAAGTGAGAATTGGCCAACAAAGCAATGCTCTAAAATAATGAGGCAGGATTCTGAATCTCCATGATAAATAACTTTGCCAAAATGCAGATAGCCAACAGATAGTTCATAGTGATGCTGAAGTGAGCAACAAAGGGATTCTTACTTATAAAAAGAATGTTGGCTCCAGGAAATGTACAAAATATTTTTAAATGTCAGGACTTTATAAAAGAGCCAAAGGGCAAAAGGAGGACAAAAGTAAAATGATTAATTTCAAATAGGCATCTCATCTTCTAGCAATGCACTGACCATTTCTTGCTAAAAAATTTACTGTTTAGCTAGGATGGTTGCTTGCACTACCACCAAAGAATGAAGGGAAGCATTGCCAAAAAAGACAATGAAAAAACATATATATTTGCGGAGATAAAAAGGATATCTAAATTTCATGTTATTTCTGTATAAATTGTACATTATAAATAATTGCTGCAAATTATACAAATCTTCCAGTAACAGGAAAGACTATAGTGCCTGCTATAGATATTGCTCAGGTGTTAAGTGTTGATGGACAAGATCAAGGCCTTTGCTCTCCTTTCTTCTGGTGCTTTATCTCTAAACCAAACCTGCACTTGACAGCCCTTCAAATAGACTCTGCTTAATAGAAGAGGTCATCAAACAAGGCAGACTCCTGACAGCTCTTCAAACACAAGGCTCTCTTCTTTGCAAAGTATGTGGGGCCACTCTGTCTCTATGTAGGCTCCAAGCCACTTAGTGACAGCAGAAAGAGAAACATAAGACTGTATTTGAGGTTATATTTTGGGAAATTCTACAAATAACTAATGCGGTACTGCTGGGATCCACTGAAAATAAACATTATTACCAAGAAGCAAATGAATTGTTTTTCATTCTGTTGTTTTGTAGGATACTGTTTCATAAATAGGCTATTTTTTTGTTACTCAGCTAGTGAGACTTGTATGATATTGGTGGTCCTTTGCTTTTATGTCAGGTAAAATTGAACAAGTAGAAAGCAGGGTCTTTCCATGAGTTACTGGAAATTTCTCATCCACTCCCCTCTCTTTGGTAATGAAGACACAGCTATATTACACTGTGACAGTGGTGTGCTGGCCCACAGGGATACAGGGATATATTCTGGTGCACCCCAGTGACTGGTGACTCCCCCCCCCCCGAGGCAGGCAGAGGTAATGGGAATGTATGGCCTTTCTCCCCCCAGCCCCCCAATAGGAGCCCCCATCACTTCCTGTCCACTGCCCTCCCAAGGTGTCCAGCACACCCCTGCATTGTGATGGTAATTTAACAATGGTGGAACTTCACTCCACTTAAAATTACATTTATAGTTACAGAGCATGTTTTCACCATATGTTGGAAAAGGGATAATACTTGGTTCATATATTGACTTGTGCTGTTGCCTCACGCTCTTCTGTGGATGCTGAGGTAATAATATTATTATTTTTTATTATTATTTATTAAATTTAATACCCCGCCCCAATCGGGAGAACCCGACTCTGGGCGGCTTACATCCAAAATAAAAACAAAAATAATAAGGTAGATGGGAGGACAGTATAGCACTATTCAGTTGTTACCTTTTGTGGCACTGACAGGGAGCAAACGAGAATGCATACAAAACTGAGGCATCTCACTCTTAAGCCATGCAGGGGAAATGTATGCCAAAATAAGAAAAACAAAGATGAGACCAGTTATAGAATCACAACTAGTAGAAGAATAGATGGGCTTCAGAAGAAAGAAAACCAGAAACTGTACAGATGCATCTGTCCTGATGATGCCTGATCAATTAATGACCAAATGGGCCTAATGTTTTGTACCACAGGCTAAAAACTTGTAAGATTCTAAATACTTAAAGTAACTAAACAATGACTATTTAGTTTTTGAGAAATAGCAAACTGAACTTTAAATTGGAAATACAATGGTAACAGAAGTACTTTAAATTGGAAAGACAAGGGAAATGAGCCCTGGAAATATAACTCAGGGTCTGCACTCTCTTTTTGCAACTTTACCTTAGTTCAAACAAACATAGGCTATAGTCCTCTCATGCAACTCCTCATATGCAAGAGGGATGATGGCACCATCTGCTTCAAATCACTGCTCTTCAGAGGTAACCCACTCTGACGAATGGGGATTCCAGGGTGCATATATATATGCAAAAGACGCCAATGTTGCATGCACCCCAAAGTCACTAAAGGAAGCTTTTAATCAATGGCAATTTCCCACTGATGATAACATCATCCTCCGCTAGGTGAGAGCCTTGTTGAGGCGTGGGGACTTCAGCAGTCTAACTAAGCAGCTTTGTCCAACTCTGTCAATGATGTTAGGTTGGGACTAAAACTCACCAAAGTGTCCTCCGGCGGATCCATTGGGTCACGTGAAAGTGGAGGACACTTGTCATAGTCCACGTAGCCAGCAGGTGATGTAATATCCAAATGGATAAAAAACACATGCAAATGGACTTGATTTCTCAAGCCCATTTGCATGTGTGGAATGTCTTGCAGAGATGTCTACCAGTATCCAGGCTTCTCACTGAATAATGACTCCAAGGTATCCAAGGATGGCATCATTATTGTTGCATACATGGAGCTCTGCAACAGGATTACAGCCACAATATCTTCCTTGGCCATTTATCTACTTTTTATTCATGCTGTGGAATGAGAGAGAAGCAGATACATGGAGAAGTCTATGGGGCCAAGGCTGATGCTTTGGTTAATACAATAAAGGATCCTTGGGAACACGTAACTGTTGAAGAGGCTCAGAAAGCTTGCCCTTTATGGAATAGGAGGTGTGAGGATCTCATTTGACTAAAGGATATTAAGAGAATGTCCCAGCTATGGCACCTGTGCTTTGAAACTCTTTACTATCTGAAATTAGAACAGCCTCTCTTTACAGTACATATTTGCTTTTCAGAAAATATTAAAACATTGGAAGAGGTCTTTTCAGCTTAGATCTCCCTACAAGCATATTTTGGGCAACTATGTGTTAACTAACCATTTTCTTTTTGTAAATGTTATTTTTGGGAATTAAGGTGATACTGATTGGTGTCATCTAGGCTTGTATATTGTTGCCTGATTATTGTCTCTTGTAATCATTTATATATTACCTACTGTTTATCTTGATTGTATTGCACTGTCTTTTTCTTTTAGCTGTTGTAAAAGACCCAGAGTATTGTTCACACTAAATTTTGGTGGGGATATCAGTCTGTCCATCAGTCAGTCCATTCATCTGTCCGTCAATCTGGGTGGACAGCTATAGAAGAAGACATTAGCTCAGATGGCTGCTAATCAGTAATGCCATGAAAGCAGGACTTTGGAGTAATAGTTCTGGGCCCCATCCAGCTGAAAGTGCAGAAGGACACATTACCTTTTAAAAGGTGCTAAGGATGGTGTAAAATGATTATGTCCAGAGTCTAACATTACCTAACTTTACCATTACTTCTAATCATCTAGGAGACAAACACATTTTGCAGGGGGGGGGATCAGAAAAATAAAATCCCAAACAACAGCAGTTTACCCAAACCAATTTCAATGTTATTGTTTGCCTTTGAAATGCACACATTATCAGAATGACACAGAAAAGCTGGTTAAGATTGGACCCCACTCTCTCCAACTACATGGATGTTTGGAAGAAATTAGCATTATGCCTAGTTCAACTTTACAAAAAGACAGCTTAATTTTTTTCCTAATGTAGCTTTATAGATACCACCACTCTCATTTGACTGTGCAGCTTCGCTTCTGATCTGGGACTTTTTTAAAAAAACACTTAGTATGTTGGCTCAAGTTATTATTTACACTATGAATATTCCAGCTTCACATCAGTGTAAACAAATGGAATGGGTTTATTCCATTGTCTCCTCCATTGTTTATTATTATAAGAAGAAAAACCTTCCCCGATTCCACTGATTCAGATGTGTTCATCTCATTGATGCCATCCATGGCTGCCAGACAGCAACAATGCCCAATAGATTCTGGAATAGAAACATCTTGGGAATTCTTATGAAAAATATCTTCTCCATCCTATATCTTCTATTCATAATCAGGCACCCTTAGTAAGGCTGAGAAAGAAATATATGTTCTCCACATAAATGTCAGAGTAATGGAGAAGCATAAAGTCAAAATCAGAAGAAAAAAAGAAAGGAGGGGATAAGCAGTCAAAATGAATATTTCCTGGAACTAATTTTGCTGGATCAGATGTTACCCATATCCTGAACAACAATGTAGTGGTAAATGTGGAAGTGCAGGGGATCATCCTGGTATTTCCCACCCCAGAATGAGAGTCCAAATAGCAGGCTGCAATATTGGTAAATGTAAATGTAAATGTCTCCCCTGTTTGAAAGCTAGTCATATCTGACTTTAGGGTGCAGTGCTCATCCCTGTTTGAAACCAAAGAGGCAGTGCTGTCTGCATCTACAGATGTCTCCATGGTCATGTGGCAGGCATGACTAGACACTGGAACACGCAAAACGCTATTTACCTTCCCACCAAAGCAGTACCTATTTATCAACTTGCATTTTCTTGCTTTTGAACTGTTAGGTTGGCAGGAACTGGGACAGAGACTGGAGATCATTCTGTCATCGTGCAGCACTCGGGTCTCGAACTCCTGACCTGCCAACCTTCCAATCATCAAGTTCAGCATCATAACCACTAAGTCTCTGCAGTCCACAGTGTCAGTACATATCAACAATTAAGGACCTGGTTTTTTTGTAATGTATTAATGAATATTAATTTTCCATTCAAAGCCAAATACAGTTGTACTTAAAGAGCAAGATGTGTTCCACAGGATTGCTCTTTAAGTGAGTTTGCTCTTTAAGCGAAACACCATTGTAAATGACCAATTGTGGGGGGGACTGCGAACCCCGATTTATTTGCTAAGCGAATTTTTGGTTGGTTTTATTTGTTAAGCGAAGCAAACATTCAGAGAAAATTCTGCTCTTTAAGCGAGTTGCTCTTTGAGCGAGACGCTCTTTATGCGAGGTTTGACTGTATACTCAATCCAGCACCATCATTTTTCTTTCTGACTACTATGAGGATTGTAGCTAAAGTCACAGGGACGCCTGAACCCTGAGGAGGGTAGCAGTCATTGTTCCTGCTACTCAAAATGTTCTGGGATTTCAAGCCCACTAGACCTGCCACTACACACTGTACCTAAGTGCCTTGTGAAATGATGAGGGTGGATCTTTGTGATGTCACAGATGAGAAATTATCACAAAGAACTGGATTTTTTTTAGTGACTGGTCAATAGACATTGTAAAGACTGCAATGCAATTGCTAAAGCGTGATTTCCATCAGCAACTCTAGAATAAACAAGATAATGAAAAGAAGAAACAATGCTTCTAAGTATGTCTTGAACGACAGGTCTATAAGAATGAATTTCAAAACATGAGCTCTGGGCCAGTTCTCTTCGATGCCAGGCTGAAAGTTTTACATCTGTAGTAAAGGCCCTAAGGCCCTAAACTATGAGTCTCAGGAACAAAGCCTGAAACCTAGCAACCCGCATGTATTCATTAACCAAATTTTAATAATTTTCCCATGAGCTAATTAGGGAGAGAACTCACGAAGGGAACACTGAGTGAAGCATTTTGGACCAACTATTCAAGACAGTTTCCGTGTAGCTCTTAACACAACTCACAATTCCCAAATTTCTAGCATTTATTCACATTCCACATCTCTGCAGGCAGGCAAGTCCAGTTTGTAGGAACAAAGAATCTACTCTGGGTTTTAGTATTATCTTTATTATAAGGTAATTAAGGTGTCAAACTCTAGCCCAAATATAGTCAGAACACTCTAAAGTTCAGACTAAAACTTGGGATGAATTCACTGTTCCTCACAGTTGGGTTTATTGGCCTCCATGATGCCTCCTTCTTGCTCTCTCCTCTGGACAGTACTGAACATACCTGCAGATGAGATCAGTTTCACAGAATGAGCCCCAGAGAAGTAATATTTAAATACTGTACTAACTACAAATATATTATACTGCTAAACTAGACTTTTCCCCACTGCAACAAAACCATCCGTAAAAATGCCATACACATGGAAACCCAGCTCATAAAGTTCCACCCTATGTCTGAAGAAAAAAATCCAGACAAATTTGTTAAACTGCTGAAAATAACTGATCAAACTTCAAACTCTTATGAATTAGCAATATCTTACCTTTTCTATCTCAAAATTGATATGGGCCATCCTCTTCAATGTTAAATTTCAATGCTCTTCAATGTTAAATTTCAGATCAATTTTATGAGCTATTTCAGAGTATAATCCTCAGAATATGTCCATGCCCCAATGATACAATAGTCTTGATTCATCTGGAGCAGGAGTGCCCAAACTATAGCCCATGGGCCAGATCCAGCCCCCAATGCCAATTCATCCACCCCTTCCCCTGTGCCTACACCAACTGCCAGGAGAAGAAGAAGCCAGGGCAGGTTGAGGACCTTGCCACCCTTCCCCCAATGCCTACACCTACTGCCAGGGGAAGGAGAAGCCAGGGCAGGTTGCCACCTCTTCCCCATGCCTACACTAACTGCCAGGGGAAGAAGGAGTCAGGGCAGGTTGAGGACTTTGCCACCCCTTCCCCTGTGCCCACACCAACATATTGTATTGTAATGTAATGTATTTTTTGTAAGCCGCCCTGAGTCGCCATGGCAAGTGGGCAGCAATATAAATTTGAAATAATAATAATAATAATAATAATAATAATAATAATAATAATAATAATAATAATAATAATAATAATAATAATAATAATAATAATAATAATAATAATAATAATAATAATAATAATAATAATAATAATAATAATAATAATAATAATAATCCAGCCCATGCTGTTCTCATTGCTACTGGAAGCAAAATACTGGGAGCAACCAGGACCAAATTCCAGGAGAAATTAGGGTGGCGTGGGCTGGATGAATTGGCATTGGGGGCCAGATCCAGCCCATGAGCCATAGTTTGGGCACCTCTGATCTAGAGTAGTGTTTCCCAACCTTTGGTTTTTAGATTTCAATTCCCAGAAGCCTAAGTCAATTCCCCAAAGCACTGATCAGCCAATGTACTGACTTAGGCTTCTAGGAATTGAGGTCCCCCTATGGGGCATGTGCCACACATTGGGAACCACTGATCATAGAGGTCCATACGACATCCTGCTCCTAAACCAATCACTCACAATTTTATGAATAATTCCAGGCACCAAGTTCCAAATCTTATATATAGGACAATTAAAATTCACAGATACCACCCTGTTTAGATTTTTTTCCAATTTGTAAAGAGTTCACAATGAACTAAAATAACTGTACACCAATTTCTTCTCTCTCCCCCCATTTGATGAGCTTGAATGAAATAGCACCATTCTCTTTAAAACTGTTTGATCAAAATGGCAATGTGTATCTCTTAATCATTATAAATTATGATCACATCCTGTAGGCTTTTCATTAAAGACATTTTTCTCCTTAATGATATCCTTGTTATAATAAGAGATTAACATTTACAGGAAAAATGTGCTACATTATGTTCTTAGTTGCCATGGATAACAAACCTAAAGTAATGTGTGTTTTTAAAAAGTTTATAGAATGATACAGCAGAATTTCAGATCCATTGAACTTAATCAAAAAGAAAAGTCAACAAAACTCTCCTTTAAAGAAACAGAACTAATTTGTTTCTTCAGCTTCATGTCCATCATAGCAAGAAAGTAAAACAATTATATAATATATCCATATCCATATTACATACCAATATCCAGTGTGGTGCAATAAATAGAGTGATAAGCTACAATTCAGGAGGCCTCCGTTCACTCAACCATGGAATACGCTGGGAGTTTGGAACTGGCAAAACCACTGCTTAAATATCTCACTTTTTTGGAATAGTAGCCATGTTAGTTCTGATATGCCTTAAATATCTCACTTACTATGAAGAACCTATTAGAGTCTCTATAACTTTCTGGCACATGAAGATATTACATATCTATCTTACCTTTCTTCTGTTGAAAATACCATGCTTGATTCTCTGTCTTAGTTTTTTATATTCTATGATGAGACAACTTAAAGGAAAAATAATTACCAGGTCAAGGCCTCTCTACATGACAAGACATGAAGGAATGTAACCCTCCTCTCTGTAATCTCAAAGGCTAATTACCACACTCAAATTTTAAATTCTAATTATCACATCAGTCCAGAATGTGCTAACCCCTTCCTCCAGTGTTGCTAGCCTTCAAATTTGGCTCCCTGCCTCTGTGATGCCATAAATTCCATTCTGGCTTCCCATGTGTTTAAACCATGCCTGAGCACATTGAAAGAGGGGACATTGCAAGGAACAATCTAATGAAGTTGTGACAAACTAATGTAGTACTACATCATTCTAAATAAAAAACTGAAGACCCAATACAGGGCCATTAAATAAATGAAAAAAAAAACACTGTTTAAGAAAAAGAAACCTGTTCTTGTTTTCTTTCTTATTTGTCACTTTCTCTCATAATAGCTTGACTGATTTTCAGGCACCGTCTGGGAAAACAGTGTTTGGTGAGAGCCAGCTTTCTGTATCTTAGCTCACATGCAGCCATAAGTAGCTTATGATCCAAGCAAGGGGGGGGCGATCCCCCTTGAAAATCTGGGTTCAGATACCACCCTGTTTGGGCAATAAGCTATCCCTGCAAACAGCTGAGGTGCACTGTGGGGTCATAGTCAAAGGCACATTTCTCAAATGGCATATCATTATGTGAGTCAGTGCTGTGAGGAAATCACTTGAAGGGAAAAAAAATAAGAAATGCTATTGAATATGATCTTGAAAACGGAAATTGTTCAAGCATTTTATCTGCAAAAGCATCTGACTACAGGACATTGGAAATGAATATACATGTCTATGGATCATCATGTAATTATATTGGGTGGGGAATCAATAGAAATATTATTAAGGAAAAAAATACATTTCACCAGGAAGACTCCAATGTCACACTGTTTAGGCAGCAGAGACTTCAACTGCCTCCACTGCCTGTCTGTTATCACAGATAGATAGCCCATGTCTCTTGATTAAATACATCTATGAAGATCAGATACAGTTGTAAGTACCTCCTCCTCGCACTGTCTATACCTGTGATGGCAAACCTTGGCAGTCCAGATGTTCTTGGAGATTAGTTTTTGAATTACACATATATAAAATATATGCCATCAAGTCGATTCTGACTTATTGTGAACCTTACCAGCATTATTTATTTTTCTGGGATGGCTTCCTGGGACTGTGCAGCTTGCTCAAGGCTACACAGGCCAGCTCTTCTCCCAGGAGGCACAGTGGGAGACTCAGACTCCCAATCTCTAAACTATTGAGCTACTCAGCCAGTTCATCTGGTGTTAGGCTGGGGTTAAGTCTTTGAAAAATTACTTTCTTGGACCACAACCCCTAGAATCCCACTTCCAGTGTTGCCAGTGACTGTGCTGATTAGGTACATTTAAGATTTTGGCTTTCCCCACCCCAACTCTTTTTTTAATACAACCCAACTGTTGGATATTTAAAAGTCTAAGCGGCGGGAAAATCGCCGCTACCAATTGGTCAGTGGGCTGGGTCAAGCAGGGTATTTAAACCCCTGCTTACCCAGCTGTTGTTGTTGTTGTTACCAGCGGTCACAATAAACATACGTGTTGTTTGGTTCACCTTCAATGGCGTCCGTGTCCTCACTCCCGCGCAAGGATCTCCGGATCTAACACTGGCGACGAAGGTGGGATGCTGAGGAACGGACCAGAACCAACACACGCCAGAGCCACCACTCTCGAAGCCACCTCGCCATGGCTACTTACGTCCCTCCAGCACCCTTCCAGCCGAAGGACGAGAGATGGAAGAGCTATATGGACCGGTTTGAATTCTCCCTCCTGGCTGCAGAGCTGGGAGAGATCGCACCGGAGCGGAAGAAAGCGTTCTTCCTGACCCATTGCGGGCCCAAAGTTTTCGAAGTGGCCCAGTCCCTGGTGGACCCCACGCCAATTCTGGACGTCTCGTGGGAAGCACTACAGCTGGCCCTCAAGAATCACTACGCGCCGGAGCCCTCGAGATTTGTGTTCAAACTTCAGTTCCGGGACCGATTCCAGATGTCGGGGGAAACCATCGGCGAGTACGTGGCCGCCCTAAGGGCAGCAGCCGTTCCGGCGGTATTCGGGTCATTTCTCGAGGACTCCCTAATCGAGCAGCTCATCAGGGGAGTCCGCGACAACAAACTCCGCAAGAGACTATTGGCCCGGAGAGACCTGACCCTGGCCGCGGCCATCGAGGAAGCCAGAGCTTTCGAACTCTCGACGACAACAACATCCTCCTTCAACCGGCCCCCGTCGGCGCCCCGCCAAGCCTCCACTCACCATCAAGATGTCGTTCCCGATGAGGACGAAGATGAAGAAGCAGAGGTGTGTGCGACCGACGGGGGAAACTCGGGCAGGAGCGGTCAGCGCTGCGCTAGCTGCGGAGGGCCACACCAGCGGGCACATTGCCGCTTCAGGGACGCCATCTGCCGCTATTGCGAAAAGAGGGGACACATTGGGAAGGTCTGCCGGGCCAGGCAAGCGGAGAGCCAAGCTGACCGGCAGATTCAAAAGTTCCCGCCGGGCAAGATGGCCGCCAACCAGAGGGCGAATCAGAGGCGCCAGGGACGAAACAGCGGCAAATTCAAAGATGCCGAGACGCACACGCTAACGATAAGCCACACCGCCACACAGAAAGGAGGAAAGTACCACACCACAGTCACGATCGACGGGGCTGAGTGTCCCATGGAGGTCGACTCTGGGGCCGCCATATCCATCATCCCGTGGCGGTGGATGAAGAAGGCATTCCCATCTCTGAAGGTAGCGGACCTCCAGACTCAGCGGATCCGGATCAAGGACTGCCAGGGCAGATTCCTCTCCGTCGCAGGGCAGAAGTGGGTCCAAGTTAAGTACGGACCAAGGGAAGAACGCCTTCCACTGACCATCGTCCACGGCAACATTCCAACGCTACTGGGCACAAACTGGTTCCCCGCCCTGGGACTGTCCATCGCCGGCATCCACAACACCGCAACTGACCAGCCCGGAGACGCCTCGCTGAGAAACGACCTGATGACCGAATTTCAGGACGTTTTCGGGGAAGGCTTAGGCAGGTATGTGGGGTCCCCTATTTCTTTTGCGCTCAACCCAAGCGTCGCCCCCATTAGACTCAAGGCTCGGAGAGTTCCGCTGGCACTTAAACCCAGGGTCGAGAAGGAACTCGACAAACTGGTGGCCCAAGGAATCCTCGTTCCCGTGGACCATGCTAGGTGGGAGACCCCCATAGTGACCCCCATCAAGCCGGACGGGTCAGTGCGCATCTGTGCAGACTACAAATGCACGATCAACAAGGCACTAGAGCCGAGCGCGTACCCGGTTCCCGTCATAGACCACTTACTCCATTCGCTGGGCCCTGGCAAGATCTTTGCCAAGCTAGACCTGGCCCAAGCCTACCAACAACTCCCGGTGGACGACGCCACGGCCGAAGCCCAAACCATTGTCACACACCGGGGGGCATTCAAGTGCACGAGGCTGCAGTTTGGGGTCAGCATAGCTCCGGGACTGTTTCAGAGCACGATGGAACGGCTCCTCCAAGGACTCCCGGGGGTGGTTCCCTATTTTGACGACGTACTGATAATTGCAGGGGATCCCGGGCAGCTTAAGGACAGGGTCGCCGCTGTCCTGGCTAAATTCAGAGCCGCTGGGCTCAAGGTAAAAAAGGACAAGTGCCTGCTGGGGGTCCCCTCCGTGGATTTCTTGGGATTCCGCATTGACGCCAAGGGCATCCACCCGACAAAGGGGAAGGTAGAGGCGATCCGGAACGCCCCGGCCCCAAAAAACAAGCAGGAGCTGCAGGCGTTCCTGGGTCTCCTGAATTTCTACGCGGCTTTCCTGAAAGGGAAGGCCACAGCGGCTGAACCCCTACACAGACTGTTAGCGGCAAGGGCAGAGTGGGTGTGGGGTCCCGAACAAAAGTCGGCCTTCGCCACTGTAAAAAATCTCCTCTCCCAGGACAGTTTCCTGATACAGTACAACGCGACCCTGCCACTGGTCCTCGCCTGCGACGCGTCTCCCTACGGCGTCGGCGCGGTCCTGGCCCACCGTCTACCCAACGGCCTCGAGGCGCCCATCGCCTATTATTCCAGGACCATGTCGCTGACCGAGAGAAACTACGGCCAGATCGATAAGGAGGCGCTGGCGGCAGTGGCAGGGGTAAGGAAATTCCATGATTACTTATATGGCCGGGACTTTGAACTCGTGACTGATCATAAACCCTTGTTGGGACTTCTGGCCGGTGACCGGCCTACACCCTCTGCCTTGTCTCCCCGGATGCAACGTTGGGCCATTTTCCTGTCGGGGTACTCGTACACCTTGGTCTACCGCCCCGGGAAACACATGGGCAACGCTGACGCCTTAAGCAGATGCCCCCTTCCGACCCAGGAAGGCGCGGAAAAGGGGGAGGCATCGGTTCTTGCCCTAGACGTCCTGGATTCTTCCCCCACTACATCGGCCGAGGTTGCCAGGGAAACGGCGAGAGACGCCGACCTCCGGACTGTGTCCAGCTGGGTTCACCGGGGTTGGCCGGACAAGGGGGAAGGGGAATTCAAGGTATTTCACGACAAAAAGAACGAGATGTGTTACGTGGGGGGTTGCTTGCTGTGGGGGGACCGGGTAGTGATTCCCAGGAAACTCCGTCCCAAGGTCTTAGACACTCTGCACGCCAGCCACCCGGGAATAGTAAAGATGAAAGGATTGGCCCGAAGTTACGTGTGGTGGCCTGGCATTGACAAAGACATAGAGTCATGGGTGGCCAAATGTACACCTTGCCAATCATCACGGCCCAATCCCCCGGCTGCCCCGATCAGGGAATGGGAACAACCCTCGGGCCCATGGCAGAGGATTCACATTGACCTCGCCGGCCCATTCCATGGCCAAACGTTCCTGATTGTCGTGGATGCATACTCAAAATGGTTGGAAGTCCGACTCTTGAGTAGCACCACAGCTAGAACAATAATCAGGCAACTCAGACAAATCTTTGCCACGCACGGCATCCCCGACACACTCGTCTCCGATAACGGGCCTCAGTTCATGGCCACGGAGTTCGAGCAGTACCTGGCATCCCTGGGAACCAGACACGCTCTCACATCCCCGTTCAGGGCACAAGGGAACGGGCAGGCAGAGAGGTTCGTACGAAGCGCAAAGGAAGCCCTGGGAAGGCTAGGTCCGGGGGAATGGCAGGAACGCGTGGACACGTTCTTGTTGGCCCAACACAACCTTCCCTGCGCTGCCACAGGAAGGGCCCCCGCGGAGTTGCTCATGGGTAGGAGACTCCGCTGTCATCTCGATCGGTTACATCCCAGGTACTCCCCAGACAAATTCAAGGGAGATCAACCACAGGGCCGGACACTAGCCATTGACTCGCCAATCTTTGCCAGGAACTATGCGCCCGGCCCACTGTGGGAAGAGGGAACCGTCAGCGAGATGCTGGGTCCCTACACCTACACGGTTCGCCTCGCTGATGGTCGGACATGGAAACGCCATGTCGACCAACTCAGGAGGCGAACAAGTCCCGACACGGATAGCAACCTTCCCCAGGGAGTGCAGACCGGCGCTGAGCCAGACATGCACCCGATGGACGAACTGGTCACCGACCCGGTTTGGCCAGAAGACACCCCCAGTTACGCAGCACCACCACCAGTCAACTTACCGTGTGGAGCAGGCTCACCCCCGGTCACCGCGGAGCCCAACGGTCGTGTCCCGGAACCGCCAACGGCCCAGCCGGGGCAGAGCGAGAGCGACAGGTCCGCTCTGCTCGATGCCCCAGTGCCGACTGAACTGCGCAGGTCCGATCGTGTACGGACACGCCCCCGTCACCTGAACGATTATATATGTAAATAGCGGACTAAGGCATTCTGGGGGGAAGGGGTGTTGGATATTTAAAAGTCTAAGCGGCGGGAAAATCGCCGCTACCAATTGGTCAGTGGGCTAGGTCAAGCAGGGTATTTAAACCCCTGCTTACCCAGCCGTTGTTGTTGTTGTTACCAGCGGTCACAATAAACATACGTGTTGTTTGGTTCACCTTCAATGGCGTCCGTGTCCTCACTCCCGCGCAAGGATCTCCGGATCTAACACCAACCCTTTCCAAGTTTTAAGCCCGTTAATTAATTATATCCAAATTTACTAAATGTTCCCCTTGACAGTGTCATAATGCTTTTCTTAACTTTTACAGCAGATAAAAAAAGACATTTCTCTAGGAAAACATTTTTGATTACTCAAACTTAGACTACAGGTTTTAGAAATATATCTATTCTTTAAAGTATTTTTTGATTAAAAAGACACAGCTTAATTTTATGTACATTTTATTAAGGTGTGAGCAGCAAATCTAAGATTACTTCCATTGAATCTCTTCCTGGCCTTTAAATAGACTCTTATTTCCTATAACATGAGTCAGAGATGACAGCAAAAGGAGCTTTTAATCTGGTACTGTGCAAGCTGTAGCCAGCTTCAGACTGGCAGTCACCCATTGGTAATTGTGTGAAATAAATCATCATAACATATGATTCACTCATGGTAGGTGCACTAGCACTGCAAGCACCATGGAGAAGAGTTGCACTCTTGCTTTTCTGCATAGAGAAACATGAAGATTACCCATGGTACCAAACAACAACAACAAAAAATAGCATGGAAGAATGACACATTTTCCTTCTGAAGAGTCTTTGGGACCTTTGAATAGCTGAGAGATGTCTTGCAATTAATGCAGTGGGAGGTGAGCAGCATCCATTATTTTACTCATCTGTAGATGAGGGCAGGAGCCTGGCTGTGGTGGCTCTCACACTGTGTAGCACCAGAAGATGGCACCCAGTGTGTTACAGTGGATAGGATGATAGATCCCGACTCAGAAGCTCTGGGTTTGCATCCTCACTTCATGGGAAGTGAGGGAAATGCCTTAGTGCAGTGGTGGCAAACCTTGGCACTCCAGATGTTCTTGAACTTCACTTCCCAGAAGCCCTGATCAGCAGAAGTGCTGACTTGGGCTTCTGGTAACTGAAATCCAAGAACACCTGGCATGCCACGTTTTACCATCACTACCCTATTAGTACCACTTGTTAAATAGCTGACTAACTCTGATAGCCCTACTGGGGTTCACTAAAATTTGGATCTAACTTCACAGCACATAATACACACAATGGCAGAAGACACTCCCCACTCCCTGTGCAGGTGAAAGGAAGGGTCGTGAGCAGTGATGGGCAGCAACAGGTTCGCACCAGTCTGCCAGAACTGGTAGTAACTTTTCCCAGTGTCCCAGAGAACCGGTAGCGGCTTTTGGGGGAAACCACCTCGGGGGCTTACCTTTTTGCTGGTTCCCCGACTGCACATGCACCCCATGGTGTGCATGCATGCCTACAGCGCTTGGCGTGCATGCACGGCTTCCTTGCTGTCCTCCCAAGTGGGAAGGAGGAAGAGAAGCTGCTAGCCTGAAACCCCCTGTAGCCTGCTCCCCAGGGCAAGTGACTCACTTTTGGGTGTGGGTGTGTATTTTAACGTGTATTTAATGTGTATTTATTTTTAATGTGTATTTTTATGTGTTTTGTGTGTATTTAATTTGTATTTTTAAGTGTTTTTATGTCTATTTAATGTTTATCTTAATGTGTATTTTATGTGTTTTATGTGTATTTTTATGTATTTTTATGTCTATTTAAGTTGTATTTTTATGTGTACTTATTTATACAGTTTTTTTACATTGGCTCCGCCCACATCATTGGCTCCACCCACAGTGTGGTAGTAAACTTTTTGGATGCCCGCCACTGGTCGTTGGGGAGGGGAAATAGTTTTGTCCAGTTACCACGTACTTTGGTTATATCCCAAACAACATGCTCATTCTTTCAATTAATCTCATAGGTACCAAATTCACTGCACCTCCACCATACAGGCTCCTCATTCGCCCATATCATTGTCAAAATCTTTTGTAGGTCTTTTGTATTTGTTTTATTCTTTGTTCCTATTTTGTAATGTGGTTGATTTTATTTTGGTTTCCATTTATCCTTGTATCTTACTGCTTTTAATATTGTCAGATTTTACTGCAAGCAGACTGCCAGATAACTTTTTGCTATTCAGACACATATGCAGTAAATAAATAAGCAATAAAACAAAGGAAGTATTTGAATGTAAATGTTATACAGCATATGTTTTCCAGATAATTTCCAGGGGGATTACTGAAAGTCTGAGGGTTTCTTCATGAAATCATGAAATGTATTCCCTCTTACTCCAAAGGGAATGAGAAATTTGCTGTTTTTCTTACCCAGAATGGGTGTGGTGCTGATTCTGTCAGAGAGGTTGTGAAAGAAAGGAAGGCATGTTGAACGGAGTACTGTGCCCACATCTACATGTAAAAACAAAAGTATCCTTCATACAAATTTAAAAGAACTTGGCTCAAAAATCAATTAATGAGAGGACCAAATATTATAGGCTCTAGAACAAATATTGTGTTACTAAGATTCTAGATTGTTTCTAATCAAATTTAAAATGCCAGGATAGTCTTATGAGTAACAACAATCACACTTTTCCCTTTCCATCTCTTTGTAACTTGAATAGGATATTTTAATTAGACATGTGAAGAAATCTCACCAGGCTTTCATTTCGAGCTGAGAAAAAGCTATATAAAGACAGCAAAACAGCCTGTTGAGCGTTCTCTCTAACTCCTGCAAGGGTTCTTGCTAAATAAATTTCATGTCAGAAATTACTCTGGTTTGAAATGATTTTTGCTGGAGAAACTCCACTCAGGGGATGTCCGAATGAGGCTCCTTTCATGTCCCTAAGAGCCAGTCTCGAAGTTCAGCATCTTAACCACTAAGCCACAGCAGTGCTGCAGGATTCTCGCTTCCAGTGTGGGAATAGGATGGCATTTTCCCCTGCCATTTTACTGCATTTTGTGCAAAATGCAACAGTGCAAAGCTACTGCTTTTCCTGTAAACACGCATACACAAAACAATAGGTTAAATCAGGGTGGCCAACCTTTTGGTGCTACTGGCCTGACCATGCCCCCTGGTGAGCTGAGTGGGCCAGACTATGCCCCTGGAAGTGGAAGTGTGCCCACTTCTGTGTTTATGACAGTCACTGGTGCATTTGTGCATGCACGGGCATGCACCCATGCATGTATAAATGTGACTGGTTCTACTTCTAGGTGCAGAGGAGAAGATGATGGGTCTGATAGAATGGCGTCACTGGCTGAGTCCAGCCTGCAGGAAATAAGTATGGGAATCCCTGGATTAAATGGTCAACAGAACAGAAAGATCTGTTGCATTTGCTATAAGGCACCACCTGCTCACATTTGCCAATTTTGTGCACATTTTAGACATGTGCAAGAAATTTCCAAAATAGCTCAAATAGTGAGAGAAAAACCTTCACATTTTGTGATACGGAGAAATATGCTACCATACAAAGATAAACCCAATCAGTTTTTACAGATCTGCCTGGTGACACAAGACTGCCTACCACTTGAAGCAGAAGGAAAATATTTTTAACTTATATTTTTCTTAAATCCACTTTTGTTTTGTTTTTGTAGCTCTGGCAACGTTGATGATTTATAATAATGAGTACCAGAAAGTCAATTCTGATTTATGGCAAAATTGTTCAGGATTTTCCTGGTAGAGATCACTCTGAAGTGGTTTGCCATGCCCTTCTTCTGATCCTTTATAAAGGAGGATAAATGCTAACAAGGTGTTCAGGGTGCACTAATTTCTTCCATTATTTTCACATGATGAATTAAAGAGATAATTTGAGGGCATATTTTGTGCTGCTTGTCCTGGGTGCCAAAACTGCTAGTCATGGTTCAGCCTGGCTAGCTCAAAGAAGTGCCACATCACCCTCTTTGTCCACACATTGCCTCCTTTCATTTGTTCTTACTTTTGGTTTGGAAACCCTGCCTATCCTCTGAATGTGTCCGCAGAGTAAAACAGAGGGTGGATGGCTGTCCTGGAAGCTCTACCAGCTACTGTGGTCCTGGCTTCACTTGGAAACAATTGGTTTGGCAGGACTAGGTCAGCACCAGCTTTGACGCTACAGCTGCTCACATAGCAGGGGAACTAGCAAGCAATTGGTGATGGAGTGGCTACTTACACAAACCCAAAAAAGGAGGAGAAAACATAGCATCTACAGTATTTGTGTAAATTGCATAAAGTAATTAATATGCACAAACGCAAAACGAGTTTGAAAAATTTAATTTGTACAGAGTTGCACCACAGCACACTTGAGTGATGAAGGTTCTTAGAGGTGACCTGTATATCTGTGGGACCTTCTGTTCAAGTGTTCACTGTAGATGGGCAATTTCTTAGTCCATAGCCTTTCTCCACATGCTTCTTTTATCTTTATCCAAGTTTGTACTGGAGAGCCCCTGAGGTCCTCCTACTTTTAGTCAAGCAATTCACTCCACCTCATAGGAGGGCTGACCTTGTAGACAACTTACATGCTCCCTGATTTTCAGATTCTTTCACAACTCAGGGAAGCAAACACACTGGCACTCCCCTGCTGATGCTGAGTAAAATAACAAATGTGTCATTTCCTTTGGAAGAAGAGAGAGTAAAGATCAGAGTATTCCAGTAAACTGCCAAATCATTCTTCCAGTATGGAACACCAATATTGGCCTCTGTGATTGTTTTCCTGCAATTATCAGGAACACAAATGTCACACAAAACAAGGTTTTGAATACCTAGAGTGCAGAGAGAAATCGAAGAAAATTTGCTTTACAGGAAGAGTGGCTGGATAGTAGTAATACACTTGTAAATTGAACAGGAATGCATCATGCCTTCCTCATCACATAACCTGCAGAGAGTTACAGAATCTGGCTTACTTGCTGGTCTGCTGATGACTACTGGAAACATATTCCAGTGAGGATTTAAGTTTGGCCAATGCAAAGACAAGAAGGTAGTTTCATTTTGGCAGTTTAAAGTTTCACCTGGGCACAAAAGAAGGAGAATCACTTAAGCTGCCTGGTTATTGTTCACATTGCCATTTATATGGTATAAAACCTCGGCTATACCTTGGATACAGTGGTGGGTTGTTAAAATCTTCACCACCCCACTGTGATGTCACCAACGTTGTGGGCGTAGCCGACGTCATGACGTCAATGACGTCATGACATTGTGGGCAGAGCAAAAAAATAAATTAATAAATTAAAAATGTCTGCACATGCATCAAACCTCTGTTTGACGCATGCACAGTTCTTTTTTAGTGTGCACGCGTCAAACTTTTATTTGACACATGCACATAAAAAAAGGACTGTGCATGCATCAAACGGAGGTTTGACGTATGCGCAATTCCGGGAAGCCATTTTGGCTGCCCAGAAAAACATTTTTGGAGGGGGTCAGAGAGGAGACCAAACCAGTTGCCCAGGGATTTAGAACTACTCCCGGGTGACCCCTTCTGATGGGATGCTACCGGTTCAGGCAAACCGGTAATATCCCATCACTGCTTGGATACCTTGGAGTTGTTATTCAGCGAGGAGTACGCACATTGATAGACATCTCCATGATGACATACCACACATGCAAATGGACTTGAGAAATCAAGTCCACTTGCAAGCAGGGTGATTTTTTTTAGCCATTTGGTTATCACATCACCCACTAGCTAGGCAGACTATGAAGTGTGCCCTCCATTTTCACCTTGCCCAAGGGATCTGACAGAAGACGCTTTGGTGAGTTTTAGTCTCCTCTCAACATTATTGACAAGAGATGGGCAATGCTGCCTTATATATAAATAGGGGTCTGCCTTATGATGCAGGCTATTTGTCTATCTAGCCCAATATAACTGACTTCTCCGATGGTTGCAGCTTTACAGCTGCAGGCAGAGGTCATTCTGGGAAGTGCTGTTTAGCTGAAGATTCAACAAGGGATCTTTCAGATGTTACCACAGAGCTACAATCCTTCCAACCACACTGTAAGACAGTTTTTCGCACAGAGGTGTTGTGTTGATTTGCCAGTGGATTAAACCCCTTGGATGTCTTTGATTTCCACCCAACGTTGTTGTGTGCCCAGCAGCAGTCTGTTTCCAAACAGCATGTTTTTTCTTCCGAAGTAAAATCTGTTTGAGAATTTACAGTTATTTCTTTTCATATTTTCCCCTCTTGAGAACTCACACACATATGAAAGGGATTGGTCAACAATGTGTTTCTAGTGCTATTTGCACACGGGTGCAATGGTGCACTTACAATGATTGGATTTTTTTTAAAGGATAAAGAGGCATGAACAACTGGGAAGTGAAAGAAATCTAGCAGGAGAGAGAAAAGCATACAGTCAAAGGCATCCCCTTCCCTTCACTGATAATGTATCAGGACTAAAATAAGACAGAGGGTTCTATAATTGACCTCATATACCAGCAATCCAAAGGATGACAATGCAAAGTGAAATTTGGCCACAATCAATTAAAAACAAAGATGGACGTTAAAACGAATTACCTTCCTCTAGTATGGTGTTTTCCAATCTTTGGTTTTGTACTTCAATTCCTAGAGTCGTAAGTCCATCCTCCAAAGCACTGGTCAGCCAATGTACTGACTTAGACTTCTGGGAATTGAAGTCCACCAGTGTTCTACAGAACATAGTTTGGGAAATGTTGCTCTAGTGCATTCAGTCTGGGGATGAACAGACAATTATGTGTGTAGTCAAGCTACAGTGAATCTTTTGCAGTTAAAGTAAAACAGATTAGTTTAGCAATATGTTGCAGAAGGCATTCCTTTTCCACCTCCTCTTTTCTATTTTTGGTGAATACAAAAGCTGTTTGGAAAATTATTTCAAAACACTTCTCAACTGCAAATGGGTACTTTTCACTTTACGCCTCATCTGCTTCATCTCTTGCAATAACATTTTGAAAACTGAAAGGATACTAAATGTTGGAATGTTGCATTCTTCCCCAAATTCATCCACTGCCACACATAGATAATGTCTATAAATGTCAACTGAATTTCATACTTACAGCTTCGTTGTTATGTGTCCTTAAGTCACCCCAACCTACGATGATAATGACCTCCAATCACAGCAGCTACTCAGCTGGTACAACTTCCTATATATTATCACCGGAAACCCCTATACACACATAACACATTCATTTTAATGGACATGGGGAAAGTCTTGGTGAAGTCATACTCTTTTTGACACAAGGCAACACTTTTAAAAGAAAAAGAATCACTAACTCTCCTGAAGTCCTCTCCTAAAACAAGCTTTACTTCTTTTCTTCCCTTCATTAACCAAGTCTGAAATGAGGGAACAAACCATATCAATATTTTCACCCCCTCAACAAAATGATTTATAATATTTATTTATTTATTTATTTATTTTATTTATTTAGATTTATTATCCCGCCCTAATCAGGCGAACCTGACTCTAGGCGGCTTACAGAAATTCATAAATTAAAACCTTAAGGTTCATAAATATTTCCTATTACAATCCCTTCTTTCAACCACAATAAACAGTGAATGGTTTCATAACCATAGGTAGTGCAGTGGATAAAACAAAAATTGCCTTATGAGAGTATGCTTCTGATTTGCTCACTTGATTCACCCCAGACTTGTGGACCATAAATAGTGTTACATGTTGGGGGTGCATATGTGTGCATATGTATATCTGTGCCATATTGATATTTTAAGGACTACTGTATAATCATACTATTGCAAAAATACATTTAGGAACCAATCCACTATATATCTCAGCAACAGTCAAGTTTAGATCTAACAAAGAGATCTGTTTCTTTGCTTGTTGTTTCATTAAAAAATGTGTAACATCCCACATTCATTTTGTTTGGAACATGTCAATTCCTGCTCTAGTTCATCTGAACCAGAAGCTAGATGAGAATGACTATTACACTGAAATTTATACAGTATAGAAAGACAATTTGAATATGCAGAACCAGCTGTAGTTCTTAGTCCAGTTCTGCTATTCACTTTTTTCACAGTGGGGAACCTGTAGTTGTCTAGTGCAGTTAAAATAGCAAAGTCTTGTGGGACATCTTAAAGACTAGGAAGTTTTATTTGACATCACCTTTCATGGAGTGCAGCCCAGGTCATCGGATGTCCGGATCTGGTGAAGTTAAATGCAGTCTATGAAACTTTATTCCATATAAAACTTGTTTTAAGATGCCAGAAAACAGAATTGTTGATGTGCATTTGAACAAACTGGAATTCACCGAAATCTTCTGATCAGAAGCAGGGCATTTATACCAAGTACCAAAGAGTGGATAACTAGACAATATATGGATTGTATAGAACAGTGGTGACAAACCTATGGCATGTGTACCAGAGGGGGCATTCAAAGCCCTCTCTGTGGGCATGTGAGCTATCACCCCAGCACAGAGTTTGCCCCACCCCTCCATCCAGCAGACGAATGGGAGTGCTTCCTCCCTCCGCCAGCACAGTTTTTGCCCTTCTCCTCTGCCCAGTAGCCCAATGAGAGCACTTTATCTGGGTCCCCAGCATAGAATTTATCCCACCCTTCTGCGGTGTGGACAACAGCCTGTTGAGTTTGGGCGCTCGGCCTCTATAAGGCTCGCCATCAGTGGTATAGAATATAGATTCTTACATTTAGTTGCCAGGCTTTTTTCTGGGTAGAGATGGTTATGACCTATGTTATGTACAATAGAAGTAGAGTCCTAAATTGACACATTAAGGATTTTAAGTCAATTGAAAGCCTGCATTCAGCATCAATAGCCCCTGCTATTGGGTAGACTTAATGTTCCTTCCCTTTCCTGTCACTCCATAGCAGTCAGAGAACTCCTGACATATTCTACATGCAAGAGATGCAAAACAAGTGTCTTTGAAAAGTAAAGAAACTTCATCTTGTCGGGACAAAAGAGGTTTTCACATAAGCCTAAGCATACACATTGTAGGTAAGCACAAATCCCCTGCTTGCTCTTAGGAATGTATAAACATACCATATTTAATCCAAATGTACCTTCCTGAGTGACAAAATGTAGGACCTGTTCCAAAGCCCATTGGAATCAGTAGGAAAACACCCTTGGAAGATAGCCACAGACCTCAACCTAAATTCTCTCACTCACTCTAAATCTGACTTCCTTAGAGGAAACATTTGCTCTTCCCTATGACCTAGTTTACAGTTGATGCAATACATCTGCTGTTTAACGTTACAACAATTTATTGTGCCTCTTTAGATAGGGTTATGACACCTGTACTTAAGAGCCGGCCAAAGACCCATCCTTGTGTTCTTATGGGCAGGCCATGAATCAACCAAATTCCTGAAATTCTGGGGAAAGGCTATGCAGCTGTAGCTCATGCTTTACAAATATAAACGTTTACTACTCCCCCCCCCACACACACACACAAAGAGTGTCTGTTGCATCTCAAGTTCATTATGTTTTGTTTTTCTACATACAAAGCCTCTTCCTATCCAAGAACATGACAGCTAAGCACATGTTAGCAGTTACCACAGAGATACCACATGAAACAGTCTCTTTACAGGGGGGTATTATTCACCTGGCCCCACATGTTTAATGTCAAGAGAATGGACATTTGGTTCATATTTAGCAAACATCTACTTAACCAAACTTTATAGATCTTTACAGAAAAATCTCATTCATATTGTCCCTTTCATGCATCTCAGAAAGACGGTCACTGATAGATATACCTGTATTCAAGGTAAGGACATTGATAAAGATACTTGTTTATCTGAAAGTTACATTTTACATCCTGAACTTCAGTACTTACAGGTTTGCTATCTTTCTAACCCTCTTTTGATCCCCCCCCCATTTTATGTTTCCCCATTCTCCCAAATTCTTGTCACTCTATGGTCCCTTAGATTTTCATACACAGTGTAACTATCTGTTATGCTAAAACAAAGATGTGTATTTGATTCAAGAGCCCCACCCCCAAGAATGTGTTACAGTCCACCTACATGCTACCATAGTTGAAAAAATTTGGCAATAGTTGCTAAATTTACCACTACTGCTGCAGTTGTCACAGAAATTCAGAAGCAAGGGCAGCAGCTGAACGAGTGAAGAATTATCATCAACATTTTCATCTCTGACTGAGACAACCAGTCAAAGAGTCACTAAACCCACATCTTATCTTCAGGGTGAAAAGATTAACCATTTCCCCTTGATATTTCTTGTTCTGTCCAGCAAAAATCATTTCAACCCAGAGTAATTTCTGACATGAAATTTATTTGTTTTGATGACATTTTTTTCTTTGCAAAAATTGCACTACTGTACATTGAAAAAGTGTTTGAAAAGAGTTCAGCAGCCAACAGAAATGGCAAACCAGGATAATTATGCCTAACGTTTCTTATTTTTAAAATCTGTGTTTTCTATGATTAATTTCCCCCCACCTGCTTTATCTTAAGC
Organism: Furcifer pardalis; assembly: GCA_030440675.1. NCBI lineage: Eukaryota > Metazoa > Chordata > Lepidosauria > Squamata > Chamaeleonidae > Furcifer > Furcifer pardalis. The sequence goes on from CP126892.1 coordinate 205,449,950, forward strand.
ATGAGAGCAAGATAAAGATCCAGTTCTAGGAATGCTTATTTTCCTTGAGAAAGGATTCTGCTGAATTTGCTCACTCACTCACTAGATTGCTATAATGGCAGTTCCACATGATGGACTGTTTAAAGAAGCAGTTTACTGTTTCAGTGTCACATTATAGATATGTATGTAGAGAAGTATTAATACCCCTATGAAGCAGTGACAGACTTTACATTCTTAAGATCCAAGATAATTGCAGATGGTGATTGCAGCCATGAAATAAAAAGGTAACTAATTCTTGGGAGGCAAGCTATGAGATATTTGGGGAACATAGTTAACAGTAGAGACATCAGCTTGCAAACAAAAGTCCGTGTAGTCAAAGCAATGGTATTTTCTGTAGTGATGTATGGTTGTGAGAGCTGGACCATAAGGAAAGCTGAACACAGAAGAATATACACCTTTGCTGGAGGAGAGTTTTGAGAGTACCCTGGACAGAGAGGAGAACAAATAAATTGATCTTAGAAGAAATCAACCCTGACTGCTCCTTGGAAGGTCAAATATTGAAGATGAAGTTACAGTACTTTGGACATCAAATGAGAAGAGAGGGTTCACTTGAGAAGGCCTTTATGCTAGGAAAGGTTGAGGGCAAAAGAAGAAGGGGGCAGCAGAGAATGAGATTACTAGGTGACATCGTTGATGCAATGGGCACAAAGCTGGGTGGGTTGAGGAGGATGGTGGAGGACAGGGGTGCCTGGAGGGCAATGGTCCATGGGGTCATGAAGGGTCAAAATTGACTGTGTGACTGAACACATGGCTACAAAAGTCCCATAAGAAATCAGCTTTTTGTTGTTCGTAAAACATTCAGATAAGCAAGGGGAATACTTGTGATAACCTTCCCTCCAGCAACACTGTTCCTTTCAGGCCTTAGTGTGTTGCATGTAAGAATTGGCATATAGCTTAGGGGAAAAAAGGTCTGGGTGTGGGTGTGGGTGTGGGTGTGGGTGTGGGTGTGGGTGTGGGGTGGTGGTGGTACAAGAATTGTCAGAAAACCCCATCAAGCTCTGTAGTCAGGCTGGTGGGAAATCTGAAGAGTTGCAGTTCAATAAGCATTTGTTCTAAACTGGGGGAGCAGGTGTGTATAGTTCTGTGTAGTAGTCTATCCGTGTTAAACCTATCCAATGTAGGTTTTCTTCAAACACTCAACCTGATGGCACACAGATCTGAGTATCAGAATCCTAGAAGGATGCTCTGAACATTATTCCTAGATCCCTACGCAGACCTCCAAAGGAAACTCAGAAGCCTGTGATCACACAGTTGAAAATAGTGTGTCTCAAGGAAATATTTTGTACTCTTTAAGATCAGTAATTGTACTGTATGTCCTTTTACTCTTGATTTTGGTGCTTCTAGCATAACAGACTGCATGCCCACATATGTTTCTTCCTTTCTCAATGTTTATTAAGCAAGCACAATCATGTATGTAAGATTACATTCATGACTTGGGAATGAAGCAGCTCGGGTGGTCTTGTTTGGATTGGGCCCAGCACAAGAAATCTCCCTCTTTCATTAAGGATAGAAAGAGTCTTGCATTTATCAAGATCTTTTACAAATTTATCCTGTTGATGGTGGGCAAGATTACAAATGACAATTTGTGTGCAACTGTGAATAGGTTCTGGAAGGACCCAAGAGTTCGCCAACTCCCTTGTTTTCCACACCAGTTAATTCCATGGTGATTATCCTAGGGCCACCAACCCCTGCAGGGTACCACCTCATAGACAACAAAGTGGGCAACCCTATCAAAGTCATCCATGGAAGTGGAAGATGCTACAGCATTAGCAGGGGCTAGCCCTGAGTTTCTAAAGGGCAAGATTGTTCCCAGAAGCAGCAAAACTGCAGAGGCTCAAGTCGAATGTAGGGTCTAGAAAAGTCTGGAAGGGAGGAGAAGCGGAACAAACACAGAAAGGGCAGGAGGTTGATTTGGAAAGGAGGGTGGGAGGTAAAGGCACCTTGTGGCAAAAGACTGTAGAGAAAGAGGAGGAAGAGGAAGAGCTCTGGGTGGAGGCTTCAGAGTTGTCTTCCTTAGTTGGCTGAAGGATGCCACAGTGCACTGGTGGTACAATGAACCTCTTGTGATGCCAAGCCAAAGACATCTATTCTGCCAAGCCAAAGACTCCTACTCTGACACAGCTGAAATAGTTATCGAGACAGAGTTAAACTACCTCCAGTAAGTTAAAGCTATTGCCGATCCCAAGCCTGGATGAGAAGGGAGGAGGGTTGGGTGTCAGGCTAGTAACTCATCCCCGTTAAACCTAAAACCACTACAGAAACAGTCACTATTTTGATCACATTACTTACAAGGATTGCTTCGAAGGAGTGGTTCATGCAAATTACATAACATCATTGCACGGAGAAGACTCCAAATGGCAAGCCATATTTTCTGTATGGAGAACATGATCCCTAAGGTGGCAATAAGCTGGACCCTTCCTAATGCCAAGTGACAATGTAGATACTCTCAAAATACATGACAAAGAACTTTCATGGGAGAATTAAGACCCTTGGAAATTACACAGGGAGATCCCGAAGCACTCGCCCAAGACCAAAACTGCTAGAGACCCCTTGCTGCTGGGTATTCTACATAGCATGGGAGGATCTAAGCCTAAGTAAGTAAGACTTAAAGATGAGGCACCGGCCATGATATCTTCCTTCTGAAACAGAGGGTAGCTTGGAGATATGTAGGGGAAGATAAAGTAGCCATTCCCCATCTTTTGACACTGGGCCTGCCAAGAATTGGGATGATTTCAATGAGCTAAAGGAGTGCTGAAGTGATTAGATGTTATTAGAATTGTTTAAAGTTACTTAGTTGCCTTATCTCATAAAGAGTACATTAAAATAAACTTCATCTTTAGTCCTTATGTCTGGCCCTAGGGCATGTTTGATGTCACTCTTCCCATGGAGGATCTGGGGATATCTTTAAAGTGTCCTGTCATGTGGAAGAAACCACAAGCACCACATTCTTTTTCATTCTTTTCCTTGACCAAAGCAAAGAACAACTAAAGACTGTATGTTGTAAAAAAAATCACAAAAATGATAATCTTACACAAATGTGTAGTAAAATATTTTTAAAATTTCTGCACAGGAATCAGGGAGCAGTCTTACAACTCAATGCTGATCCTGAATTGGGCAAGAATCTTGGTGGGATTCTGAACGCACATGCACATGCGCACGTGCACATGCACGCATACCACAGAGCAACAATGTCCTAATTCTTACTATCCAAGTAGAGCAAATCACATAGAGGAAGCATTTAAGACAACAAAAGCTGCATTTAATAAAGGGAAAGTAGAGTACAAAAGAAACATAGAAGTACATCTTGAAGTGATTACTCTACAGACACAGACCTGTCAGCGCATACTTTCCAGTCACCTTCACCTGATCATATGTCGTACATATGTAGTCTCTGTTAAGGCAAAAAGTTGGTGATGCCGTGGGAGAATCCTAGCTTCAAAGCAAACTTTGCTCTTTTTTTTATACCAATTTAGCTGTTAAACTCAGTCATTGAACATTTCTCCTTGGCTCTGTTCTTAGTTAACTAGCATCTAATTCTTCCAAAAGCAAACTCTTTTAAAGTTACAACATGACTTCAAGTACATTTTAAATCAATTGCTAAGTCAGTGAAAACATCATGTCTGCATTCTGAGGAGAATTTCAACTACTTCTCGAAATTTGATCTGAATCCAATATATATCTTTCTCCTGCTTCTTAAATCAGCAGGTATAATTCCCTTTGACAGCAACAAGCACTCTTCCACACGTCTCAATGTCTTAGGGGTTGAATTATAATATTCCCATCTACCACTTCACTTTGATGCTAAAATAGGTGTTGCTAAAATAGGTGTTGCTAAAATAGGGGATGCTAAAATAGGTCCGCTCCGCCACGGATGTTGAGCCTCAGGCTCCATTTCAGATGTCATGTCACGGGCTCGATCGGGGACATTGTAGGTTTGTTTGGGTTTTAATATTTTATTATACAGTCAAACCTCGCATAAAGAGTGTTTCGCTTAAAGAATAACTCGCTTAAAGAGCAGAATTTTCTCTGAATGTTCGCTTCGCTTCACAAATAAAACCAACCAAAAACTCGCTTAACAAATAAATCGGGGTTTCCAATCCCCCCCCCCACAGTTGGTCACTTACAATGGTGTTTTGCTTAAAGAGCAAACTCATTTAAAGATCAATCCTGTGGAACGCATTATGCTCTTTAAGCAAGGTACAACTGTACTCTATCAGCCGCCCCGAGTTGCTCTGCAAAATTCAAAATACAAAGTACAAAATAAATTATGGGACTCCTGTGGCTCAGGTGGTTAAAGATGCTGACTGGAAGGCAGCAGGTCAACAGTTTGAGATCTGAGAATTGCACGATGAAGTGAGCTCCCATCTCTGTCCCAGCTCCTGCCAACCTAGCAGTTCAAAAGCAAGAAATTGCAAGTAGATAAATAGGGACCACTCTTGTGGGAAGGTAAACAGTACTCCATGCACTCCGGTGTCTAGACATGACTGCCACATGTCTACATAAACTGTGCCCCTCCACCCCTGAGTAATGAGATGGACACATATCATTGGTTAAAAAAACTGGGCCACTTTATTAATCATCAACCACAAAACTGTGGCACAACTTCTCTGCAATTGAGGACTAAGTACCACAGGTAAGGTACGGTTCCAATTTATATTCATCAAATTTCTCTTACCTTAATTTAACTGCCAACACAAAAGTGACATTTCACTTCTGTCAAAATCTCAGGTGAACATTACTGAAGTCTACCAAGCTATCAAACTTCAGTAGGTCCCTGTTCCCAGTCCGCATTATATTCAACAACCATTTCACCTTGTCATGTTCCCTGGCTGTTCAAACAAATGCACCACACAGGTGCAGTTTAACTGTCACTCACTCCACCCCAGGCCAAAAGCTTGGACTGAAGGCCCCAGTGCAGAGACTCCAGGAACAACTGCATCCCCTCCTGCAAGTGGTGATCACCATCTCACCGAAGTAGCCATTGTTCCTCTACCTGGATGCCCAGGTGCTCAACCATTGTGCAAATACTCACCTCATGGAAACAATGGGCAACAGCTCGATTAACACATTGCCATGTCTGGTCAATATGATGCAGGTCACAAGGAACCCTGCATGCCGCCCTTGGTATGATACAGGACCAAACAAAGTTAGTCAAAGGCCACCATTGTCGGAGGAGTGAGATATCGTGTCAAATAGACATGCTCAAATGGATACCAGGAACAACGCCAAGGTCGTTACCCCCCAAATGTAACACCAGGACATCAGGGGGGTGGCACCGGCAGTTCTCAGCTATTAAAGGGAGAAGGTGATGCCACTGCATTCCTTGATTGCCTCACCAAATGAGGAAGGCTTGGTCCTGCAGGCCAAGGTGGATGCCACATGGAGAGCGTCATGCATGCTGGCCAGCCCAATACACGAAACTGTGGCCCCCCAGCCACACATGGCCGCATCCCTGAGGAAAAGGTGAACCTGGGAAAAAGGAAAAAGAGAGAATTGTGCAAGTAGTGGGTCAAACCAGCGTATGAACATAGGCACAGAAACGGCCCGAAACCCAGTGACCCAACCACTGAATGTCAGCAGCCGGGTAACCCAATGCAGCGGCAGTAAATGCAGCACCTATGAGAAAAGAATGGGTCCCAAGTCTAGTTCCATGTGCTCCTACAGCAGACAAGGTCATGCCAGACAGTTTCCAAAATTGATATCTGGTAACGGGGGATCCGTCCAGATGGCAGAACAAAAACCCAGGGGTGGAGCCATGGAATACAAAGTAATGGGACAAGGTCAGGACTGGGCAGATTGACTTAATGAAACAACAACCTAATCTAATCATGGACCCTCTCCCTAGTTGATCCGTTTTAGAACTGTGAATGGTGAAGTGAACCCAGTCCCCTTCAATAGTGACATCAGGAAGCTGGAGGGCCCTGCCAGAAACATCGCCCTTGGCAGGGACAACCAACTCACTGACCCATAATCCAGTGAAAAATGCAATAGAGGAAGCTGCATGAAAAAGGCAAGCCTGAAAAGGATCCATACAGAGGAGCAGCCAAGACTTGGCCAGGGAGTCAAGCAAACCCGAGGCTATAGGTGACCTGGTATCTTGTGGGCGGCCACACTCCCGGGAGCAGCCCTCAAAGACTTTAGAAATACAAAAATAACATAGCGAGTCTTGGAAGCCGCTGGCCTTGGCATTGAAAGCTAATGCGGAAAGCCTGCCATGAATGGCGCAAGGTGCCAAACCTTGATGATACAAGGAGACCATGAAGTGGAGTTCATGAAGCACAGGGATTGGCCATTGGTCTGGCAAACCATGTGCTGCCCTAAAGGAGGAGAATTGCAGGAATGCAGCCTGATGCATTGAACATGTACGTGGTGCCAATGCAAGAATGAATGAATGAATGTTTATTAATTGATTAGTCTTACGACCTTATCAATAACATAACATAAGAGTTTAAAAACTGTACAATACAATGAAATGCAATAAAATACAATAAAAATACAGTAAAAATACAATAAATTACAATATGTACATACCTGAACTACTTTTAAAGAATGTAAACTGGAGAAGGTGCCTTAATACAATTAAAACATGCATATCCATAGTCAGATAAGTGCACAAGACAAAGTGCTCTACAAGACGAAGTGCCCTGTTCACTTCCCCTCTCCAAGAGTCCACATGTCGATGGTGAGCTCCAATGGTAGGTTGCATGCTGCAGGGGTGAAGGCCTTGAAGAGCAACATCTGCAAATGAGATAGAGCATCAGTGATACTGTTGTCCAAGCCCAGGACATGTTGGGCACAAAAAACAATATTGTGGGTCAAAAGAAGCATTACGAAGGCATGAACTGATCTCATTACCCCATGGGAGTGGGAGGTGAGGGAATTAATGATGTGTACAACAGCCAGGTTGTCGCACCAAAAGGTGATGGCGGAACTGAACCACTGGTCCCCGCAAAGCCTCACTGGTCCCAAAATAAGGGGAAACGCCAAGAAAGTAAGACCGTGGACCACAGCTGATGCACGCCACTTGTCTAGCCATGTTCTGCAACACCACTGGCCCTGGCAGTAAATATCAAAAACCATGTGCTCCGGAAGCGTCTGAATGCACCTTCATTTGTCTCATCCTCACACTCAAGGCTTGAACTGTCACTGAGAAATCAGAAATACACTGTTTACAAGAACAAGAACAAGAGCAAGAGCAAGAGCAAGAGCAAGAGCAAGAGCAAGAGCAAGAGCAAGAGCAAGAGCAAGAGCAAGAGCAAGAGCAAGAGCAAGAGCAAGAGCAAGAGCAAGAGCAAGAGCAAGAGCAAGAGCAAGAGCAAGAGCAAGAGCAAGAGCAAGAGCAAGAGCAAGAGCAAGAGCAAGAGCAAGAGCAAGAGCAAGAGCAAGAGCAAGAGCAAGAGCAACAGCAAGAGCAAGAGCAAGAGCAAGAGCAAGAGCAAGAGCAAGAGCAAGAGCAAGAGCAAGAGCAAGAGCAAGAGCAAGAGCAAGAGCAAGAGCAAGAGCAACAGCAACAGCAACAGCAACAGCAACAGCAACAGCAACAGCAACAAGAAGAAGAAGAAGAAGAAGAAGAAGAAGAAGAAGAAGAAGAAGAAGAAGAAGAAGAAGAAGAAGAAGAAGAAGAAGAAGAAGAAGAAGAAGTTTTCTGACAGACAGACAGACAGACAAGGGAAGAGTGGCTGGGAAGGAGTTGAGATGAAATTCTAGGTGGTGATAAGGAAACCTCTTTCCCCACATTGCCCCTTTAAGAGAAAATAAAAGGGGACCACCTTCCTGATCCTTCTGAAGACCCTCACTCATTCTCTCCCCTCTCGCTCCCTTAGAAATCTACCCCTCTAGCTCTTGAGAGTGGGGCTTTATCCTGGCTGCTGGTAAAATGAAAGAAAAGAAAAACAGGAGAAGGAGCTCTGTAGACTGCAACTGCCTTGGCGAGGAGCCCTTCTGTCTGCGAGCATTTCAGGACAGCTCGAAACTCTGGGACCGGGTGTAGCTCCACTGCTTCTTCATACGATGAACAAACCTTGTCCTTCACTATTTAGTCAGAGTGTTTACCATCGGTAGACTCCCCACATATTAGGTTTCCTTGCTTGTATTTCTAAAACACATGTATGAAACAGCTGGGAAACAGTTCTTCAGATGCGTGTCATCAGTCTGCAGAACAGCCAGACATGACTAATAATACAAGACTCTGGCAAAACGACATACTGTGCTAACCCACTGAAGAGCATCGGTCTCAGACACCAATCCGTCCCAGAAAGACATGCAAATCCAGCCATTTTTAAAACCCTTTTTTTTGAAATGGATCTTAACAGTCTAAGCAAGTATACATCTCATATATTTTAGTACCATGATAACCCTTATTGACATTCATTAATAGAAATTTGGCTCATTCTGGAGTAGGGGTTTGCAACCTATAGCCCGCAAGCTGGAACTGGCCTGCGGGGCCATTCATGTGGCCCACTACCCTCGCTTCCGTCACTGCTGCCACTAGAAGTGGCAGAAGTGGCAAAAACAGCTAAAAACGTGCCACCCTTACTCCCACTGCCGCCACCATCACCAGAAGTGAAAACAGCTGAAAACTCACTATAAATGCACCCATGGCTCTTGTAAACACATTTATGCCAGATGTGGACATGTTTTACGGCAGTGTTTACAGCAGGGGAGCCATGTGTCTGGCCCGCTCAACTGTCTGAGGGGCAAGGTCTGGCCCACAGCTGGAGAAGTTTGAGAACCCCTGTTCTCAGGTATAGCTTTGTGTTTCCCTATGTTTTTAAGGCTACATACAGGTATGTTTCAGGGGACGAGGATCTTCATAGTGTCGTGTAAAAATGATATACAAAAACAAGGTACTGTTGCAACACAGCATATTTCTCTATGTATTTTAAGTTTGGGATTCTGCATGGGGAGGGCATCTTACACACACACATCTACTCTTCAGAAACCCATTGCATATTGTTGCTTGCTGCTATGTAGCTATCTTGATGACTGGAAAGTCAGCAGGTCGGCAGTTCGAGACCCAAGTACTGAGTGAGCTCCCATCGCCTGTCCCAGCTGCTGCTAACCTAGCAGTCTGAAAGCAAGAAATTTCAAGTAGATAAATAGGTACCGCTTCGGTGAGAAAGGTAAGAGTGTTTCATGCACTTGGCATCTAGTCATACCTGCCACATGACCATGGAAATGCCTGCACACACAGGGAGCACTGGCTTTTTGGCTGTAAATGGAGATGAGCGCTGCCCCCTAGTGTCAGACACGACTGGCTTTTGAGCAAGGGAGACCTTTATCTTACCTTTATCTATTTACACCAACATAATATACGGTTTCCCAGCAATTTAGGATTGCCTTCCACAGGGAAATATAGGAACTGAATCTTTCTTTTCCTCATTATTTATTTCCATAGCATGAAAAGTTTGAACCGCTACAGATCTTTGTGTTGGGAGGATGTTCAATGCACAGAAACAATGTCATTTAAAAAAACAACATAATATCTCTAATCTGTCTTAATCATGAGATAAATCATTGGGAAATGGATTGAACCAAGATTTTCCTAGAGAGGATATGATTATAGATCAGTTGGCTGGATGCATTAGTGAGAAGTCTGGTTTCCCACGATGCATAGGAGAAAAGTTAGCTTGTGAGGTTATGGGCAAGCTACATGTTGCTACAAGATCCGGAAAGTTTTTAAAAATGTGTAATGTAATTAAAAACGTTATCATTATAAAACATTGGAAAGGTCTGGCCCAAACAAATTAGTAGGCGGAAGCCTCTGCATTGGAACAGATTCCCAACATAGGAAAAAGGAGGACTAGACAGGAGCCAAGCATAGAATGCTGAAACACTGAGCACTATAAAACATAGCTACTGTTGGCTACCAGGGATGGGATTTGTCATTTTCCTAAAACTGTAGATCTCATAATTCTCAACTCAGGGAATTCTACCTGTCAAACATATCTAAGTGTGACTTACCAAGTAGAAAGATCTCAAATGGAAGTCTCTGAGGCGGAGCCAACCCTGGCTCAATTTCCCCGAGTGCCACTTGGGAGCTTACTTTCCAAGCTTAAAGCTTGGTCAGAGTTAGGCCTAGCCCTGCCTCAGAGACTTCCAGATGAGGCTCCCCGCACCCCTCACAGAATGGGATTGGTAGTCCAAAAATCAGAAAACTCCATCCTTTCTGGCGACTAGTAATGAATGGAATTTCCCACATTACATGAACGTCAACACTGGGACAAAATAATGGAGAGGTGCTGTTGTTCAGTGGTGGGCTCCAAAAATGTTTACTACCACACTGTGGGTGTGGTGTGGTGGGTGTGGCCAGGGGGAAAGCCATGTGTTACACCCAAATTAGGACTTCCTTATTTCAAAATTTGGATGGGCAGAGCCAGCCAGAATTTCTGCTACCAGTTCTGGCAGACTGGTGCAAACCTGCTGATGCCCACCACTGCTGTTGTTCCTTCATAAAACCAGTTCATAAAACCAGTTGGCAGAATACTGAACTGCAGCTTGAAAGTATTCTTGCTTGCTTTTCTTTCTCTCTTTTGTCTACAGTTCCCAGACTTCCATAACCGGCTTGACCAATAGCTGTGCTGGATGAGGGAACCTGGGAACAGAAGCATGAAAAGTAACTGTTTCCAAGCCTGTTTCACAATATGGACTTCTTGCCTGAGCCAGACATAATCACTTAACACGTTTGAGTATTTAATCTGAGCAACAAGGAAACAGGGAAAGTTGGCCATGTTCCTTCAGTGTTTGGAGTGCAAAAAAATATGCAGATGATTACAAGATTAATCTATTTGACAGGAATAGCAGAAGAAAGGCTTTTTTCTTGTGTACACAAATGTGACTAATGAGACCTCATAAGTATCCCTGCCATTCACATAACTGTTTATAACTCCCGACTCTGGACAAGACTAAATGGGCTGCACTTTACTCTGTTGTTTTATTTACAATAGCTAGGATATTCAGATTTTCAGCGTGGCGGTTGTTTATTGATATGCTAGCGACACTGGCTTTTAGCACAAGGGAGTTGCATTTGTGTGGTCTTTGGTCATTTATTCATAAGATGCTGAGCAGCTAGACAAATCTCAAACACATCTTGTGTGGGCAAAACCATGTGTTTTTTTAGCCCAACATGGCACTTGAAATTATCCTTTAACACACTGCTGATTTATAATCTTGATATAGTACATTATCATACCTTTTAGTGTTGTTTTCAGGAAATACTGGTCTAGTAACCCATCTATGCACTACTATTTTCTGGAAGGAAAGAAAGGAGAAAGGGCTATTAATACAGTCTCCTTTATAAAGGAATGAGCTTTTAAAATACATACTAGGGTGCATCACGTCAATGGCTACAAACTTATTGACTTTAGGCATCTCCTTTGCTCTCAAAGGCCAATCAGTCCTTGAGATGTACTCATTTGGTCCCCCAATTATATTTTAATAAGGGACAGTTGATGTTCTTGCATAAAAATACCAGATGCCAGGGCTCAGCTCAGTTTAAAATCTGGGAATTGTAACTAAATATAACGATGGCCAAATCTGCCTGTGTGCCTTCTACTACAATGTTCATTTTTCAAAAAATACTTCAAGTTCTTTCCATCTCAAGTGTTAAGGAATGTGTGACTGTTGATATTCAGAACATCTTTTTTGAGTGCATACATACAAACATTCACACTTGTGTGCTTGTGTTTGTGATTCAGAATGATGCAGTGGCCAGAGTCTGGGCCTAGGATTCAAAAGGTCTGGGCTCCAATCCCTACTCAGTGATCATATCTACCCTGTGAAGCTGTCCTTGTGTAGCAGAGCAACACAATGTTCTACAAGGCAATTCAGATGTAACCAGTGGTGGGATTCAGCAGGTTTGCCCCAGTTTACCAGAACTAGTAGCAGAAATTCCAGCTGGCACCGCCCATCCAAGTTTTGAAATAAAATAGTCCTAATTCAAGTGCAATGCAGGGCTGTCCCCTGGCCATGGTCACAGAGTAGGTAGTAAAAAAATTTGAATCTCACCACTGGTTGTAACTAATTATGGATCTCAGCCATTGTATATTCTGTAAATAATGGAAGAAGACAATTTATCTCAGTGGTTCCCAAAGTCCCCCACACCCCACAGGGGGACTTCAATTCCCACATGCCTAAATCAGTACATTAGTTGATCAGTGCTTTGGGGAATTGACTTAGGCTTCTGGGAATGGAAGACCAAAAAACAAAGTTTGGGAAACACTGGTTTAGATAGTTATATATAATGTATAGGATAAAGGATTTAACTATGTTTATCTTAATTTGCACTGACTATATTCCCATGATAACATGTGCATTATTCTTTGCTTTTTCTGAACAGCCACTGAAGAAAGTCACCTACTGATTGAGCCAAAACACATTGGGCAGTTTTAAAAATGCAATAAATTCAATTTTTGCAGCAGACGAAGCATTTCTCTTGCCTCCACATTTGGGACTAATGAATGTTTCCAGTTCATTTTGGCTTTTATCTCTCCAGCATGCCAGCAGCCCATCTGAGCTATTTATTCCCCTGTCCACCCAAATCATTCTTGGCAGAAATTCGGAACTAACTTTTCCCATCAGATTTACAAATCCCATTTTCTGACTATTATCCAAAATTACATAAAACATACTTTTCCCTGGTGTTCCTGAACTTTAGATTTTAGATTATGACCAACAAATTTCTTGTATCTCCTTTAGTCAGTTTGTAGGAGCTGATGGCTTTCAGCACATTACCTCCCCCTGAGTGCTGGTGTGGCAGCACATGGAGCCAAGTCCTTAAAGTAACTATCCTCCAAATCTTCTGATCACGATCTTGCATTTTTTGGTCTTTCATGCTACGCCCTTGGCAACTGGCTGCTGACAGGATGAATGTCATGCTTCACGGTCCTAATTTTTCCTTCTATACTAAGCCTGTGTTGGTCTGGCTTCCACAGCATGCAGGGACAAGATGCAAACTATGAGGCTTGCCAGAAGGAAATCTTTGACAGGCATCGCCCACGGCGAGTGGGCGGCAATATAAATTTGAACTAATAAATAAATAAATAAATAAATCGTAGAGCTAAATAAGTAAGAGAACTGAAACCACTGCAGGAGCAATTCTGTAGTAAAGTGGTACCCATGGAGAAAGCGTATGCAAGGACAGGCTCTTTGTCCCTGTTTCATCAGTGCACCTTGTAGCAACAGAGAAATCTCCCAAATCTTCATGTGCAGGCTCAGCAACACAATCCATTGATATTGTACCTCATGAGGTGCCTTTGGCAGATGTTCCAACTTCTGTTCCGACCCCACCAGGCAGTATCCAATACATAGAAAAATGACCACCAACTTGACTAAGAGACTGTTTAACACTAAATGGGATAATGTAGTGGGTGAATGTCAGCAGAGCAGAATAATCTCAGACATGAAGCTGAAGATTCAGGGAGTCTATCTTGACCTTCATACAATATAATAATGTAGTACTGTATATGGCAAAATTTTGTTTTATTTCAGGTGGTGGACAAAGTATGGCCCAGAGGTGGCATGCAATCTCCTAAACTTTTGTTTAAATTTCACCAAGCCCACAGAACACCTAATATATATTTTTTAAATACTTTCACTAGAAACAGGCAGAATGGTATCCTATGGCTAACTACAAGTCTGCTGGAGACATGAAACAACTTTTCCCCGTAGCTCTCATACAGGTTTTTCCTAGGACCACAGACCCCTGGAGTTACTGCAGTTTGGTTGTTTCTGCTTCTATAGTATGACAGTCTACACTGGCATTTGAAGTGTCATGTTGAAATATTTTTATTATATTAAGACATATTAATAAATTAAAAGAACTACAATAGTTGTTTATTTAAGTCCTTGTTCTTTTGATGGCAAAATGAATAAGAATTATTCTTTTGAAAGAAAATCAATTAAATCTGAGTGACTTTAATGGCTTATTTATATTTTGTAATAGAAATTCTTTATAATTAAATCTGAACGGGATTAAGAGGTTTCTATAGCTACAAATATATACTAAATATATTTGCATTTTTCCAGTCTAACATATGCTATCTGATTTGTGCCTGTTTGTACATAATTTAGTTAATTTGCACCCTCCTAATTTGGTCATTCCCTGGCCCCTGGAAAATATACCCCTTCTTTTGGCCAATCTCAAAAATGGTTTTTTTTGTATGTTTACTTGTCCAAGTTTAGTGGTTAGCCTCCTTTGGAAGAGGGATGCAGCTGTAGTTGTTTATGCTAGGTGGCATTAGACAAAGAGGCAAATATCAGGGGGGGGGGAAAATAAAATTTAGTTTAAATTTTACCTCAGCATAGTATCTTCAATCTGTGTTTAACGTTACACAGTTCTCATAATCTCCTGGCCATTATAGCCAGGATTCATGATGGCTAGTGTATTCCCAAAGCTAGATAATTTAATTTAATTTAATTTAATTTTTAGACTCATACCCTGCCCCACTCGTGACAGCGACTCTGGGCAGCTTACAGAAATGCAAAATACACAGTTACACAATCATAATAACATCACCACCATTTAAACAACCAAATACAATAAATGCACAGTTAATACAATATTTATAATTTAGTATAATATATATAAATCAAATTAGATAAGCAATTTTTCCAAACTCTGGATGATGTAAACACAAGTAGAGGTCCCATTCAGATCTTCTCCATCAACTGAAGAAAATCAAGGATTGGCATTGCCTGCAATCTAGGCCAAAACTAGACTATAGAACTAGTACTTCACCAGAAGCAGCATCCCTAAATGATGAATGAGCTTCTTTATTCAGCATCTTACAATTTAGATTTGGGGTGTGGTTGTTTTTGGACGGCATAGCAGTGACTGAACTTCAGGAAGTGCACAAAGACTTCCTTTCAAAGTCTGATTGCCCTTGGAAGGAATTGTGTGCCCAGTGGAAAAACACTGTATATGTTCATTTCCCTTAATGTGTGATTTGGATCTCTGAAGGGGAAATCTGATGTTTCTTATGATCCCTGGGATGTTATTCAGGAACCACCGGATACCCTGTCTGTATGGATCCAACACACTGGATATGTAGTCTAAGCAACAGATCTATTCTACCTAATTCTGAAAGAATATCTGAAACAAACTGAAATAGGATGGCTAAAATATTCTAAGTAGCATTTTCATTTTTTAAAATTGCTCAAGGAGGGACGATCAATTAACCAAGATTTCAACTAGATTTTGTCTGTGATGGAGGTGCTAATTTGGCCATGGGTCCCACTGAAAATACCCTATGATCAAATATTAGCTCCATATGGTTTTCCTTTTTTAAAATGAGAGTTTAGACTTGTTGACCCAAAGAACCAGTTTTATTATTATTATTTGTCTCCTAACTTTATCAAGGTCTAGATCAGTGTTTCCCAAGTGGGCCCCACACCACACAGGGGGACTTCAATTCCCAGAAGCCTAAGTCAGTACATTGGCTAATCATTGCTTTGGGGAATTGACTTAAGTTTCTGGGAATTGAAGTCCAAAAACCAAAGGTTGGGAAATACTGGTCTAAATGCTGGTTGGTGGAACATACAAATACACACACCTTTAATGATTACAACTGAGATATGCCTGGCACAGCAGACAGCATGGATCTAGACCAACAGGTCACCTGACTAACTGCTGAGTCAAGGAACCAATCTATCCTGGAATCTGCTGGGTAGGAAACTATGAGGAAACCAAAGGTCCATGTGGGCTTCCACATACTAGGTAGCTGTCCTGTTCCAAGGGAGTAAGACTGGGTGATTTGAGCATGAGCTGAGCTTTGTTGGACCTGTACTCCTGAAACCCTTAATTGGACCCCCTCCCCACCAGAAATGGGGAAAGGAGTTGTTATTCTGCCCTGCTATTCCACTCATTACTGGCTTCAGTTAAAGTACTGCCTTCAAGAGCTAACATCTCTAATTCTCCAAGGCTGGTTTTGCTCCCCCTGGCTAAAAGCAGTCCATCACAAGTTGACATCTGTAGGCTTCTTCCCTCAGTCTCTTCTTGCAATGGGATTAGACAGGGCAACTGCAACTATCAAACAGAGGATATTTGATACGGAAAGACAAGTTGAAATAAGTAGAGCCCCCAACTTCCTTGGAGTAGATATTCTCCAATATATTGTAACTCCAGCTACTTATTTCTCTCTTCTAGAGCTACTGAGTGCAGGGCTTTCTCACTAACTAGATGACATACCCTCCCTACAGAATTACCAAGGGAAGATATAAAAATATTCAAATGGCAGAAAAGGTTTGTCTGGTCTCATGTTTTACCAAGGGGCTGGTTAATATGAAGGGTCCCCCACAGTTGGCAGGTTGGCTCCAGAAAATGGAATGCTTCCAATTCCATTTTCATGTGTCACTCACAGCTGGAGTTGACAAGTAATCTCAGCTCTGAGGCTATAGTCTCTGTGATTTCAGCCTATTAGAAAGTGACACCCACCCCACTGTTGATGTGGTCAATAACCATCATGCTTCTTCTTGGCCATTCTTCAGTGTCTGTCCTTGTTGCTCCTTGCTCTTTGGTCTTCTTATTCACCAGTAGCTTAACCAGTTTGGATGCTCATTTTATACTGTGCTGCTAGACCTGACAGTTCATATGGGAATTCTCACCCCTCCAACCCATCTGTCCAATCAGATTCTGCCTTTCATTGCATCATCATTGTCATCATCATCGTCATCGTTGTCTACATTTTGTCCCCAGCAAAAAAAATATTAGGAAATGTCCGGGCCATGGGGGCACACAGAGGGGAGGAAGCTGTTGTGTACTACCCAAATGCTATGCTAGGCCACATGCAGGGAGCACAAAATCATGGATTTAAGTATGTTGGGGCTCTCTTTACTTACAATACTGCCTGCTTGCTTTGCAACTCTTGACTGTGAAGACAAATGAATAAAAGTTTAAGAAAAGAAACACATAAGGTCGGCATGAAAGAATAACATTCAAATATTTTTTTTCTTTATAGCTTTAATTATCCCTCCATTCTACATTCTATTTGTCATTATAAAAACATACACATAAAAAAACCTATCTGAAAGTATTTTTAAAATAAGCCAAATGTAAAAATGAAAGAGATGCACCCCAATACTGTTTCTTCTTTAGATCTTTAATAAATATGTTATTTGTACTCTGCTTTATTAGAAAACATACATTTTCTAAAAATCCAAGTGTTGTACCTGGATTCCACACCCCCATCACCCCCATAAACCTGTTACAGAATTTCTGCTTCCTGGATAAAAACCTTTAAAATTTCAGAAGAGCGAAAACACATATCAAGGCATCATAAATATGCAATAAAGGCAACTTTCAGCTTTTTATATTTTATATATCAGGACAGAAGTGAGCACATCTGTAACACATGGCCTTAAAATTTGATCCTAAATGATTAGTTCAAGCCTTAAAAACAGCTAATTTCCCCACACATACACACAACTACCCAATTTAAGGTAGTCTAAACTCTGATTAGGTCAACAAGAGCTGTGAGGGCATCTGGAAGGTATTTTGTTAACAGAAGCCCAGCCAAGGTATCGCTGGAATGAAACATGTGGAGCTGGTGTGTTAATTTCAACTATGTGAGAAAGTAAAGTAAGGACCCTGTTGCATTAAATCCTGAAGCCTCCCTTTGATGTATAGTGCTAAAATCTGCAATGGGAATGTGCTCACCCAGTATGAGTTTCTTTCAAAAATATTATTATAGCCCCAAGTGTATTGCAGACCATGGTTACCTATTAGGGATGGCTGAGGCATGTAGCTCGCCATTTAACATAAGATCTTACAATCCAGAAAGTAAAATTCAAAAGTACTAAGGGAAGTGGGAAAGGGGTAGGGGAGAAATAAATATATCCAAATAACCAATTATGTTTTAGATTGTTCTGTCATGAAATTAACACAAGGGAATTACAACTGTTCTGGGGTAGGATTAATTAAACAGCACATCCCAGAAGAGCTACGTAGAAGAGGCTTCATGAGCTTCCCCTCTTTTTCTTATTTATTTCTTATTTATATTTATATCCTGTCCACTCTGGGTGTGGTGTATGACAACTTGAAAACCCTCATACAATATAAATCAAACAAAATATAAATTAAAAAGACATTAACGATAACCCATAAACAGTAAAACTATAAACCGTAGGCAATAATAACAACAATCTCTCTCTCTCTCTCTCTCTCTCTCTCACACACACACACACACACACACACACACACACACACACACACACACACACACACACACACAGAGTCAACACAACCTGTCAAGTATTCATGATCACCTAGGAGCAGTGGTGGGCAGTAACAGGTTCATGCCCCCCAGGAGAGGGGTAGTAAAATTGGGTGGCCTCTGGGCAGGGTGGTGGTGAAATTGGGTGGTCTTTGGGCAGGGGGGTGAAAAGCGAAATTGGGTGGCCACGCCCACCTCCCTGCCCTGCTCCATCAGGTTTTGTCCCTGCAAGTGGTTCAAGGTTTCCCTTGCTGAAATGCCAGTCATATCCA
This sequence comes from Furcifer pardalis, assembly GCA_030440675.1. Taxonomy (NCBI): domain Eukaryota; kingdom Metazoa; phylum Chordata; class Lepidosauria; order Squamata; family Chamaeleonidae; genus Furcifer; species Furcifer pardalis. The sequence goes on from CP126892.1 coordinate 205,468,470, forward strand.
ACTCTAGGGTACAGTGCTCATCTCCATTTACAGCCAAAGAACCAGTGCTGCCTGTGTTTGCAGATGTATACATGGCCATATGGCAGGCATGAATAGATTGCCCACGGCGTAGGCTCAACCCACAATGTAGGATCCACCCATAATGTAGGCTCCGCCCATGACATAGGCTCCGCCCACGATGTGGTAGCGAAATTTTTTTGCTGCCCACCACTGCCTGGGAGCAAGGGTTCCTGTAGAGTAGGAGACGGGCAGGGTCTATTAATGTCAGCAGGTTTATGATTCCAGGAGTGGGCAACGGTCTTCCCTTTCTCACTTCTGTTGATGCCCATGCCCCTTCTTTGCTTTCAACAGAACAAGTGTCTCTTTTCCCCTCATCATGTATGTCTCATTTTGCACAAATTGTCTCTGCAGCAAACTAGTCTTTTCACTTTGTAAAAAAAATAAGTACACACAGACACAGCAAGCACAGAACTGGGTGATTGGTGCAAGAGAGGCAAACAACCTATCTGATGCGTCTATTTTCTAAAAGCTCAGACAGAAAAAAAAGAAAAGAAACAGTTTTGTGCAATCCCTAACAAAACAGGGCATATCTCCTTTGCTAACATGCCTGGTTTCCTTTGATTAAAAATGTGGCAATTCTCCCTCCTTGTGTTTAGGGGGTTTCTTCCTGACTCTGCTAAATAGGACCCTAAACCTACATCCTCAAACCTTGCTCTGATATTGCCAATAAGAGGACCATATTGTTGTACTTCTTGGGATATTTTTTCCCAGATGGCAACTACCAAAATCCTAATATTGCTTGCTGAGGGGGGGGGGGGTTTCCAGGTAATTGTAGTACCAAAAAGTTGACATTTCTAATCTCTGCCCAGGACATGAAGTTCTAAATTGTTAGGAGAGATAAAAAAGACAGGAGAAAAGCCAAGTTACATTTGAAAGTAATTATTATGCAATTTGTTGTCCTTTTTAAAAAATTCCTACATTAATCCCTATAAATAGGGATTAGGGCTTCCATCATGCCAGAAAAGAAATACAGTACCCAGATCTGCTTTGTTAGATGGCATATGGCAACAGTCTGTTGACGCTTGCAAGTCCATTTACATTGAACCAAAAAATAATGACCTCAAGGATTTATACAAGCCCACTTTGAAAGGGACCTTGCAAAAATTACTTATTTTTATTGAACCTTTGAAAAACAAATTCAGTTGGAAAAGCCATTAAAATTGAACACTGTGCCAAATATCATGTGCTTCTATTGCTGACTGTAATATTCAAGCATATTAGAGAGTAAACAAAACAAAAAGACAAAAACGCTTTGGCACCTTAAAGACTAACTCCTACATAAATACAGGAGTTAGTCTTTAAGGTGCCACAGCGGTTTTTGTCTGATTTGTTTTGTTTACTCACTGATATGCTTGCACAGACTAACATGGCTACCACTTCAAAAATTTGTAATATTCAAGTCACTGTTCTCCGTTATTTGCTTTTCTTGCTTAGGCTTTGCAAGGGAGGTAAAGTTTTATTGCATTGTACTCTTTGGTTTTGGTCTTAGCATCTCTTTGAACCATCATTTTTATATTTTATATTATATTTTCCCTTTCACAATTTGTTGTGCTCCTAAAGATGATGGGAAGCACATACCAACTTTTCATAGATATGGACAATTCTGATTGCATCACTTGAACTTACATGTGCACATTGTAAGCTAAGATAAGCACTCACAGAAGCACTGCTTAACCATAGATAAGAACATGTATTTTATTGAAACTTTAATACAATATTGAGGTGGTGGGGGAACCAATCTCCATATCTTAAGAACATTTGAAACTACTCTTACTTGTATTTCTTTCTTCTCTGTTGTTCATATGCTATCCCTTCACACGTTTGCTACCTTGTCTTTCTCTGTATAAATCAACCCCACTGTCAGTTCTGATGAATTTGTTTCGTTCTCAGGAGCATGCTTCATTTCAGTTTAAGTCATTTCTGGTAGCCAGATAGTTGCACCCTGAAACATATGGTACAATCACACCCATATAGAAGAACCTTTGTTGGACTGGAATCTGATTTTGGGATGGAGCCCACTGCCATTGAGGATGTTTGCCCATAGCGATTTTCCAGAACAAAGCACCATTACCTGTTGGCTCACACAGCAAACAAGAATGGCTTAAAACTAATTCACCTCTTATCCATGCTTTGTTGAGCTTGATGTCTAAACTCCACAAGCTGACCTCAGAGAAGCAAAGTCCATAATTTGTTCAGCACAAATCTTGGGAAGGTAAATTTCTGGGACTGCAGCTCCAACAACCCTGTAGTTATTGTCCAGAAAAGTTACATTTCCAAGTTTTTCTTCAGAACCCTTTACTTGTGTCAGAAGTGACTAACAAGCATTGATCCTGCCTACTACTTCATCCCTGATAACCCATTATCCTAGGCTATCGTAGTATGTGAACAAAGTCATTGGCTGAGATCCTGTTGCACAGTTACACAAAAGAAACAAATTTCCAATGCTAGTTGCTGCAAGTTTTTAAAAAATCTCTGCAGACATCACCTGTTGCAGCTTGATTTGTGAGACTCATCCTGCTTACAACCTTTGGTTTTTGGACTTCAATTCCCAGAAGCCATAGTCAATTGACCAAAGCACTGATCAGCCAATGTACTGACATAGGCTTCTGGGAACTGTAGTCCCCTTGTGGAGTGTGTGCCCCATGTTGGGAACCACTGGTGTATACCAAAATTTCTTAGCTTATGACAATTTGCCTCTAAAAATAACACCTTTTGCATAACTATGCAACAAGATTTTGCCTACTGACTGCTACTCTTCTAACAAAGCATCATGTTGGCAGAGGTTGCTGAGAACTGGGGTCCTACAACATCTGGAAATCACAAGTTTCCAAGCCCCAGCGTTACATTATGAATGCCCTTGCACTGATTTTGTAGTTTGATGTTATTTTCTCAGCACGTGCAACAAACCAGATGCTGGCATGTGTCCAATGCTTATTCAGACTATCCTGTAGTTTGTACCATCTAGAGCAGGGGTGGCCAACCTTTTTATGCCATGGGCCTGAACACGCCCCCAGACAGCTGAGTAGGCCAGACCATGCCCCCGCCCCAGAAGCAGAAACAGGAGCATTTACAGCTGATGTAAATGCACCCACTTCCACTTCTGGGTGCAGCAGAGAAGGTGATGGACCAGATAGAATGGTGTCATGGGCAAGGGCCGGCCCATGGGCCATAGTTTGGGAACCCCTGATCTAGAGCTACAAACATCAGAGAACTATGATTTTCCTTCTATGTTATCTTTCTGCAAAAGATCTGCAGCTTTTTCTAAGATACAGTGGAAATTTGAGTTCTGGGTGTAGCTAACTTTCAGTTTCTAAGGGAGCATCCCAACTTTCTTTTACTTGCTTTGAATATTAATGCTTGCCAGATAATGCAAAATAAAGTTAGCCTATGTGATGCATTTTGCAGGGACCATTCCAAAGAAAGGATGGTACCACTAAGAATTTTGTGGGCCAACTTCTTTTAAACAAACACAAAATGCAATTGATGCATGTCTTTATATATCCCCACTGGACTTGGCTGTTTTCATGACTAATTTATTTCACTAACCACAGCTTTACTGCCTCTGACCTTACAAGAACAAGCAGGCTGTAGGAAAACACAGGCTTGATGTGAGAGGGCATGCTTTCACTCATGCACCAAATCCCTTGTGGCTTGTTAGCGCCCCATAGAAATAGTCCTAGCCAAATGAAGTTCATAGTTGCTCAGGTTGGTGAGCATACCTTGCCTTTCATGAAGGCTAAGGTAAAGGTAAAGGTTTCCCTTGCTCGAAAGCCAGTCGTATCCGACCCTAGGGGTCAGTGCTCATCTCTGTTTCTAAGCTGAAGAGCCAGCGCTGTCTGCTTCTGCAGACATTTCCATGGTCATGTGGCAGGCATGACTAGACACTGGAGCACATGGAACGCTGTTACCTTCCCACTGAAGTGGTTCCTATTTATCTACTTGCAATTTCTTGCTTTTGAACTGCTAGGTTGGCAGGAGCTGGGACAGAGATGGGAGCTCATTCCGTCCTGCAGTACTCTGGAATCGAACTGCTGGCCTTCCGCTTCCCAGTCAGGGTCTTAGTGACTTGAGCCACTGCAGTCCCTAGCATACGAAAAAATCCTCAGTCAAACAAAATGAATAATATGTGTCAGATGTAAGTATATGGAAAACAAGAACTACCTAATTTTAAGCGTGAGTTAGCTAAAATTAAAGAGATGGAAAGAAGAGAGGGAAAAAGAAAAAGCACAGAAAAATAATAACAAATGCAGAAGAAAAAAACAGAAATGAAAAATAAAAATACATAGAGAATAGCCAGTCCATTCTCCAAATGCCGACCTTTAACAGAGGCAAAAGGACCCAATACTTACTGTATATAGGAATAGGGGCCTCCGTATGGGGAGCACCCGTGTAGGGCGTTTGTTTCTGATCATGCTTATTATCTGCCCTGTTGTTTCCAGTGATCAGGCGATCAGAACAAGGGATAGGGGCCAGTGATGGGATGTAACAGGTTCTCACCAGTTCGCCAGAACCGGTAGTAACTTTCCCCAGTGTCCCGGAGAACCGGTAGCAGCTTTTTTAGGGGAACCACTTTCGGGGCTTACCTTTTCACTGGTTCCCCCACTGCACATACACACCAAGCACTTGGTGTGCATGCATGCCAACAGTGCTTGGCATGTATGGACGTCCTCCTTGCTGTCCTTGTGTGGGTTGGGTTGGGTTGAGGTGTGTGTGTGTGCATGCTTATTTTTATTTTGTTATTATTTATTATTACTTTTTCTTTGGCTCCACCCACGATATCATGATGTCATGACATCAGCTCTGCCCACACTATGATGACATCACAGTAGGGTAGTAAATTTTTTGACATCCCACCACTGATGGGGGCGGTTTCTTCTTTGGAGTACAACTCCCAGAATTTCCCCGGGCAGCTAGGCCACTGGACTAGGATGTTATCATTCATCTTTTATATTGTGTTTGTTTATGTGTTTTGCAGACTTTTGTCTTAGCCTAGGGATCAGAAACGTGTAGCCTTCAATGGCCAGCAAGCCTGGTCATTACACACCATTGGCTAGCCACAGCCATAAAAACAGATGTCTTCTTATATGGAGCAGGCACACAGGACTTTGAATTGCATTTTGTTCTTTCCCATTAGGATTCATGACAAGAAATTAATCTGTGTGTCATGCTGAGATTATCAGAGCTCTTCCTTTAGATTCTTCCTCTTTTTAATTCTCTCAGCCTTTTGTTTTTGGATCCAAAACTGCTTAAACTTTACAGTGCCAACTGGGGAATCCTACATGATTTCTGTAAAATCAGAGCTACTGTTTAAATTACGGGTCCTCAACCTTTTAACGCTGGGGGCCGGTTCATGCCCCCTCATGGGGCTGGTTACGGTGGCGGTAGTAGGGGTGGGAGAGCGGTAGAGGCGTGCGGTGCAACAGTGATTAGTTAAACTTGCAAGAATGATTCTTTATTGAAAATAGAAGAATGGTATAAAGAAATGTGGCAAAATGCATTAAACGATAAGTTAACATGGGAATTAAATTATAAAAACCGTTTGATTAGTGAAAACAAATTTGGGGATATATGGAGACCTTTTTAAAAAAATTATACGTTCATTGAAGGTAAAGGTGGCCAGGCCAGCACCAGATCAATTGAGATTTTGGATATAATACGAGAGGGCTGTGCAGGACTGCAATCACAAAAGCATTGTAACTATCACAGGAGTTTTTATTTGTGTGTGTATGTGTGTGCGTTTAAGATAGTAATGACTTTATAGAATAATAATGAGAGTGGCTTATAGATATATAATCTAATATATGATCTTTCGCCGCACCCTCCCTTGGTCTGAATTGTGGCTGGGATGGAGAGGCTGTTTGAATTTGGTATTGTAATGTGGTACTGTGGTTTTGTATCGAATATTGTGTTTTGTCTAACTGAATATTGTGTGGGTTTTTTCCCCCTGCTGTATTGACTATACAGTCAAACCTCGCATAAAGAGCATTTCGTTTAAAGAGTAACTCGCTTAAAGAGCAGAATTTAATTTGAATGTTTGCTTCGCTTAACAAATAAAACCAACGAAAAACTCACTTAACAAATAAATCGGGGTTTGCAGTAAACCCCCCCCCCCATTGGTCACTTGCAATGGTGTTTTGCTTAAAGAGCAAACTCGCTTAAAGACAAATCCTGTGGAACGCATTATGCTCTTTAAGCGAGGTACAACTGTATTGTATAATTTTCCTGCAGTTTTGACTATAATTTTTTGACTGTATTGTATTTTTATGTAAGATTCATTAACTACATTGACTGTTAATTTTATATTTATTTATGTTGTTATATGCTGTTTCTGATTGTATTTTGTATATTGTATGATGTTATGCTGTTACTTTTTGTTCGTTGTGCATTTTGATTATTTTATATCATTGATTTGCTGTTTATATTGTTTCTATTGTGTATGATTTTTATGGTTTGTAAGCTGCCTAGAGTCGGGTTCTCCTGAGTAGGGCAGGATATATATTTGAAATAAATAAATAAATTAATTAATTAATAATAATAATAATAATAATAATAATAATAATAATAATAATAATAATAATAATAATAATAATAATAATAATAATAATAATAATAATAATAATAATAAAAGCTTGTTATAAGCATAATAAATATGAATTGAAATGAATATATAAAAGATATTGAAATATACAATATTTTATGAAGTTTAAATTACAAGAATAAGTCAGGATAATGAGAATAGAATGAATATATGTTATTATTATCATTGTTATTATTAGTTTTATTATTGTCTGTTTTGTTTTTAGTATACTGTATTTTATTTTTAATTTGTGTTATTTCCCATTTTTTATTGTACTTTAAGTGTTTTTCCTTTGAGTATTATTCTGTTGTTTACTGTAAAATTAATTAAAAAATAAAAAAAATAAAAAACAAAATAAACTTGTAGTTCCAAAAGCCCTGAAAACATAGTTACAGTTATATTTTTTAAAAGTAACTGTCCATGTTCTTTTCTTAAAATTTGCCTATCTAAAAACCCATCTGAATGCTCCAGGCCTTTAGCCGTAGTTCTAAGTAAATTCTCTTTCCGTTCACCTTGTCATCATCTCAGCACCAGCAGCACAATATGAGAGAAAAGCATGAAGCACAGCACAACCCTGCATTTGAACCATGACATGATCCTTTTCCACTGTTTAACAGAGCCATGTGCCATAAATATATAAGTGACACAGAAAAAGACATCCAGCTATGCTATGTTAAGTTACAACCATAAAATAAAGTACAGTACTTAGACTTTTGGTAGTAGAGAAGAAGAAAATTACAAGTAAATTATTATTTTTAGCCAGTTGTTTTTAGTTTCCAAATGTAGATCAAGTTGCATATTTGTCTCGGGGTGTGTGTGATGCACTACTTGAGTAGAATTGTTCAGTTTAAGTTCAACAAACTGTTGCTTACATTTTACATATGGACTAAGCAAATTACATTGTTGTTGTTCAGTCCCACAGTCAATTCTGACCCTCTGCGACCCCATGGACCACTGTCCGCCAGGCACTCCTGTCCTCCACCATCCCCCTCAACTCGCTCAGCTCTGTGCCCACTGCCTCCACAATACCATCTAGCCATCTCATCTTGGGCCATCCTCTTCTTCTTTTGCCCTCCACCCTTCCAAGCATCAAGGCTTTCTCAAGTGAATCCTCTCTTCTCATTTGATGTCCAAAGTACTTTAGCTTCATCTTTATTATTTGACCTTCTAAGGAGCAGTCAGGGTTAATTTCTTCTAAGATCGACCTATTTGTTCTCCTCACTGTCCAGGGGACCCTCAAAACTCTCCTCCAACACCACATCTCAAAGGCGTCTATTCTTCTGCGCTCAGCTTTCCTAATGGTCTAGCTCTCACAACCATACATTGCCACAGGGAATACCATTGCTTTGACTATGCGAATCTTTGTTTGCAATGTGATGTCTCTGTTTTTCACTATGCTCCCCAGGTTTCTCATTGCTTGACACCCAAGAATCAGTCACCTTTTTATTTCATGGCTGCAATTACCATCTGCAGTGAGCTTTGATCCTAGGAAAGTAAAATCTGTCACTGCATCTACTTCTTCCCCATCTATTTTCCAGGGACTGATAGGGCCTGTTGCCATTATCTTGGTTTTCTTGATATTGAGTCTCAAGCCAGCTTTTTCACTTTCTTCTTTCAACCTAATCAGGAGCTTCTTTAAGTCCTCCTCAATTTCTGTCATTAGGGTGGTATCATCTGCATATCTCAAATTGTTGATGTTTCTTCCAGCAATTTTGATCCCAAATTGTGATTCCTCCATTCCTCCATTGCGCATTATGTGTTCTGTGTATAAGTTGAATAAGCAGGGTGACAACATGCAGCCTTGTCTTACTCCTTTTCCTATTCCAAACCACTCCATCATTCCATTTTCTGTCCTAACTGTTGCCTCTTGATTCATGTACAGATTTCTCATGAGGCCTATAAGGTGTTCCGGAATTCCCATCTCTTTAATTACTTGCCACATTTTGTTGTGGTCAACACAGTCAAAAGCTTTAGTGTAATCAATGAAACAGAAGTAGACTTGTTTCTGATATTCCTTTGTTTTTTCCATGATCCATCGCATTGTTGGCGATGTGATCTCTAGTCCCCCTGCCTCTTCTGAAACCCGCCTGCACTTCTGGTAATTCTCTCTCCACATACTGTTGCAGTCTATCCTGTATTATCTTGAGCATCACCTTGCTAGCGTGAGGGATGAGCGCATTTGTTCGATAATTTGAACATTCTTTGGCATTACCCTTTTTGGGGAGTGGAACGTATTCAGATCTTTTCCAATCCTGTGGCCATTGTTTTGTTTTCCAAATCTGCTGGCATATAGAATGCAATAATTTGATTACATCATCTTGCAGGGCTTTGAAAAGTTCAACTTGGATACCATCAACTCCACTGGCTTTGTTGTTTGCAGTGTTTTTTAGGGCCTTTCTGACTTCACTCTCTAGAATGTCTGGCTCATGTTCCATGTTCTCATCATTGTGATTATCAGGGGCGTTGAGGTCCTTTTTGTAGAGTTCCTCTGTGTACTCTTTCCATCTTTTCTTAATCTCTTCTGCATCTGCTAACTCCTTGCCATCTTTGTCCTTTATCATGGTCATTTTTGCTTTAAATGTTCCCTTGAGTTCCCCAATTTTTTTGAAAAGCTCTCTAGTCCTACCCCTGATATTGTTTTCCTCTATTTCTTTGCACTGTTCGTTCAAGTAGGTTTCCTTATCTCTCCTTGCTTTTCTTTGAAATTCTGTATTCAAGTGACTGTTTTTTTTCCTTTCTCCAATGCATTTTGCATTCCTTCTGTCCTCTGCTATTTTAAGAGCCTCATCGGACAACCACTTCGCTTTCTTATGCTTCTTTTCTTTTGGTATGGTTTTCCTTGCTACCTCCTGCATGATGTCCTGCATCTCTGTCCATAATTCTTCTGGCTCTCTATCTATCTGGTCCAAGCCATTAAATCTGTTCCACACCTCCACTGTGCATTCCCAAGGAATGTTGTCTAGGTCATATCTGTCTGGCCTAATTGTTTTTCCTATTTTCTTTAGTCTAAGCCTGAATTTTGCAATCAGTAGGTTGTGATCTGAGCCACAATCTGCTCCTGGTCTTGTTTTTGCTGACTGTATGGAGGTTCTCCATCTTTGACTGCAGAGTATGTAATCAATCTGCAAATTACATATGCACTTTCAAGTGAAAATTGTGCTAGGTACTATTCTCCAGGTACAGAAAACTCTTCGAATCTAGGTAAATCTGAAAACCAGGTCAGAAATCTGGCAACAGGCTCAAGGTGTGTTCTGTTTGCTTTTTGTTTGACAGCCACACTAGTATTTGCCTGGGTATTCCGAGAGTTCATGGCCAAGGCAAATCTAAACAGAGAAGCTACTTAAAAGAATATGTTTATTATCTTTGTCCTCAGCTTTTGATCATGGTTGTTGATTCAGTATGGAAACCTTCAGATTTGCATTCTAGTACCTTAGCAACCATACAATCGCAGTACTCCAGCCAACAACCAATCCTCTATAATGTGACACTGAAACAGTAAACTGCTTCTTTAAACAGTCCATCATATGTAACAGCCATTATAGCAATCTAGTGAATGACTGAGCAAATTCAGCAGAATCGTTTCTCAAGGAAAATAAGCATTCCTAGAACTGGATCTTTATCTTGACCTCATGCTTAAGATAAAGCAGGTGGGGGAAAATCAATAATAGAAAACACAGATTTTTAAAATAAGAAATGTTAGGCATAATTATCCTAGTTTGCCATTTCTGTTGGCTGCTGAACTCTTTTCAAACACTTTTTCAATGTACAGTACTGCAATTTTTGCAAAGAAAAAATGTCATCAAAATAAATAGCTACTCTGAGTAAAAGCAAAGTTACTCTCAGCTAGATATTTTGCTTAGAAAGGAACAGTAGAGCTCACTTTTGTCAGCAGTGAATGGAATAAGCCATACCTGCAGTCGTCAGAAAATAGAATGTTCTTTCTCCTCCCCAAAACAAGCCACTAGGAAGCAGAAATAGATAATATATAAAATTGTCATTGCTTTTTTTTTTAATGGAAAGTAGGTGGCAACAATTTGAGATATGCAGATGATACCACCCTAATGGCAGAAGGTGAGGAGGACTTAAACAAGCTTCTGATTAGGTTGAAAGAAGAAAGTGCAAAAGCTGGCTTGAGACTCAATATCAAGAAAACCAAGATCATGGCAACAGGCCCTCTCAGTCCCTGGAGAATAGATGGGAAAGAAATAGAAGCAGTGACAGATTTTACTTTCTTAGGATCCAAGATCACTGCAGATGGTGATTGCAGCCATGAAATAAAAAGGCGACTGATTCTTGGGAGGCAAGTGATGAGAAACCTCGGGAACACAGTGAAAACTAGAGACATCACATTGCAAACAAAGATTCGCATAGTCAAAGCAATGGTATTCCCGGTGGCAATGTGTGGTTGTGAGAGCTGGACCATTAGGAAAGCTGAGCGCAGAAGAATAGATGCCTTTGAGATGTGGTGTTGGAGGAGAGTTTTGAGATCCCCTGGACAATGAGGAGAACAAATAGGTTAATCTTAGAAGAAATCAACCCTGACTGCTCCTTAGAAGGTCCAATATTAAAGATGAAGCTAAAGTACTTTGGACAGCAAATGAGAAGAGAAGACTCACTTGAGAATCCTTGATGCTGGAAAGGGTGGAGGGCAAAAGAAGAAGGGGGTGGCCAAAAATGAGATGGCTAGATGGTATTGTAGACACAATGTGCACAGAGCTGAGCAAGTTGAGGAGGATGGTGGAGGACAGAAGTGCCTGGCGGACAGTGGTCCATGGGGTCGCAAAGGGTTGGAATCGACTGTGCGACTGAACAACAACAAAAAGATGGCCAGCCAATTAGGCAGAATCTTGCTAATCCAGTTGGTAGACCTGTCCTCCTAGGAATCATAAAAGAGAAGAGTGCCTGAAATGGCAGCAAATGCCAGGCTAACACGTATTTTATTTATTTATTTATTTATTTATTTATTTATTTATTGGATTTCTATACCGCCCTACTTGGTGTGACCAACTCAGGGCGGTGTACAACATAATTAATATACAGTCGATCAATAGAGTCCAACAATAAAGGCAGAAACATACAATATATATATAAAAATGTAACAGTATAATAGCAAGATAATATTCCAATCAGCATTACAAATATGATTCAGTGTCATAAATACAAATATCAAGTCACAAATACTAAATAAGCATGCTAGCCTTCAGGATAAATATATTCAGAATGGTCCTCAGAAAAGCAGATGGCCAGAAATCCATTACAACTTATATCAGAGTAATGTTAAGTCAAGTGATGCAAATCCCACCATCAAAATGACACTGGCAGTGGAATTGATGTTTGTATTCCTAATTTATCACAATTCATTGTGTGTTTTTAGATGGCAACAAATACAACTGGTGGCACTTTAACTAGCAGCAATTCATTGCGGAGATTTACAATGTTCAGTTTACTGCTGATGTATCCAAGTGACAGGATTCACTTAGACTAACAAAGATATAACTCATAACCTGTTCTGACTAATTGCACCTATAACTCATAAGACTGCATTTTGCTTGTGAATGTATCCCTCAAAATTTCTCACTGGTTGCCTCATTGACTTGCCAGATTTCAATTTTGTTTCCACTTCCAACCATTCAGTTTTGTCCCTGCTGGTATCATTCCTTCTCCACGCCAGGGGATGAAGAAGAGTTTTGAAGTAGAAGATTGGCTGTCTTGGGTGAAAATGTATTGTCTATTTTTTTTCTAAGTAGAAGCCAAACAAACAAACAACACAGTAGGTCATGTGTCCAGCCCTGGACCAGAGCCTAATTCACTGATGGCCATACTTAATATTGCCTTGGCACAACTATGTGTCTGAATTAGGGAGATAGTAATAATTCTATGTGAAGCAGAGGTGTAGAGGGGCCCTTTAAATATTTGAATGTTGAACTTTTATTCCCAGGTGTCAGTACCAATATAACCTTTAGAACATGATTGTAGACTTACAGTCCAAAAGATCTGCAGAGACAAATTCTCATCATCCTGTTATAGGTGAATATAAAGGTCTCCTTTGCTTGAAAGCTAGTTGTATCTGACTCTAGGGTTCGGTGCTCATCTCCATTTATAGCCAAAGAGCCAGCACTGTCTGCATCTGCAGACATTTCCATGGTCATGTGACAGGCATGACAAGGCACTGGAATGCATAGAATACTGTTTACCTTCCCGCCGAAGTGGTCCCTATTTTTCTACTTGCAACTTCTTGCTTTTGAACTGCTAGGTTGGCAGGAGCTGGGACAGAGATGGGAGCTCACTCTGTCATGCAGCACTCAGGCTTCGAACTGCTGACCTGCCGACCTTCCAGCCATCAAGTTCAGTCTTAACTACTAAGCCATCGCAGTCCCCATCCTTGTATTAGGAGAGATAAATAAGTTGTCTGTCTGCTTGAAGCACAGCATGGGTATGTGGAAAGGAGAACTTAACTCTGGTAAGTAATACTCATGTGAAGGTTGGGGGTTCTTTAAGAAGAGCTCTTAACATCAGGTGGAGAAAAGGGATAACGTTATTCCTTACCATCCATGTGAAATTGGTCTTCCTTTTCATTACAGCAGAGCAAACCAGGAACAACCCAGTTCAGCCATATCCCCTTCCTATATCTTTCAGCAATAGGCTGGGCTGTCCATCTATGTGTGTTCTTAGAATATGAGTCAGTAGCTTACTGGAAGGGCCCCTGTTCAGCAATGCACTTAAAAAGACAAGACATGGCTTGGCATTAAAGACATGTTAGACACAATGAAAAAAAAATCAGAAACAAATATTTTAAATGATTATTCAAGTATTTTATGTTGCATAGTCTGGCTTTTATAGCAGAACATTGCCTTTTTATGCAATTTCCATTTGGGGAAGATTAAGTGCAGTGGAAGTATCTCACACACATAAAATAAAGAAACAATGATTGTTTTCTTTGATTCACAGATTAGTAGGAAAGAACATCATGAGAATCAGCTGATAATAAGCAGTAAAAGAACAGATCAAAGGCTCTCTGTCTGGATCAGCCAATGCAAACACTATACTTCAAGGACAGATATTAGAAAAGATCCAAATTATGCCCTGGTTTTCCAGATGAAAATACTCCCAAATTCTACTTAACCAAACTTCTTCACAGCTTGGGAAGTTTTAAATGATTTGGTTTCTCTTCCAAAGGGTAAAAATACATTAAAAAATAATCCATTATGTAATTTTTTTAATTGCCATCTATTGTACAGACTGTGAGGGTCTGCGGTGGCTTACTGGTTAAGATGCTGAACTTGATGACTGGAAGGTCAGCAGGTCAGCGGTTCAAGCCCTGAGTGAGCTCCCGTCTCTGTCCCAGCTCCTGCCAACCTAGCAGTTCAAATGAAAGAAATTGCAAGTAGATAAATAGGTACCATTTCAGTGGGAAGGTAATAGCATTCCTCACGCTCTGGTGTCTAGCCACGCCTGCTGCATGACCATGGGAATATCTACAGATGCAGACAGTGCTGGCTCTTTGGCCGTAAATGGAAAAGAACTCCATACCCTAGAGTCGGCTACGACTGGCTTTTGAGCAAGTAAGACCTTGATCTGTTCTACAGACCATTACACAACTACAGTTCACCAAAGTCTTCAGTTCTTTCACTTGATTTGCCTGCTTTACTCACCCCTCTATGTTAACACTGAGCATGTGTAATTAATAAGACACAGAAGGAAAAGCTAAGGTGAACACATTCATTTGCATCAAGGACTGTGCATGTGGTCTTTTATTGACTTATGCACACAGTCATGTGAATTGATAAAACTCTGCAAATAGCAAACTACAGGTGATAAGTTCTGCACCGTGATTCTTTTCATGTGAGTGGTTTTTTATTATTTTTTGAACATCATGCTTTCACCCTGCTTTTTCTTGTTGTATAAGTCCCTTGGTTTCCTACGAGCGGCTGGGCCAATAACACACCACCAACCAATGCTTAACCGCTGACTTGTGTGTCCAGAAGATCGAGGTCTCCCCATTCACTCCAGGTTCAAAAGCATATTTCTGCTTGGCCAAGAGCTTTAATGACCAGCTGAGTGTGAAAGTGTGTTTGCCACAAGTTCATGATAGACCCATGGGGTCAGACGCAAGCTTTCCCTTTAAAATGCCTCTGTGTGTTACTTACTTAACCAACCCCCATGCAGGCAAGCTTCCTGGACAGCAGTTCGGCCAGCTGTCCCCTCGGCATAATGTGTGCATTCAGACAGATGGCTGGAGTATTTGGCAAGCAGATGCAGGCTGACCTGTGCAGCGTTCCAGGTCACCTGCCTTCTCGAAGAGTGGAACAGCTCGCCATTCATGGCACATGGTCTCCTCCCCATGAGAAAAAGCCAATGTTATCTAGGACGTGGGGCCGTCAACTGATAGGAAAGCATTCCTGGGTGCCTCTAATCATTGGTGTGCAATGTGCCGAGGAAATGGATATAGGCAGCAGAAGGACTGAGCAAACAGAAAGCCAGGTGTCAGGTGACTGGAGCTGGATATATCACCTTGGCCTCTGAACTATTCCTGTGGCACAGAAACATGGGATGTGAAATCCTCTTTGATGGATCTCACAAGTAACTCACGGGTGCCTTTGCAAGTTTAGAATTTCCTGAATGCCTCTTTTGTCTCCTGTAGCCCTAAGATGATGTGTAACCAAACTTGAGGGCTGTGAATTAGGCAGGAAAAAAGTTATTATTTAACAATTTTGTGACGGTGTTTTCATGTATAGCTACATAGTCTTCATCCGCAATTCATATTATATAAGCAAGTGCTTTTATTTTTTGAATCAGGATTAATAAGTTACAAACAAGTAATTTAAAGGTAATTAATTGTGTTGCCATTTGGTCTATTGGCTTATATCAGAGGTGCCCAAACTATGGCCCATGGGCCAGATCTGTCCCGTGACACCAATTCGTCTGGCCCAAGTCACCATTGGTAGTGGTGGTGGGACCACCCAAGCCCCCACCACTCCCCCACACACCACCAGTGCTTGGCCAGAACAGCCCCTGGAAAAGAAGTGGGCAGCTGCATGCGTCTGCTGCTTCCACTGCTGCCGCTGCCTCAAACCTTGTCTCCTCTGCTTGGCTTGGTGTGTCCCTAATGGTGCTCCATAGCAGGGCAGATGTTGTATTCCTGATCACCATGTAAGGGTGTAAAAGTTGGACAGTAAAGAAAGCTGGCAGGGGGAAAAAAACATTCATTTGAAATATGGTGCTGGAGGAAAGCTCTGTAGGTACCCTGGACTGCCAGAAAGACAAACTGGAGGGTCTTAAATCAAGTCGAACCTGAACTGTCTCTGGAGACAAAAAATGAGAGAGCTGAGGCTGTCCTATTTTGGGCATATCATGAAAAGGATGTGGTAAAGGCAATAATCCTGGGAAAGATGAAAGGCAGGAGGCAAAGAGGAAGACCAAACATGAAATGGATTGACTATGAGAGGGAAGCCACAGGCTTGGGTTTGCGAGCACTGAGCAGGATTGTTGAGAACAGTGTATTTTGGAGATCTCTCATTCATAGGGTCTCCGTAAGTCAGCAAAATCCTTCCATTCACCAGCCTACACCAAAATGGTTACCTTTTTTTTTTTAGGTGACCAGTTCAGTTGCCTCACTGGCAGCCCCACTCTGCAGCCCACAATGGCCACTGCAGAGTGCACATGCATGAAAGTACTAATAGACGCATGCGTGCTGAGTACTGGAGGCACTCATGCATCAATTAGTACTTTCACACATGCGGCCATTTTGGGCTGCAGAGTGGGGCTGCCAGGAAGGCCCAAAGTGGCCTCCTCGGAGGTGCAGCGGCGGCAGCGGCAGCAGTGATGGCAGCCCTTGTGAAGTGAAGTAAGAGAAAGACAGAATCTGTACTACTCTATATTTTTGCTCTGAAACTTTGTCAAATAGTAAGTTTCCATTGAGCTGGCATTCTGCCCCACCCCACCCCACAAGATGCTAACAGCATATGAGTGGCCTGGTGCCTTCTCAAGTTTGTGCTCCATCTTGGTGTTCTGGACCAGGGTTTCTCAACCAAGTCAGCATACCTGCTAATCAGGGCTTCTGGGAATTGAAGTCCAAGAACATCTGAGGACCCAAGGTTGAGAAACTCTGTTCTGGACTATTAATTGCCACCACCTTCAGCAGGCACCACCAATGTGCATGCTGGCTTAAGATGTCAAGAGTTATGGGTCAGTAGGTGTTCAGAGCTCCATGTTGGGGATGGCTGTCTTAGGAAACTACATCTCACCTGATACATCTGGAGCAGAGGTCAGCAAAATTGGCTTTCCAGCTATTCTTAGACTTCAATTCCCAGAAGCCCTAATCAGCAGGTGTATTGACTTTGACTTCTGGGAATTGAAATCCAATAACACCTGGAGAGCAAAGTTTGCTGACAGTCTAGAGCTGTGTTTCCCAAATGCTGGTTTTTGGACTTCAATTCCCAGAAGCCTAAGTCATTTCCCCAAAGCACTGATCAGCCAATGTACTGACTGAGGCTTCTGGGAATTGAAGTCCACTAGTGGGCTGTGTACCCCTTGTTGGGAACCACTGGTCTAGAGCGGTGATGGTTAACCTTAACACCTCAGGTGTTCTTGAACGTCACTTTCCAAAAGCCCTGATCAGCAGTAGTGCTGAATTAGGCTTCTGGTAATTGAAGACCAAGAAGACCTGGAGTGCCAAGGCTCACCATCACTGGTCAAGAAGATTGTATTAGGGGGGGGGGGTTCTTCCCCTTCATAACATGAGCACAGTTCTAAAAGAAGTGGCCTCCACAATTCAGCTGGGGGCAAAAATAAAAAATAAAAAATGTGTCATGAGCTCAGAACACAGGTTTCTGAGAACTTTATGTCTCACTGTCTTTTAAAAAGGTTTAGTTTTTATACTTGATAATGCTGGATAGACATTTAGTGAATGCATGTGGCATCCAAAACAGAGAAAATTCTGATCTGAGCTATGAGCTATGAAAACGCTGCCATGAGGTGTGTTGAAAGTAACTAACTCAGGGCCAAACTATATGAGATAGCATGTCTACCATTTGTTGCACATGAGAGTAACAAACTAGCTTTGGCACACATCTCCCTCTTCCATAATGCTTAGCTACCTTTATCTAGTATCTTCCACTTAAGACAGCAAAAAAACAGTTGTAGTGTGAGGAAAAGGATAAGATCTTGCCAGTGGCGTAGTGTGGGTTTCAGCTGCCTGGAGCGTAAGCCAAATTTGCCCCCCTCTGGGCGGGGCCCAAGACACCGGTGCCCGTCCCCGCAGCAGCCTCTAGGGTTTCTGGGAATTGAAGTCCAAGAATACCCATATGCCCAAAAAGTGCCACCCTCTGCCCCCCACACACATCACTGGATCCTGCACCTTATGTCCTTACTCGAATGCTGGCTATAGAACGGTGTTAACCTATGTACCACGGGAAGTATCACTGAAAGGAAGTGGGCTATTTTAGTGAACCTAGGCTTGCCTATGTGGCTCACATCACTTTGGCTTCCAAAAACCATGCCATTTCCAAACCTGAGTAGGACTGTCCTTGAGAAGGCCTGGGAATGTCAGCCACTTGAGAGAAAGAGGACATAGATTGCATTGCTCTGAAAGAAAAACATGGAGATAGCTGTTGCCCTCATTTCCTGCTTCTAGACTTTGCAAAGATATCTGCTGTGGATCTTTGTGGGTATTTTTATGGGTTTTAAAGGGCTTTAGGTATGATGGTAATGTTGTTTCTGTGCTGTTAGCCGCCCAGAGTCGGTGTCGAGTTGGGCAGCAATAGAAATTTGAAAAATAAATAAATACTGTACAAGATGGTGGACTAGATAAGTATTAGGTTTGATCCAGTGTGGGCTCATGTTATGTTTCAAGCTATGTAACACCATATTTTTAGGGCAAAGTACCTATGTCACATGCAGTACTATGCCTAGCTCCTATGACAAAATAACAATTTTATTTAATATTTATTTATAAATAGATACACAGCCAGACTAGCCATTAGCCACAGTAATTCATTCTAGTCAGATAGTAGAGTGCTGGGGATGTTAGTGGAATCACCATTGCAATCCTCTTGTTGTTACTTAGACAGCCCACCATTAATGGCTTCTAAGCCACTGTTGGCTACCCAAATCCACAGTGTGGCCACTTCTTAGTAGCCATGGGAATAATTCCTTGATCCAAATGTTCTGGGGTCAGTTATTCTTTCTTTCTTTTTTTCTTTCGTCCTTCCTTCCTTTCATCCTTCCTTCCTTTCTTTCCACCCTGCTCCCCCAGTGCCTTGCCCCAAGGATAATCAGGGCTAAGCATTATTCATAGAGCCAGCTGAGAAGAATGG
The DNA here is from genome assembly GCA_030440675.1 of Furcifer pardalis. Taxonomy (NCBI): domain Eukaryota; kingdom Metazoa; phylum Chordata; class Lepidosauria; order Squamata; family Chamaeleonidae; genus Furcifer; species Furcifer pardalis. The sequence goes on from CP126892.1 coordinate 205,487,421, forward strand.
CAAGTTTGGAAGTGGTGACATCTGCCCAGGCATCTGCAAGCAAAAATGTAGAAGCCTATCCCATATCCAGTGAGATTGCTACTACCACTCTTGAAAGACAAAGAGGTGTAGTGGTCTCCACCAATGTTTCCTATATGCTGAAGTTTGCCTTTGTCTCTAGGCTCACATCTTTGCTCAGGTCTCTTCTAGAGTCTCTTCTTGAAGGCTGTTCTGTTTTAGAGATCTGCTTCTCTTCTCATCCTCTCCTGCTTAACCTGACAAAGTCACTGGTTTCTCTCAGCTGCATCAGGCCAAGACCAGTATCAAGACTGTCTTTATGTTAGGATAAGGCCTAACTTTGGTCATACCTGGAGATGGGAGTATAAAATAGAATTGCTTTGCTAATTTCCCAAATGCTTTGAAGATATCTTTGTTATCATTTTACTAATTAGCCAAATATTTTTGTATCATAGTACTAATCAGTGAGTTGCCTTCTTATCACCTTGCCAATTAAGAAGAAATATGTTGTGGTTAAAGATGGTTTGCAGGTGCCAACAGCAGTACAGATATATACATTCCACAAAAATCTTTGTTTGGAGAACCTCAAGTACAGGCCATTCTCAAGTCTATTTGCTACTGTTCTCCAGGGGCCCTGGGCAAGTATAAATAGCAATAACAATCATCACCATCATCTTAGAACTACAGAGCTGGAAGGAACTCCATGGATCACCAGGGAGGCACAGTGAGGAACTGAATTTCAAACCTCTGGCTCCACGGACACATTTTACTTCTGCTTCTGGGTGCGACGAGGGTGGCGTGGGCCAGAGGAATTGGTGTCAGGGCTGGATCTGTCCAATGGGCTGTGTTTGCACATCCCTGGTTTAAGCGGAGAAAATGGCAGCATAAAATCTATCTCATCCTGTTGCAAAACAGATTGCAAGGCACTTTTTACTTTTGCTTTCGGTGGGAGGAAACAGATGACCGGCCCACTGAACCATGTGACTGGCCAGTAGCCTGAAAAGTTTGGGCACCCCTGATCTAAGCCACTGAACTATCCATCAGTTCAGAAAAGATGCAGGCTTTATCTCATCTATTTTTCTTTCATTCTGTCATCTTGTACTTTGCTATATCAGGGCTATTCTTTACTAAATTACTTTATGCCACTACTTTGCATTGCATAACTGTTGCTTTTGTGATATTTTGTTATCATGCAATCTGTGAAATATCTTACTGTTGTTGTTTTTTCATACTTTGTTATCTCTTAAATAAAGTTCTGCAACATCACCTCAGTACCTGCTTATTGTCTCTAGAGTCCAAAAGAATCCACTTCACCCAAGCAAGACAGGTCCTTTAAGTTTTGAGCCCATACAAGAAGCTTCCAAAAGCTACAGGTCATGTGCATCCTTTTAATATAAAAACATGAGTTTTGGAATTTTCTAATGGCCATCACAACTTGCTTGGTTTGTTTTTAATTACCATTTAGAAGGTATGAATGTTTGTGGATAACTAAATATCATCTAGGCATTAATCAAGGAAGTGCAGATCATGTTGGTTTATATCAGAAGTTGTAAACATCGAAATCTTCACACATCCCTAAAAATAAGGGATGCTGAGAACTACAGTATTCACAGTGGCATTTTTACAAGGCACTTTAAGAATGATTTACATGTTCTATCCTGCTGTGAAATGCTAAGTGGGAAATATCGATCTCCATGAATGCTTCTTCCTCCTACTCATCAAAAACATTCACAGTCTTCTTGTATTTTGTAGCCTGCAAAAGGCACAGTTATCTTAAATTTAGAACTACAGAAATGTATTTTGAAATTTGCATGTCTGCTACATTTTACCCACCCTGGACCAGATTCCATGTTACACTGGATGAGTATGATATAATGTGCGCTGGCTACACATGTCCATCATGGTGCAGGCATCGGCAGGTCTCAAACTGCCACCTACAATAAACACTGCCTGTGCAAGTGCAGTAGTGTCTAAAGATGTCACTACTTCAGATGTTAGACTACAATTTCTGTCATCCCTGACCCTTGGGCAGGCTAGGCGGGATCAATGAAAGTTGGTGTCCAATAATATATAAGTGATGCTGATATTCACACAGAGAGCAACCCATCCAATATGTCTTAATCGTGAAATTGTCATTCTGGGAAAAAATGTTCTTGTGAGTACCATACACACATAGCAATATCTCATTTAAACATTATTCTAGCCACACACTAGGGTTCTCTTGCACAGATCTCCTGTGTCACTCAGGGAATGTTTAAAATATCCCACAGGACTCTAGATTGTGTTTTTTTTAAGGACCTGGATTAAATGGTACATTGTACATGCTGTGACAAAATGTTTCTGCAGAAATTTGTGGGGGCATTTCATGACAATTTTTTTGAGAGGGGTGAATCTGATCTAGCCTACATATTATTTGGGAGGGGCAAATTTGTAGATGTTGCTTTTTTTTGCAAAAGTACCATATATATGGTATATATATACCATATATACGGTATATATACCGTGTATATATATGGCGAGAGGGGAGCCATGTACAAGCAATGCCACACTACATTCAGAGAATGTCCTTTGTGGAGTTGCATAAGTTGCCTTTTGCAGGAACATGCAAAACTCGCCTACTTATTATTCTATCTTCTCCAATGGTGCCACGCTCTGGGAACAAGGGTTCACAAGGTGATTCTTAAAAAACAGACCAAACATCAGTCATCTGTAGTGCAGGACATTTGGAAGTGTGTTCTAACCTCCCCAAAGCTTGGAAGAGGCGGAGTTAGAAAACAGACCTTCTTGAACAAACTGCATTCACCCAGGTGTTTTTTCCCCATAGTCCATAAAAATGTGTCCAAATGTGTGCTGTTTTTAAATGCAAATAATACCCTACAGTTTTTCTTTTCTTCGAGGCTAGAAATGTACAGATTTATATTGTTTTGCCTTTGGAAGATAGCTTTCTGGATAAATGTGGTAGTCTCTGTATTATCTCGAATGAGAATATGATAATAGTTTGAAATTTTTGAAGCAAAATTAAAAAAAGAGGTTCCTAACATTTTAAATTTCTTGATTTTTAATAAACCATGTCATTTTAAGTATAAAGGCTTTGTATATAAAGTCAAATCTGTAGGTCTTGCTGTATGAGAAAATGAAATATACTACAGGCATATTTTAAACCCTACTGATAAGAGAAATCTGTCTTTCCTTTTTTTCTGATTAGGGCACCTCACAAAATTGATCCATGTGATCTGATGCATAAACAAAGGTCCCCTCAATTGCACAAAACCAAAGATATGCTGCTTGGGCAGAAGGAGAGACCACATCTTTAAGCCATTATGGAATTTTACTTTGTGAATGTTTGTTAAACTATTTGAAATGTGTCTGGAAGACCACACAAAATCTGATGTTCGAAACACTGGAAGAGTTGTAATAGGCTGAGATTTTTCACTACTTGAAGTTTAGCAGCACTCTCTGGCCATTAATCCCTTCCTGTTCATGGGGGCAGAATATAGCATTTTAAAAGACCAAATTGAAATTTAATAAGTCACTTTGGGGTTAGGCATTAAAAGCACATTGGTTAGTTCACTATGTTTTCTATCACTTTTTAGAAACTCAGGAGTTTCATAGGATCAAATACTTCAGCTGATATGGAGAGCAGATTTGGATGTTTTAATATTCAGGCTATTTTGCTTATTTAGGACACTCAAGATCATGTTGCAAATATCTGACACTACTGGAGTGCACAAAGGACTTTCAGAAGAAGATCAGGCGATGGTTTATAGATTACAGCAAAGCCTCTAACTGTGTGAATCATGAGAAACTATTAATTATTTTGAAAGAAATGAGTGTCTCTCAGAAGTTGATTGTCATGGCGGTCTGTACTTTGGACCAGAAGCTACCATTAGAACATAAGGTGGAGAAATAGAATTATTTCCTAGAGGCAAAAGTGCCAGACAAGAATGCATTTTAATCCTCTTATCTGTTCAATCTGTTCAATCTGTACACTGAACATATGGAAAGCCAGACTAGACTCAGATAAAGGAGAAGTGAAAGTTGGTGGAAGAAGTATCAAGTGGGTCTTAGAACATGTCAAGCCTAAACTTTCTCTTGAGTTAAAAATGACAAAACTGAGGTTGTCCTACTTTAGACACATTTATTTTATTTATCCATTCCTTCAATTTACCAGTTTATACTGCCCAGCTAGTATTTGCTGATGCTGATGCTGATGCTCATCAGGATCAGCAGCATCAGCATCAAGCATCAGCATCATTCTTCACTTAGAGGTATTTGTTAGGTTGCTCATCCTTTTTAGACTTGTTGCCTCAAAAGTGCAACAGCCCCAAAGTGAATTCTGACATGGATAAAAGAATGGAGCCATGGCATTCAGGGCAGCTGGAAGGGACCATCTTTTTGCTGCGTATTTATTTATGTATTTAAAATATTTTTATCCCACCTTTTTCCTATAAAGAACTCAAGGCAGTTTACAATAAAAGCTGTAGTTTTATATAAGTTTTTAAAGATTTTTAAAAACATTTTTGTATTTGTATGTTTATCTTTGTTTATTCTGCATTTTAAAAAAAAGCCAATATAAAAGCTAGAAACAATTATTACAAAATTAAAAGAGAATTTCTAAATGCTATGTTAAAAATAGTTCATAGACACAAGACCAGAGGCGTAGCTACCGCCGTATCTGCCGTATCAATTATACGGGCCCCCCAATGTGCGTAAGCAAAACAAATCTTTACCCTTCCTAAGGGCCCCCAAACAAATTTTTATACGGGGCCCCGCCAAGGCACGCTACTCTTCTGCACAAGACCAAAAAATATTTGAAAGCAGCAAAGCACAAGGAATCCCATTTTAAGAGCCCCCTCTCAGACAGCTAGTCACTGAGGGAAATCTTTCTAGAAGAATGGAACTGATCAGTTCAGTGACATGATTTACAAAGAGCTAATCTGCATAGATGTCTGTGTTTATTGTCTAGCCCTAATTGAAAAAAGCTTAAGAGAACTGTAGTCGTAGTGAAGGGGAAAATATGTCAAGAGGGAAGGTCATGCATTGACAGTTTCCACCATGGATGGTACTGCTTTACAGTGTGAGGGAGGAAAAGAAAAAAAATACAAGGAAAAAGCAGGAGGCAACTAGTTTTTGGTTAGGCACTGAGAAACTGTACCCTTACTCAGAAGTCCCACAATGTCACAGGCTAATAAGTAATATAACATCCTCCCTTAAGTCTGAGAATTGATGTTTTGTAGATGGAACACATCAGACTCTAGGATTCTGTAATGTGTCACCACATTACATCTGGTTTGGAGTCTTGCTTCTCTCAGCCAACTTTGCAACAACAGACTGGAGTTTATTTATTATTTCTTTTTATTTATTTATTTATCATACTTGTATGCTGCCCTACTCGGAATGACTCAGGACAGCTAACACAATGTTGGAAAATAACAATCCAATAGTTGCCAATGGTAAGCAAGTCCCAGGCCATCTAAACCTACATACAAAGAAGACAATGCACAACATATTGGAGAAGAAAAGGTTATTGGTTACAACAGCCCTCTCTAGCCCAGCATTGGGGAATTGGATTGAGCACATTGAGAGGCCAAATGCGCCTTGATACTCACCACCATCCATTCTACCAGCCAGTGAAGGTGCTACCAGGAGACGTATGGTACATGTAAGATCACAGCAGTAGACAATAACTTCTTGCTGTGAGGAGGGAAACCACATTCCTAATTAAAACTGAGCAGGAATTCAACAAATAGGGGCCTAGACTCACCTTTGCACCCAGTTGTTGTTGGAGTGTCATCCTGATGCTGACGTCTTCCAGGGATGGCCAGGTTGATGAACACCAGCATAAAACAAGAGAGGCAGTAGGGGGAGGCAGTGAGGTGTAAACTGGCCTGAACAAAGTCCAGGTTTATTTCAGACTGGCAGACCAGATTGGAAATCCACTGCCCTAAGGTCCACTTGCTGCATTCAGTCTTAATGTCCAATTTACCACCGGCCAATGAAGGCCACCAGGGAGAGATCTCTCCCCCGCTGTCCAGTGGGAAAACACCAGAAAGGAAATCCCTGCATCATCAACCTGGCCTCCCCGGGAGGACGTCAGCATCAGGGTGACGCTCCAACAACAACTGGGTGCAAAGGTGAGTCTAGGCCCCTGTTTGCTGATTTCCTGCTCAGTTTTAATTAGGAATCTGAATCTCACAGCCTCTCTCAGTAAGAAACCAAGTGGTTGCCCCCCCCCCCACTCACAGCAAGATATTTTTACAAGATTTTTGGGATCTTGCAGATTTGATTTGATTTTTTACAAATTTCATTCCCGGTGGCAATGTATGGTTGTGAGAGCTGGACCATTAGGAGAGCTGAGCGCAGAAGAATAGATGCCTTTGAGATGTGGTGTTGGAGGAGAGTTTTGAGAGTCCCCTGGACAGCGAGGAGAACAAATAGGTCAATCTTAGAAGAAATCAACCCTGACTGCTCCTTAGAAGGTCAAATAGTAAAGATGAAGCTAAAGTACTTTGGACATCAAATGAGAAGAGAGGATTCACTTGAGAAAGCCTTAATGCTGGGAAAGATGGAGGGCAAAAGAAGAAGGGGGCGGCCCAAAATGAGATGGCTAGATGGTATTGTAGATGCAATGGGTATAAAGCTTGGCAGGCTGAGGAGGATGGTGGAAGACAGGAGTGCCTGGCGGGCAATGGTCCATGGGGTCGCAAAGGGTCAGAATTGACTGTGCAACTGAACAACAACAACAAATCTTGCTTTGAACTGTTAGGTTGGCAGACGCTGGGACAGACAATGGGAATTCAGTCTGTCATGCAACACTCGGGTCTTGAACTGCTGACCTGCCAACCTTCCATTCATCAAGTTCAATGTCTTAACTGCTAAGCTAACACAGCAGCCCCACCAGGCAGAATACCATATATGAACTTGTAGATACAGATGGCTAAGAATTCCATTTAGTTCAGGTTTGAACTTTCTAAAATTCCCAGATTTCTTCGTAAGGTAAACAGAAAGAGGATTAGAACTGCAGCTGACACAATACACACAATGCATGGAATGTGTGGTTATTATGTCACGTCTGTGCCAAGAGGCCTGCTGATTTCTAGAGGATGGGTTAATGTTTTGTAATGAATCCTGATAGCAACCTACAAGTCTAAGAAATCACCAGCTGTGTTAAAAGTCAGCAAGCTGTTAAAAGCTATATTCTTTACCTTGCAGCTAGATGAAATTTATGACCCAAATTTCATATTTTAAGCACCATTAAATGATCAGGCACCCTTGCAGGAGAAGAAAAATTATGTCATGCTTACTAAAGCAAGCAAAATGTTTGGTTTCCCCGAACAGCAAATAGAAAATGGCCCAGACTTTGATTTCAAAAGCTACCATTAGCACTCTAGTCTCCTAAGTTGCTAGGAAAATATGGAATGGATACAAATTCTGTAGAAGGAATAGTTTATGGAGGGTATGAAATTTAAATTTTGATTTTCATATTTAGATTTTTAAAACACTGAGCAATGAAGAAGGAAAAATGCCAATATGTAAGGTAAAGGTCACCCTTGCTCAAAAGTCAGTAGTATGTGACTCTAAGGTTCAGTGCTCATCTCTGTTTATAGCCAAAGAGCCAGTGCTGTCTGTGTCTGCAGACAGTTTTTGTGGACATGTGGCAGGCATGACTAGACACCAGAGTGCAGGCATGACTTGATATAGATCACTATTGTTATTTCATTAGAATGTCATCTTCTCATTCTGTTTGCATCACTGGAAAGATTATTTTTTGTGGTCTGGCAATTCATATTTGATTTTCTAAATAAGGATACTGTAGTTTCTTTTGCACATAAAGTGATTAAATATTCTTTACTATAGTGTGCTGTTTAGAATTTTTCCATAATCTAAGATGCTTGTGTCCACAGTTTTTCTTCCTTATGTGTCTTCATTTATACTTCCTCCATTGCTTTTTCAATTTTTTATGTTCCTCATGCTTTCCTTTATTGTCTCCAAAGTACAATTTAAATATCAGCTGCAGCCATTCTGGAGAGCAGAAAAAAATAGCTGAAAAAACTGGGCCAAATCAATATGACTGAAAAATACAGTTTAAAGTAACTTAAGTTGTACTGTATTGGTATCTGGCCGTTGTTAATGGGACAAATATATATGCTGATAGCAATTTAGATGATAAATATTTGAGATCCTGTGTAAAGGATTGTATTGTGGGCAAGGTGATTACCATTTCCTAGAGCAAAAGGCAATGAGTTTTATTTTGTATGGCAGCTAGTTGATGGTGTCACAGAATTACAGCATTGCAAAGCTGGAAGGGTTCAAAAAGGTAATCTATTTCAGTCTTAGAAACTCACAATGGAAACATCCATCACCTTCTGAACTCAAGTTCTTCTGTTGAAAAGCATTTATTGTCAGGAGGTTTTTCTGGGCTTCCAGATATACTTTATAGTACTGTAACAAGGAAGCAAGAAATTGCAAGTAGATAAATAGGTACTGCTTTGGCAGGAAAGGTAACAGCATTCCATGCACTCCGGCATTGAGTTATGACTGCCACATGGCCATGGAAACATCTGCAGATGCAGACAGTGCTGGCTCTTTGGTGGTAAGCAGAAATGAGCACCATCTCCTCCTAGAGTCAGACATGACTGTTCTTTGTAGCAATGGAAACCATGAAAGATGTTAAGAGTAATTGATTTCCATATATCCATCAATTTCTGACCATCCTCACAATACCAGCAATACGTTTGGTTATTTAATACAGTTGTGCCTCGCTTAAAGAGCATAATGCGTTCCACAGGATTGCTCTTTAAGGGAGTTAACTCTTTAAGCGAAACACAATTGTAAATGACCAATTGTGTGTATGTGTGTGTAGGGGGATTGTGAACCCCGATTTATTTGTTAAGCGAGTTTTTGGTTGGTTTTATTTGTTAAGGGCAGCAAACATTCAGATAAAATTCCGCTCCTTAAGCAAGGCACTCTTTAAGCGAGGCGCTCTTTATGCGAGGTTTGACTTATAGCAATGCACAGGTGACATTAGTAGGTAATATGCTACGGTTTGTAATTACTACAACTTGGAAAGTTACTTTTCAAAGTAGCTCTTGCCTGTTACTCTTTCCAGTGTGAAAGCAGCAATCTGTGGCTGTTACTTCTTACAGTGTTGGGAAAATAACTTGCTTCAATGTATTGTCCTTAGGCTGGATCACCCAACTACTCTGGATTACATCTTTACAGGGTTAAAAAGAAAGATTGATAATAAATTGACATGGAAAAGTTCCTGTCAAAATGGCTTTCTTACAAACCCTTTAGTAAGGTAAAGGTCACCCTTGCTTGAAAGCCAGTCATATCCGACTCCAGGGTTCAGTGCTCATCTTTGTTTCAAAGCTGAAGAGCCACCGCACGGAACTCAGTTTACCTTCCCACCAAAGCAGTCCCTGTTTGTCTACTTGCAATTTCTTGCTTTCGAACGGCTAGGTTGGCAGGAACTGGGACAAAGACAGGAGCTCATTCCATCCTGCAGTACTTAGGAATCGAACTGCTGACCTTCCAGTCGGTGTCTTAGCCACTTGAGCCACTGCAGTCCCTTAATATCTCCTTTTAAGAAATAATCACTGTCAGAGTGCCACCATTGGGATCGGGTCTGCTAATATTGATCCAACAGCAACCTTTGACTATTAAAGTCTCCAATCCCATTTCTGAGGCTCCTGAAGGCTCCTCAGGGCATCAGCAAAGGGGGGGGGGTAGGAAGCTTTCAGTTGATTTAAATGACTTATTTCTGGTGGATTGTGCTGGAGGAGATATCATTAATATACTGTATAAAGATAAAGAGTGCAATGAATGGTTTTCCAATTGTAGCGTGACACGTTTGTTTTACAGCACAGTATTTCCATCTATAATGCTACAAACTTTCAGCATAAAAGATATAAGCCATGATCTCACAGCCAGGTCTGTTTTCGGAATTGTTGAAAAGGTGGCCATATTTATGACATGATTCCTATTGAATATTTGACATTTTAATGTAACAGAATCTCTTCATTTGTTATCACCAGCTAATGAAAAGAATGAATAATACCTGGCAGCATGCAGGATCATGAGTTCAGATAATTCAGCAGGGGGAAATGTGAAAGGAGCTGTCCAAGATTACCACCGTATTTTAAAAGCTGTAAATATTTTAAACAACGACTTTGCCAGAATAGGCCAAGAACTGTTAGAAAGGGAGGACCCGTCTTTGGCTGACAGCTTTCCCCACACGTGGTATAATTCTTTTGTCAGCTGCGTGTGAGCACACACGTGCCACCAGATGACTCCTGTCAACACTCTGAACCTAGTCCCCATTCCAATAAGAAAAAAAAAATCTTCATTTCATTCTCTGGTTATGACAGCTATGTACACACCCAGAAGGGAGTGATAATTGCTCAATAGATGGATCTGGCTGCATGTTATAGTTTGGAATCATTTTTTATAAACATTTCCTTCAGAATTTGTATCATTTCTATAAAGAGAATTTGGTAGACTGCAGCCAATATATTGTATGAGAGAGTGGTGTGATCGGGCAAAATGTCCATGATGAGCTTAATAGCATTGACCTCATAAAATTGCACAAATAAATCATGACCTTCTTCACTGTCACAAACTGGACAAGAAATCACATGGAGCAAAAATGTCTCCTTTCTCTCTGCAAATCGGTAAAATTGATGGGCTGATCTTTAGATATTTGTGTCAGTGGGCAAAACTTAACATGATAGTTATTGCTGTCTTTTTGTGTAGAGTGGTAAAATCTCAAGCACCACATGGGTTATTTGCATCTTTCTAAGCAGTCAGCTTGTCTTTTTGTGTTTACCATGTATGTGAGCTGAGGTTTACTATGGGAAAAGTCCAAGAGATATTTTATGAAAATGGTGCAAAGCATGAGAATAGAAAAGCTGCTTGGTATTGTATTTTTGAACTGAACAAAAGATTTCTCACAGGGTCTTCAGGCTCCAGCCTGCTTCAACCAGAAACAAGACAGTGATTAAATTTCTCCACAACTCTGTTCAAAAGTATCCCTAGCCAGAGAAAGATTCATATGAACAGCCGCACATGAGAAGAGAGGATTCACTTGAGAAAGCCTTGATGCTGGGAAAGATGGAGGGCAAAAGAAAAAGGGGGTGGCCAAAAATGAGATGGCTAGATGGTATTGTAGAGACAATGGGCACAGAACTGAGCGAGTTGAGGAGGATGGAGGAGGACAACAGAAGTGTCTGGCGGATAGTGGTCCATGTGGTCGCAAAGGGTCAAAATCGACTGTGCGACTGAACAACAAACCCATTTTTGACTGAGTATTTCACACAAACTGTTGTTCCGATAATGAGAATTTTTTTGCCCTGTGATTTTGTTGTAGACTATAGTAATCAATCACATCCAGAAAAATGCTACCTACACTGTTCTGCATCTTATTGAAAGAAAATCCCATGCTATGTGCTGTGGAATAAATTAGGTTGCTTGAACTTCGGTATTGAATTTCTGCAATGATACATCTGTCATTTACAACTGCAATTTCTTTTCATCCCAAATTATGAGCAATTTGTCTTTGTGACCTTGCAGCTTGCCTTCTGGTATGTGTAAAAATACCACATGGTTGGAGTACCTTGCTAATCACTTTATGGGCTCACATAGAAAGATGAACAATTAGACATCCAAAATTGACATCTTAAAACCTGAAGCAAGTTACATATGCATAACATTAGAAAAGACATGTGTTGGCTTGGCATTTCCAATGGAAACTTCAGCTTTGCACCTCCAAAGATTGATAGTAGAATAAAACAATTTTGTTTTGGAAATTCGTACATTCCTAGGATTGTGATGTGTTTCAGCAAAGAAAAAAATGCACTCAGATACCATATGTATGTTTGAAAAGTCCATACAAATTCACTGTAATCAATAGGGAAAATGCTCTCACAAAAGGATGCATTAGAAAAATATGTACACAGTGAGATGAAACATGCAGAAATTTTCATTTCGAAATGGGGGCAAAGCCTTTGCAACCAGAATGGGATGGGATGAGAATGGAAGCACGATTCTAAGAAATGCAACCCAAATGAAAGTGATAAATTTTCCTGTCTTTACATATATACCCCTAATAAGCAAACAACTCCTGAACTCTTGGAGACACGTTAAAATGACTGAAATCCTGTTTTATCAGCTGTGATTTATTTGAAAATAAAACATTTCCTATTCCCTCTCAAAGGTTCAAGATTCCCATAGGATTATTTCTGTCACCAGCCACAGGATGATGGGGGAAGTTTTGAATTACCTAAAATTGCTCCCACCAAGATTCTTATCAATTGAGTTTTCAGTATTAAAGACTATTCCCCAATACCCAACAGCTTCCTGAAGTTGAAAAGGATTTCACAGGATTCATAAGACATTTGGGCAGTGGTAAAAGGTAAAGGTTTCCCTTGCTCGAAAGCCAGTCGTATCCGACTCTAGGGGTCAGTCCTCATCTCTGTTTCAAAGCCGAAGAGCCAGCCCTGTCTGCTTCTGCAGATGTTTCTATGGTCATGTAGCAGACATGAATGGTGGGCCGCAAAAAAAAAAAAATTGCTACCACACCGTGGGCGGAGCCTATGTTGTGGGCAGAGCCTATGTTATGGGCAGCGCCTACATCATGGGTGGAGCCTACATCATGGGCATTCTAGTCGTGCCTGCCATATGGCCATGTATACATCTGCAAACACAGGCAGCACTGGCTCTTTGGATGTAAATGGAGATGAGCGCTGCACCCTAGAGTCGGATATGACTGGCTTTTGAGCAAGGGAGACCTTGAACCACTTGTAATGAGAAAACCTGATGGGGCAGGGCAGGAGGTGGACGTGGCCACCCAATTTCACTAACACACACACACACATGCCTGAAGGCCACCCAGTTTCACCACCACCCTGCCCAGAGGCCACCCAATTGTACTCCCCCCCCCGGGGGTGCAAACCTGTTCCTGCCCACCACTGCCATTGGAGCAAGTGTACTGGAAATGTTTTATTTCAAATAAATAAATAAGTAACTGTGGCTAATGATGTCACCAACCTTCGATGGTGTAACTCACAGAGCAGCATTTCAGCTAGAAGTAATTAGGACACATGGAATGAATTCAGATAGTAATAATAATAACTACTGCAGCCCCTAATTCAGGTGGTGTTATTACAGTACTGGATTGTAAAGGTAAAGGTTTCCCTTGCTTGAAAGCCAGTTGTAGCCAACTCTAGGGTTCAGTGCTTATCTCTGTTCATAGCCAAAGAGCCAGTGCTGTCTTAGTCTGCAGACATTTCTGTGGATACAATGGAACACTGTTTACCTTCTCACTGAATTGGTCCTTATCTAGGTAAAGGTAAAGGTATTCCTTGCTCGAAAGCCAGTCATATATGACTCTAGGATTCAGTGCTCATCTCTGTTTCAAAGCCGAAGAACCAGCACTGTCTGCTTCTGCAAATGTTTCCATGGTCATATGGCAGGCATGACTAGACACCGGAGTGCATGGAATGCTGTTTACCTTTCCACCAAAGTGGTCCCTATTTATCTACTTGCAATTATCTACTTGCAATTTCTTCCTTTCGAACTGCTAGGTTGGCAGGAGCTGGGACAGAGACAGGAGCTCACTCCATTGTGCAGTATTCAGGAATCAAACTCCGACCTTCCAGTCATCAAGTTCAGCATCTTAACCACTCGAGCCACCACAGTCCCTTATACTGGATTTTAGCATCCATTCTATCTGAAGGCAAGAAGAGAAATACAGAAATGAATGCAAATGTGTGTCTACTTTGCATAGAGCATATGCTGAAGCTATGCCAAACCAAAACCCATCTCAGTGGATACTCACAGCCACCATGCTTGGGCCAAGGATAGAGCAGTCCTAGAGTCCATTTTGGCTAGGTAGGGTTGCACTTTTCCAAAGCTGTATGACAGGAAGGGCTGTAAACAAGGTGGGCCAACTGAACTTTGCCCAATCACCAAACTTAGAGAATGCACACTACTCCCAGCCACCATGGTGGAAGTATCTTCAACCAGACTTCTGGGATTGCCCTGATAGCCTGGTTTACAGCCACAGGAAAAGATAAAAGGAGACTGGACCTTCAGGAGGAACAATTATTTGAAGGTCACATCAGAGAGGCCTGGAGGAAAGGTGATTGGTATATCAGGCCAAACTGAGAAAGCCAAGGGCAGCTATACCCAGAGCTTAGTAAGCCAGGCATCTGGCAAAGACATTTTGAAGAGCGGTTGTCCATATAGATCCTGTTCCATAAATTACAAAACTAATTTGAGGGTCCATTATGTGCCACTTTCCACTGGCATGAAATTTGCTATTTGCAATTCAGATGCTCCTCTGCATGCTGGGGACAGCTATAAATTTTAAAGTTAGACAGTATTGATTAAGGTGAATGTTGTTTTTTCAAAAAGAATTTACCTACTTTTGCTGCTGCCTTTCATAAATGGGATGAAAAGAAGCTGATGTTTAAGAGGGTAAAATTTGGGAAATAACAGATTTTTCACATTCCTACTGGAGGACAATTCAGTTGTCCAGTCTTCTGTTCATCATCTTTGTCAGTGGCTAGAAAGAGGAAATGCATAGACAAGAATATGTATTCTGTTTATTTCTCTATTCACCCCCCCTTTAAAAAACAAATCTAGTATCCCTACATTCCCATCTTCAATGTACAGTAATTGGCTGAAATGAAACCCACAGATGGTAATGTAGAGATATTGAACATACATTGTCGACTACAACTCATATCTGAGAATGCATTTTTCCTGAAGCAGGAAAAATGTCATTGGTATGAATTTGTTCAGCGATGGGATGTAACAGGTTCTCACCAGTTCGCCAGAACCAGTAGTAACTTTTCCCAGTGTCCCAGAGAACCAGTAGCAGCTTTTGGGGGGGAACCACCTTCGGGGCTTACCTTTTCATTGGTTCCCCCACTGCGCATGCGTGCCAAGCTCTTGGTGTGCATGCATGCCTACAGTGCTTGGTGCGTATGCATGGCCTCCTTGCTGTCCTTGTGTTGTGGGTGGGTTGGGTGGGTTGAGAGGTGTGTGTGTGTGTGTGTGTGTGTGTGTGTGTGTGTGTGTGTGTGTGTGTGTGCTTATTTTTATTTTATTATTATTTTTCTTTGGCTCCACCCACAATGTCATGACATCATGATGTTAGCTCCGCCCACACTGTGATGACATCACAGTGGGGGAGTAAAATTTTTGACATCCCATTACTGAATTTGTTTAAGATGAATCCTAGCTTGCCATGGAAGTGACCCACACACGATGATCATGGAGCCATCTCCTGTGCCACACATGAAATGAGACATGCAGGATTCAACACCGGGACTGCAGTGGACTGCTGCAGGCTTAAGGATATTATCAAGGTGTGCCTTCACTGCCAGTCTACCTGGCATGGCCTCTTCCACCTCCAGAGTTCCTCCTCTGCTCATTTTGCGGTTGGACCCAATATGATGGTTTCCAGTGGCATTTCTTCCACTGAGGGGGACATTAAACCACCTAAAGGGGCTTATCCGCCTGTAGCCGTTGGCCCCTTTAGGGCATCAGGTTAGTTAACTGCTGCCTGACACTCAGCATTGAGTCATTGGCTGTACGGTCTACTCCATTACCATAGCGGGATATCTGGCCAGACATATTATTGAAAGTTAGATATTGATATCTTGTCCACAGGAAGGACAGGTGGACAGCTAAGGCTTCCAGAGGTGAACTAGCAAACCAAATTTGACAAGTGTGTATTCCAGATACACAACTGTGGCTTGCCAACAGTCTACTATGGAGATCTCTTAGGCTAAATATGCATGTGCACCCTCACATGTATCCACCCTGGATGAATGCCACTTTATGTGACCCTCAGTCAGGACACAGACATATGTGTCAGGCTGACAACCTTGCAGGCTCAGCTTTATAAAACATATAGGTTCAAAAGCTCCACTAGGAGCATGGTTCAGAATGATAAAACATCCTCATTCTAGCTTTCTCTGTCAGTCTTTCTCTAGTCAAAATCACAGGAATGTATGCGAGCCTGTCCTTAGCATGAGCCAACATCCCAACGGCTATCCTGCTATCATAGAAGCCAAGATTGTGCCAGAGCTAGTGTTGTGTTGCAAATGTGAGTCACAGTGGTGCACTCAACATTTGGCAGCTTCCACTTCCCAGGTCTGTAATACAAGGATAATTGGGATAGTCTGCAAAGTTTCGGAAAGATCACCGATGATATACATTAAGCACCATAAGCAGTCTTAAAACACTGTACAGATCCAAAGTATTTTAAAAAAAACATTTTTCAAAATGGGTGCTCTCAGGAGTATTCAGTGGTATGCTGGAATTAACACATAAACCATCTTTAAGGCATCATCTATTCAAGATAAGCTTCAAAGAGACAGCTTTAATAGTGGAGGGAAAGGAGACTTCTCTCCCATCACCTAACTGTATATTATTAATGCATAAACCACAAGCCAGTGCATCAAATGGAAGAATATAAAATCCAGGCATTAAAACCAACCACAGTAACAAATTATCAAGGGGGGGGGGGGGACCCAATACGTTCCAGAAACCAGACAAACAATAAAACTGGTTTGTAAACCTCATGATCATGATATATTAAAACAGTTCACTTATAAAGCCTTTTGGCCTTAAATGTAGCCATTGTGCAAACACATGTCTTAATTATATATAATCATAAATATATCTGTATATATAATGTACAAATATACAGTCAGATATGCATACACAAATGCATGCATACTACATGCATACTACATATCACATGTATCACATATGTTCTATATACACAAAGCAAGGATTCTCAACGTGTGTCCCCCCACCCCCCACCCCCACCACCCCAGGAAGTGCCATGTTGTGGAAGAAGGGCAAAATGGCCCATACAGGCGCATTTTACTTCCGCTTCCAGGAGTGACCAGGGCTTCGCAGGCTGGATGAATTGGCATCGGGGGCAGCACCCGGGCCTTAGTGACTGGCTTCCTGAACCACATGATCAGCCCTCAGCCCAAAAAGTTTGGGCACCCCTGGTTTACACTCAGATAATAAAAAAAAATCATTTAAACTAGTGTAATGCCCCTTAGCTTTTAGTTAATCTTTGAAACGTTTTAGGATTATTCATAATATCATTTAAATTTAATTTTTTTGTTTATTTTTTCACTTGCTAGTTATGTGTCACTATGTCATAATTGACTTGCAACAACCCTAAATAAGGCTTTCAAGGTGAGATATTTAAAGAGGGGTGTTATCAGTCTCTCTGCCCCACACTGGGTACCCTGTGTATATAGGATTGATTAATCAGAAGATATCAGCACAAGCCCTAAACTGAGTAGATGTGAATGATTTGTAAATTTCCATGCTTTTTGTTAACTCAGTAGCTCCTATGACAGTCATATCATATGAACAGATAGGCAAGAATTACCCAGACACTAAAATTATCTGAAAATTCATAGAAAAATCATTCTTTATTTGTTCATTTCAGAGCATTGTACAATTAGACTATTTCTGACCAGAAGTGGGCTACTTCAATGATATTACCTCAGCTATTTACTAGATCTTCTTTTGTACACATAAGTAAAGGTAAAGGTTGCCCTTGCTCAAATGTCAGTTGCATCTGACTCTAGGGTTCAGTGCTCAGCTCTGTTTACAGCCAAAGAGCCATCACTGTCTGTGTCTGCAGATGTTTCTGTGGTCATGTGGCTGGCATGACTAGACACCGGAGTGCATGGAACATTGTTTACCTTCCCACCTAAGTGGTACCTATTTATCTACATGCAATTTCTTGCTTTTGAACTTCTAGGTTAGTAGGAGCTGGGGCAGGGACAGGAGCTCACTCACTCTGTCGTGCAGCACTCGGGTCTTGATTTGCTGACTTTCTGACCTTTCAGTCATCAAGACCAGTGTCTTAACCACTAAATCACCACAGTCACTTTGTACACATAGTAGGGCCTTAATTGCATGTACATAAATGCTGCATTGATTAATTTTATCCACAGTCAGACAAAACCTTGTCCTATGTCTAAGTAGACCCTAGTATTCTTGGATCTACCTGCTCCACTCTGAAGTCTCTCAAGTGACTTCCGGACGGTCTAGCCCAGTGATGGTGAACCTTTTAGAGACTGAGTTTGCACAAATTCAACAGGCTGCCATTTGTGCAGCAGGGAGGTGGGGTGGACTCTGTGCTGGGGAAGGGAGGAAGCAATCCCATTGGGCTGCTGGGCAGAGGGGTGGGGTGAATTTTTTGAGGCAATGGCACACATGTGCACAGAGAAGGCTCTGAGTGCCCCCTCTGGCACATGTGCCATAGGTTCGCCACCACTGGTCTAGCCAGACACTTGTCATGGTCGGAGACACTCTTTGGCATGCATCCATTTTATTTATTTATTTATTTATTTATTTATTTATATTTGTTTATCGCCCTCCTCCCTGAAGGGGCCCAAGGCAATTTCCAACAATTTTAAAATGTATGTTGTTAATGTTTTCCATAGATTTAGCCTAGCCTCTTCTGGTTTAATATTTAGAGTTTGAGATGTGTGCAGCAAATATTCCCTTGATTTTAGCCATCAACTAGGGGGTTGGTGTCTATGAAGTGGGTGGTTTTGGTGCTCTATTACCTTATTTTGTTCATGCTTTGTTGGAAAAGTGGGGTCAAAATATAATTTCTTTGAAAGTTACAGATTATATATTTTATTGTTACTAGAAAATATTGTAGCTTAGCTTTCTTTAATTTAAATCACAATGCACGTGTTAATCACCTCATGAAAAAGCAGGATTCCTGTGCCACCACCCAACTACTATTTGGTAATGACCATAATTAAGGTAATAATCAATATTTGTACTTTTTGCACCTCATATATCCTGTCATCCTACTGACTATACGTTCCCATGAAAATACATATGCAATAAACTGGGCAATGCTCAATAAGTGCTGATATAATCAGAAAGGAGTATCTCTGCATTTAACAATGCCATACCATACATTGCTTCCACTTTTCCTGTGTCTAATTCCTTTCTGTACACCTTCACACAACACCCTCTGCTTTATTTCATTTCAATGGTCTACTCTTGACTATGGAATTAGACACTTGCAAGTGTCTGGAAGGGTGGCTTTATGAATGATAACATCCAGAATCCTTTAGTTAGCTTGGTCATGTAGGTTTCTGGACATATAGGTTTCTCTCCAAGAAAGGCATGGTACTTAATAATCTCCAATGCACATTTATTTAGGCATAACTTAATTGAGAGGGACATATCTCTGGGTAAGCAGTTTATGTACCATACTTCCAAGACAAATAGAAGCAGAAGGCGACCTTTTAAAAAGAATGTTATTGTTTCCTTATCATCATCTGAAATCTGTTTCCAAAAATCTAAGATTCAAAGTAAGCATAAGCTCCAAGAGTTCTATCTGTTTACACCTCTTGCGGTTGCCAATTCCTCCTTTCCTAAGGGAAGTATTCAGCTAAGATCCCAAAAGCATGTGGGAAATAAAACTGAACTTGGTTTATTTTTTCCCCTTTGCCCCTTCTGGAAGCCTAGAAAGATTCATAACCTCAGCACAGGGGAAGTTTGCTTTATTGTATTGTATTGTGTTGTATTGTATATTTCGACTACTATGCCGCCCCATTCGCACAGCGACTCGGGGCGGCTCACAAAGGAAACAGTTACAATTACATAGCAATTTCCATAGTAAAAAGCAATTACAAATATCACACAGCAAATTACAAATATCACATAGCAGGAATAACATCGTAAATCATATCAAAATACATCCCAAAAAATCTCCAGTAACAATTACAAATCACAAAACATCAGGCAATCCCAAGAAATACATCAGAGATACTGTCTAGTCATGCCTGCCACATGACCATGGAAACATCTGCAGAAGCAGACAATGCTGGCTCTTCAGCTTAGAAACAGAGATGAGCACTGACCTCTAGAGTCAGATACGACTGGCTTTCAAGCAAGAGAAACCTTTACTTTTACTTAATATAATACAAATCATTACACCATTGAAATTCAAATAGGCATCAATGTCAAGCAATAAGTGGACAGGTGGAGAAAGTCCCGGGGCTGGACGTGGAGGCGGCCTCTCCGCCCGGCCATATGGATTTCTGGCGGCGGCGGCTCAAAAAGTCCTGCCGCCGTAGTGGCTTTTAAGCCCCAGCCAGGACAGAGGCCTCCAGGGACAGGTGGAGAAAGTCCCGGACTGGACACGGTGGCGGCCTCTCTGCCTGGCTGCAGATGTTTCTGGCTGGCTTTTTATCAGCCGGAGCAAGGTGGTGAAGTCCGGGGGGGGAGGGCGAGAGTGTTCTCTCACCGCCCGCAGGTGCTGGTGGTCTTCTCCTCCGACCAAGGTGATGTTACCCAAAATTTTGGGGCCCAGGTACGTTCTCTGGCAGAGGTATAGAAACCCTAAGAACTTACAACGAGACAGATAATTCGATCAAAACAAAGTGATTTATTGGGAGCAAAAGCAAAGGAAAGCTATCAAGATTATAGTCTGGCCAGGCCTACAACTAAATAGCTACCTTCCCTCAATCGTTTTGAAGAAAAACCCGCTCATGATCTCAGCCCACGAAATTATGTGAACCAAAGATGCCCACCTCCCACTCTAAAGGGCTTATATCTATTTTCCTAAACTAACTCTACTTGCCAGGGGGAGGGGACTGAAACTGGGAAGGAGGAAGGGCAATTAACACATTTTAATTACATGTAAATACAGAACAAAGGCAGCTGTGAGGTAAGGGATTTGAGTTATACAGAATTGGCAGGTTACATCAATTGTGGAGAAACCGGTTTTCAGCAGAGTTACATTGTTGCAAGTTAAAGCAATAAAAATAGTTGCGGTTTCACAGGAATTTACGAGGGGAAACGATGTATCTCTTTGTTCTCCGCTGGCTGAATCAAAGGCACAGGAGGCGGGAGCGGCCAGCGAGTCTTCTCCAATGGGAGACGAGCTAGCAGGACTGACAGCCAATGACGCTTTGCGGCGGGAAACTGCAGACCCAACGTGGGATACTGTTCCGGACATGAATGGATTACAGCGTTTGACTCATTCTTAAGTAGAAAAATAAAGAAAGAAGTTAGAATCATTATGTCTTGATTGTTTAACTAAATAGAGATCTCTGGAGGAGGGAAACCAACATTTTAGCCTTTGTTTGCCCTTTTAATCTGTTTGCTGCGTACGTGGGAGATGGGACGTCCGCTTGTCCCTTGCAGCCCTGTGCTGTCAGTTTATTGTTGCGCAAGGGCTTTTCTTAGGTTCTTCGCTTGTTTCCCCCCTCCCCTTTCCAAATATGTTGTTTTACGGTCCTTGTGTTCTGCACATGATTGTGTTTATGTTGGTTTCTCTCCCCCCCCCCTATTTCTTCGCTTGGGTCAGTGTTATAGCAATGTTTAATTAAACTTTATTAAGGAGAATCAAACCAGAGGTATGAGTTTACAATTCAGTCATTCAGCTTCTTTCCTTTGTTTCCTTTGTGAAGGAATGAAAAGGAATTTCTGCTTGTTATCAGGAAGCCAGTTTTCACACCTTTAGGCAAAGCAAACTTGAGGCTTAGGAGCTAAGAACAATGGAGGCAATCAGTGACATCATCATTTTTACATTCCTTGCCAGAGTCTATTGGGTATAATCCCCCCTCCCTCTGGAGAGTGTTCCAATTGCATGACTCTAAACCCTTGGCTTCTCCCCTATTTTTCCATGTGTGTACAGTGGGTTCAATTTTGATGTCTCAAAATTTCTGGTAACAGTGACAAAGACCAGAGGGAGGGCAGAAGAATCCCCTCACCGCCCACAGCGCCAGCTTTTTACAGGCCTCTGGAGCAAGGTGGTGAACTCTGGGGGTGGGGAGGGTGAGAGCATTCTCTCAGCGCCAGCCAAAATGTCGAAGACTGGAGGAGTTACATACCCATCACAGGGGGCTAAATATTAGTGAAGGGCTTATGGGACATTATCAAATTTGATGCAGAGATTGCTATATGATTTTATATTACAACTTTCCTGCCAATTCTGTTTAGTAAAACAGAAAGAACCCAGGTACAGGAGTTTGTTTTTGTTTTTCCCCCTGACATGCAGGTCACAAGTTGATCAGATACCATAGTGGGCTTACTCAGCAACCTTGAGATTGAAAGGGAGTATTTTAGAGTTTATCTGAATAATCTATTGTTGCTAATGGCTGGGTGATACTGCATTCTTGTGCTTGCTTGCCTCTCATCTTGCTTGACACCAACCCTTCTCCCGTCGACCTCCTGAGTTTGGTATATAAAGAACATGCCTGTAAGTTTCATTCCTTGTCTGATGAAGTGGACTTGATCCACGAAAGCTAACAGTGAAATATAGCAGTTAGTCTTTAAAGTGCTACTGTGTTTTTTATTTTTATTTTACTTTATTTTGTTTTGTTTTGTTTTCTGAGATTCCTGAACCACAGACTAACACGGCTACTATTCCAAAGAAGACCGGAGGGTGGGCGGAAGCATCCCCTCACCGCCTGCAACGTGGGCTTTTTATCAGCCTCTGGAGCAAGGTGGTGAAGTCCGGGGGGGAGGGGGGAGATAGAAAAAAAATGACTATTTTGCTCAATTGTTATGCAAGAAACTAGCCTTCCCCTGTGCTTAGACATTGAGTGAAGCTATTAACAGTTAGATTAAAATCATACTTTGCTAGGTTACTATTATAATTTGGGAAAATTCAAATCCTAAATCTAAAGACAAAGGGAGATTTGTTTTGTGGAGCTGCCTGTGAGCATGAAAAGGAATGAGACCAAAGGTGTGCAGAAAAACAAAAATACCTGTGCATTTTTAATGCATTTTTATGACCAAAACCCTTAGGAAGTACCAGTTAGCATGGGGCTCATAGTAACATTTTCTGAGCTCAGCATAACATTGCCATAACTAGTCTTTTCCAGAAAGAACTATGGAGTCCATAGCAATTTAACTATTGAAATTGGCTAAGATACTAAGAACTGTCATCTTAATTGCACAGGGAAGTCTTATGCTGCCAATGACAAAGATGATGGATGAAGTATGGCAGGTCAGCAGAAGCCCATCTTGTAGGCTTTGTCATAGACTGGAGGGATCAATGCTAGGAAATACAAATCCCACTCCAGATGGCATGAACTCCTGGTTGTTGGTTTTTCAGTGTACATTCCTGCTACTGGGAACAGTTAACTAAAACTACCCAGTTCCTGCAAAATAGGTTGGCCATCAGAAAAAATCATCACAAGTTCTGACAGTGTAGAAGCCACCTAAGGCTCTTTGTTCTCTTTTTCTGCAAAGCTTGTGGGCCTCACATGAGTTAGAGACAACTTTGGGTGTCAAGGAGGCTGCTCACATCTTCAAAATAGTGTTGCTCTTTCTGGCTCTTTTTGGTTCCAGCAACATTAGTGGCCATTCCAGGTAGAATTTAATACTTCATGAGTCCTGCTGTAATGTCTGGAACTTCTTTCCCATTACATCTTTAGACAGCATGCAGATTAGGAGGGCCACTGCTGCATCGCCCAAGGAAGAAGGCATGAAAGACAAGGAATGCCAAAAAGGAGGACATTTTTCACACACACAAAGGAGGACACGTGGCATTCAATTTGTATGTGATAATTCAAACTAATATCTACAAATATCACCATAATTAGACAATGTTATTATAATTTAAGTAGAAATATACAGCAGTTCACCAGATTGCACAAGACTGTGGGTAGATAACCATATTGGGGCACAGCACTGAGAAAATAAATACTAAATAGTATTTAAAACTAAACAATAACCCACAGATTGAAACATTCAATATACACCCCACTTCCCAAGAAAGGATATGCCAAGGATTGTTGTAGCTACAGAAAGTTTGCTTTAGTTTTCTATGCAAGCAAAGAAATGATTACGGTGATGCAACGAAGACTTATATGGAGCATGAAATGCCTGACATTCTAGCTGGATTCTAAACAGAAAGAGGCACCCCGATCACATTGCAAATATCTGATGCTACTGGAGCACAATGAAGAATTTCAGAAGAAGATCAGCCTCTGCTTTATAGACTACAGCAAAGCCTTTGATTGTGTAGCTCATGAGAAACTATGGGCTATTCTGATTATTTCTGACTTGTCCAGACAAGAAGCTACCATTAGGACATACTATGGAGAGACAGAATGGTTTCCTACAGGCAAAAACATCAGACATGGGTGCACTTTATCCATCTATTCACTGTGTACACATAATATATAATACAGAAAGCTTGGCTAGATTCAGATGGATGAAGAGTGACAAATTAAGATATCAATAATTTAAGATGTGCAGATGACATCTTAGTAGCAAAAAGAAGCAATGACTTGAAATGACTTTTAGTGAAAGTGCTTGAATAAAGCAGCAAAGTGTGGCTACAGCTGAACATAAAGAAAACAAACATTATGGCCACAGAAAAACTTTACAGCTTTTTCACAATGAACAAATTGAAATATACCGTATATATAAAAAGAAGGTCACTGTTGCTCCTCCATGGCCAGGGAGGAGAGAAAAGCAGCTGGGGTTCTCAGGCGGCCAAAGACCGCCGCCAGCTAACTCTGGGACCCCTCCCATGGCCAAGGGAGAGAGAAATGCAGGCGGGCTTCTTGGCCAGCTGAAGACCACCACCATAGCTGACTCTGGGTCCCTCCCATGGCTGGGGGAGGACAGGGAGCCACTGCTGACCGGGCTCTAGCAGGACATTGAGCTCAGGTCTCTGTTGAGGATGTTGAGTTTTGGGCTCCATTGGGGTCATTGAGCTTCCGGCTCTGACCTCTTGGCCCGCACAAATGCCCGGCTGCAGGGCCGGCAGAGGACATTATGTAGCCAAGTTTTTTCCTCCCCAATGGCTTATTATGTATAATGACTGTATTATATTCTATTATGTATATTGACCATATTGTATTCTGATGACTTGGTATTTTGTAATTGTGATCGGGGATGTTTAGAAATGTTTTGTTTTGTTTTTGGTGATGTGATATCTTGTAAATGTGATATATTGTCTTTGTTACTGTATATTTTGTATCTTTGTTAGCTGCCCAGAGTCGCTTGGTGAGTGAGGCGGCATACAAGTCATAAAATGAAATGAAATAAAATATACAATGAGGCAACAATCAGCTATTTCAGTGGTCAGAGCAATATTTTCAGAAAGTTCACTCCTGCAACTCACTTGGCATCTGAAGTTCAATACAGAATTGGCCTGCTATACCATATCCTTCCTGACATTCATTAGTTAATTCAGTATGTGTGGTTTGCTTACAAAAAACTGCCAAAAATCCTGCCAAATGTCTTTGTTTTGGAAAAAAAAATGAGAGAAGGCTAATTAGATACATTTACCAATCAAGGCTTCTTACTTTCCCCACTCAGCCAGGGAGATTCATGTGTGACCACTTACACAAAAAGGAAGGCCGCTCTCCCAGTGGAGGACCACATCTGTATATCCATGCATAAGAGTATTGGAGGGAGTAATTTTTTAGAATTTAATCTGCATTTAAAAACTGGCATTTAAAAAATGCTTCCTCACACAAGTAAACCTGTAAGTGAAGATCTATAGCAAAGGAGAGCGCGATGATCATAGCAGGCACCTTCCATAGGCTGTGTGAATGCCTCCTTTTAAAGATATTGTACACACACAGACTGTTCAAAACAATCTATTGAAGATTCACAGTTTCTGGAAATGGGCTATAAACACAAATTTCAGAGATGTAGTCTATCTCTACCACATTCTGCCCAATTTTGGTTACAATTTTGTGTGTAAATTCATGTTTGCTGGAGTGGAACCCAAAATGTTGGAGCAGATCAGATCAAATCTTTATTTCAGTCCAAGACCAGCATAAAACAGCAAAGGGAACAGAAGGGGGTACTTACAATGATGGAATTTGTTAGTTTTCCAGTGATCAATTTTTCAAACCAGGGGATTGCATATATTTTTTTCAGATTATTGTAGCAAAAACACACGGAAAAAAGACATTTTAAAATTGTTCCCTTCTTCTTTTTCTTCTTGTGCCATATCCAATTCCAAATATTGGCTATCATCATGGCGATCAGCCATGAAGATTGTCCTGGGAACAGTGGCCTTCCATTTGCCTTCCACATTACAGCATGAGCCCTATACCATGGATCCAGTCCTGCAAGGCACTTTCTGGTCCTGAGCCCTTTTGGCACACAAAGTCCTCCTCAGCCCAGGCCAATATTGATGAAGCTGCCTCCTTCCATCAAGATGGAAGGAGAGGCTATCGCAGCTGTGGGCGCCAGGGCCCCTCCATCACTGGCGCCCCGCCACAGTCCAGCTCAAAAGGACGCAGCGGGCAGCAGGACTTCTCTGCCCCATCCCCGGACTTTGTCTTCTGCTGGGACAGAGAGGCCATTGAAGCTGTGGGCACCATGGCCCCTCCATTGCCGGCGCCCTGCCCCACCTTTAAAAAGATGCTATGGTGGCGGGCAGTGGGATTTCACCCCTGCAACGTGGACTTGCCTTTGGCCAGGGTGGAGAGGTCACCGCAGTAGGGTTGTATATCATTATTATTGTTATGGGGCATTTTTGTAGGATGTGTATTGTATAATTTTTGTGCATACTGTATTACTGTATTTTCTGTAAGCTGCCCAGAGTTGTTTTCCCAAATGGGGTGGCATAGAAATCTAAAAATTGAATTAAATTAAATGGATTCAAGTGGGAGTTAATTCATTTCAGGACCATCACCCTTCCCTGTGGACTTTGCCACCCAAGGTCATTAGTCCTTAGGGTTCTCAAATTAGTTAACTGCCACCTGATGATCAGCATTGAGTCATTAGCAGTATGGTCAACTGTATTACCATAGCACGATAACCTGGCCAGACACAAAAAATTATCCCCAACCCTCAAAAAGAGTAATGATCTTTTTTTTTAACCTCATAGGTTTCAACTGTGTCCTCTATATCCAAATATAACTATCAATGTATAAAAACATTTTTAAAATTCATTGGAGATATAAATACAGATCTTATATGAAATCATATTACTTGCACCCACCAGCATAAGGGAAAAAGCATACATTGCTGCTGTGACTTGCTACTAGTATAGAAGTTGGTGATTCTACTTTTTGTTTTTGCAAGTTAGTAAAGGTAAAGGTTTTCCTTGCTTATTTAACTGATAAACAACAAGGAATACAAAACTTAAATTAGCACAGAGAGGGAGAGAGAATTTCCATACACCTGTACTTTTTTTGCTGCAGGCACACAATCTATTCAAAAATTTCAAAATCCACAATAGAAATCTCAAGTGTTTCAAGACAGTTAAGGAACAGAAAGGATATGATTCCTTCATTCTTAAATCATTGTCTGGTGATCTAGACAATGATTAAAAAAACACAGTGGATGCAATCTAGTTCTGTTGGGTTAGTGGGATTTTGTAAGTCAATTTATCTGTAAGTTTCATTGACTCAATGAGGCTACTCTAGTTGTGACTGACAGTGGATTCCCACCAGTGTGTTAAGTCTTGAATTTGAATGCCAACAGGACAGAAACATTCATTTATACAGTCTTACCTCTTATATTACTGCTAAACTCCTGAGAATGATATTTTTTTCTGACAAAGTCCATAAACACATGACCCTATTTCTTTATTTCAGTATTATCACCACTAACTGAATTTCTTTTTAAAACATTGATGCTCAGCTGGAACATCGTTTTAAATGTGTATGTGGCAATGAGAGTCATTCATTCTCACAGGTGACATTGCACTGTGCACAACGGAGCCACTTGAACTAAGCTGAACCACACAATTAGTTCCATGATTACTTTCATGACCTCTCCTAATTTATGAGCACAGAGGTCAAGCAAGTGAAAGACTAAAACTGACGCAAATGTAGGAAGTAACAAGGGAGGTGAAAAGTGAAAGGTCAGGCCATAAGGTCAAATGGAGATGACAGCAATAGTCCCCATGACAAATAATCCTCATACGAGTTTCAGTAAACAAAGCCACCTTCCCTTGCCTAGCAACCTTGACAGAAACAAAAATTATTTCACTCAGGAAAATATATTGATTTTCTTTTTACCACAATAAAAATATTCCTATAGTTAATGTGGGGAGAGACATGAAAAGTTCAGTCAGATCCCATGGTGAAAATATTTGGTAATATATTAAAAAAATGGCAGATGCCTATGTTTTCTTTTCTTTTGTTTTTAAAGGATGTGAGCATTCAGATCCCTTAGATGTCATGATGCCATTGAATTTATGCTCTCATAACTGACCAAACAGAAAGATAGCCAAAGTATCCTACCCATAGCTCGTACAATGTGAAAAGCTTTCTGTTGTTTTATATGCAGCCGTGGGTTGTGTGTGACTCTCCAGGTATCTTGAGAACACAACTTCAATCCTCCTTCAACATGGGCTACTAGTTCTTCTGATTCCTTATCTAGGCCAGACGTGAAACTTATAGACAACCCTCCAATCTCAAACAACTATCGACACACAACAGACTACACAGAAGTGTAGCAGAGATGGGAACTAGACCCTGCTGCAAATCCAGATGTCAACTATGCCCCCACATTTGCTCTGGAAACAGTATTACTGGACCCAACGGCACAACACACAACATTAAAGGCAGTTTTACTTGTGCTCCTGCCAATGTGATTTATGCCATTGTTTGCCAAAAATGTCCATCCGTGCTTTATGTAGGACAAACGGGACAATCTTTATGCAAAAGAATTAATGGACACAAATCAGACATTCAGAATGGCAACACAGAGAAACCTACCTCAAACCACTTCAATCTACCTGGATACTCTGTCCAAGACCTAAAAGTTAAAATTCTGAAACAGAGAAATTACAAAACTAGGATTGAAAGAGAGACAACAGAAATAAAATACATCCATCCGTTAGACACCCATTGCAGGGGATTAAATATTAACGAAGGGTTTCTGGGACATTATCAAATTTGATACACAGATTGCTATATGCTGCTAGATATTTTATTTATTATATTTTGGTGTACTGTATTACAACCTTCTTGCCAATTCTCTTTAGCAAAACAGGAAGTAACCAAGTACAGTGTTTTTGTTTGTTTTCTGACATGCAAGTAAAAAGTTAATCAGAAACCAGAATGGGCTTTCTCCACACCTTTGA
Organism: Furcifer pardalis; assembly: GCA_030440675.1. NCBI lineage: Eukaryota > Metazoa > Chordata > Lepidosauria > Squamata > Chamaeleonidae > Furcifer > Furcifer pardalis. The sequence goes on from CP126892.1 coordinate 205,516,516, forward strand.
GATTGAAAGGGAGACGTTTAAAGCTAATATGAATAATCTATTGTTAGTGATAGCTGTAGGAAGCTGTATTGTTGTGCCTGCTTCTCTGCCATTCTGCTCGAGCACATCCCCTTTAACATGTAGACCCTTACATTACATTTGGTATATAAACCATGCCAGGAAGTTGCACTCCTTGTCTGAAGAAGTGGACTTGATCCATGTAAGCTAACAATCAAAATATAGCAGTTAGTCTTTAAAGTGCTACAGTGTTTTTTATTTTGTTTTCTGATATGCCAAAATGAAGGCACCGTTTGATGAGTTCATTTAGCAGTTCATTTCGCCTGATTTAGTGTGAGAAAGATTAGCTGACAACACAAGGTTGCTGTTACCAGAGTGAGTCTCATTGTGGTTCAAAAATACCACAATCTTCAAGGAGGCTCTTTCTCTATACCAACATGGGCTATTGAGGGAAATGCTGATGTGAGTTGCAATCCCACAGCATCTGAAGAACCACAATTCCCTTATTCTGTGAACAAATGATGATGCCCTTAAAATAATCATCCAGCCTTATGGGGGAATAGCCAGTTCAGTAAAACTTTGCACTTGGTGTTTCTCCTTGCTCAGAACAGTGGGCTACTCAGAACAATAATAGATCCTGATGTGACTTCTTAGGAATGTTTTGTGTATGAAAGACAGATTTACTTCACTAACGTCATTCAATAAAACCTTACTATTGCAAAATGTTATGGTCATATAGATGACAACTGAAGATAAGGTTAGCTATTGATTTCTGGATGAAATACTGGTCCCAAAAGCCTTTTGCTTCACTTAAACTGGTGGTGGTGGGGGGTTTGAGGGCATGGCAGCAGGAGAGATGCAGAGAGACAGAGTGGGAAAGCATAGTTTGCCCCATTACCAGCATTTGATGCTTTGAACTATAAATTTTCTGACAGGCTTTGAGGTATTTGCCAAGCCATTTTGTGACATTCTTGGCTGTAAATGAATATCGCTCAGGTATTTGGCTAAACCTTTCTGTCTATAGAATAATGGAAACAGGCTGACTCCTGATTCAACTCTTTCAAAACCAAGAAGAATATGTTGTTTGCACTTATTTTTGCTATAGTTATTCTTTCTTTCATTGATTTCTAAATAACCTGCCCTCAAAAACATGGTACTAGAGGGAAGTCATCTTTAAGGGTCTATGGAAACAATCATGTCCCCTTGATAACTCATCATCATGTCCTGCCACTTCCAGGAGCATTTATATACCCATGGTGACAGTTATAGAAGGAGCTATACTTTTTAGATACACAAAAAAGCTAATGCTAAGAAAGGAGGGATGAAACCCAGTCTTGGGATCATCCTAATTCTCCCCCACTTTACAAATATTTATGAGTGACCTACACCTGAAGATTTCAGAGCAGGGTGAAGATGAAATAGTAGCCAATGGAACTGCTAGATAGCTCAATAATTTGATTACTGTATCTTCAAAGCCTCCTTGATAGAGGCTAGACTTAATAATGCATAGGGTCCCTTCCAGCTCTGCAGTTCTAAGGTTATTATTCTTTGTTATATAATAATAAATATATGTTGTATAATAATAACAAAGTGTCAGATATTACTCTGGGTTGAAAGGATTTTTAGGGGATGCCTGAATGAGGCTCCTTTCCTGTCCCCAAGTGCAGGTCTCACAGACGAAATCCAACAATGTACTATTCAGAATAATACATAAAAACAAGATATACTTACATTATCAATAAAAATGGATGATAAATTGCACAATGAGATGGCTAGATGGTATTGTGGATGCAGTGGGCACAGAGCTGGGTGGGCTGAGGAGGATGGTGGAGGACAGAGGTGCCTGGAGGACAGTGGTCCATAGGGTCGCAAAGGGTCGGAATTGACTGTGTGACTGAACAACAACAACAAAATTGCACTATGTCAGAATGGCATGCAAAAATAGGTAAGTCCACAATGTGCACCTAAAACATAACCGGCATTCTCCACCAGGATTGACATATTGGCTGAAATCCCATTACTTTGCATGGTAAATTCCACTGGAGTAGGCCTAATGAATCAATGAGGATTGAGTGAAATGACTCTACACTAAGTTTGATTTATCTGAATGGGCCTTCTTATGTTGCAATTTACTATAGGTTAATAAGTCACCCTCATGTAGGGTGAATTGAATCAGTGGGATGCAAGGAGTTGATACACTAAAACCCTATTGATTCAATGGGCCTGCTCTACTGTGACTTGGAGCATGTCCAGATGGGGCTTATAACCAGCTCATTGAGTCTTGGGGGTTGCTCCTAGTTACACTGTCCATATATTGTGGATTCTGGAGTGTCCCAACCTTCTCCCTGAGTGTTCCTTTTTAAAAACTTAACAGGGGTTCTACTTTTTTGGGGGGGAGGGGCACCCATTTCTAGCTCATTTCTAGCAAGTGTGGTTACTTGAGAACAGACAAAAAGTAAGTCCTACAGCTATCACAGGCTGCTTCCTGTGTAGCCCTCCAGTATTAGGCATTTAACACTACCCCACACTGTTTGTAGATGACCAGGGGGAGAGAATTTTTAAAAAACATTTTAGAGTATATGGTCAAGGGAGTGATTCCTCTCCCCCCCCCCCCATTTGAGAGATCATTGCTAAAGTGATGCATCCACTCTTTTAAGGAAAAGTAATATTTCTTTGCATGTGTGCATTACCCATTGAAACCATGGGTCAGTTTCACCCTAGTTGGTTTCACTTCCATGGTGGTTTTGATTGGCAAAACACACATATGCAAATAATACTTTTTATGTAAATGAATGGATGGATCACTTTAGTGGTACTCTCTAAAATGTGAAAAACATTATTTTACTCCCCCAAACCATTCACAGATGATCAGAGGAAGTATTTGATTATTCGCAATTAAAAGGAGCATCATCGCAAAAAAGGACATCACCCCTAAACCCCAAACAGGTACAGTACTAATGTTTTTCAGGGTACTCCAGCTGCCTAGTGCCTTTACTATGCTAAACAGGAAAATTCAGCCACTGAATCAATTGCTGAGTTGGGAATTAACACTTATTCATACCTGCTTTCTTGGGTTCTGCTTTCTTGGGTTCTGTCAACAGGATTCAAGCCCAAATAAACAGATCAGGAATTTGGTCCTTCTGGCCTCCCTTGTCACATCTAACCTGCAGTTTATGTATGACTGATGCTTTCTGGATTAGAATTCAATATATACACCATACGTTCATATGACTCAATATTTTCTATGATACTGGAGCTGTAGTCTTCTGATGTTTTACGAAGAATATGACTAAAATGAAAACTGAACTGTCTAAAAGCAGTGAAATGAAACAAATCTGGAAATCCTTGTCTTAATGGCTCACAAGAGGTTTAGGGGGAAAGGGAAGCTGCTATTTTCTTTAATAGTCTATAAATGAAATAGTCTTAACTTAAAAACCCTGCCTAAAGGTGTAAATTACAGAATGACAAAGGAGCCCCTTGAGATGTTCAAAGGTCACCATCATTTCATTTGATACTGCTTTCGTTAGGTACTCCTACTCTAGCAGGAGTTTTTAAGGATGACGTTCTGTCTGTAGTTACTGAAATTAATTCTTTATAATGGAAAGTAACAATTGCATCATTCATAAGCCAAGCTAAAACGGGCATCCTGAATCTCAGTTTGCTTTTTTTCAGAAAGTGGCTTTATTTAATATAATTAACATCGATGCACTAATTTTACCTATTTTTTTAAAACTTGCATTTTGTGAACTGTGGGGTATATTCTGACTTCAAAGAGAATTCCAGTGTACAGTGAGGTATAGACACGCACACCCTTGTGCAAAGGAGCTTTTGTGTGTTCGAGATCAAATGTATTCCACCCAAAGCACATAGTGCAATAAAAGTAAAATAAAACCAGATGAAACATATTGAAATGAAGTAGCATGTACACTGTTGAATGTATATGTTTGGAATCTGTCTATTCCTTTCTTAGCAAGCAGAACACAACACAGAAAAATGCAACAGCAGCAGGGGAAAAGTATGAGAACAAATAGCACAAGCTCCCTAAAAAATCTCCCCTTCACTAGGTAGCACTTAAAATGTAGAAAAAGCAGCCTAAAGCAGTTTAAGTAGACAGAAAATGCATTTATCTCATAGTTCTTATGTACAGTTACAATCGCAAGGACTTGAGTATTGTAATGCACTCTACATGGGGCTGCCCTTGATAACCATCCAGAGGCTGCACCTTGTACAGAATGGGGCTGCTCGGGTTGTGGTGGGGTGCGGGCGTTATGCTCGCGCCTCACCATTGCTCAGGGAGCTGCACTGGTTGCCAGTATGTCTCCGGGTGCAATTCAAGGTGCTGGTTATTACCTTTAAAGCCCTATATGGTAGTGGGCCAGGATACCTAAGAGACCGCATCACCCTAAGAACATCTGTCCATCCCACCAGAACAGATCGGAGATGCTCTCTGGTTGTACCATCGACTAGAGAGGCGCACCTCTCTAGTACTAGGAGGAGGGCCTTCTCTGTGTCCATCCCGGCCCTATGGAACCTCCTGCCAATTGAGCTACGTCTCCAGTCGGAGTTGCTGCCCTTTAGGAAGGGGGTTAAGACCTGGCTGGTGGGACAGGTATAGGGTCTGGGTCAGACAGCTGTATCAGCTTGTTGGCTCATTTGACCCCTCCCTCTCTATCATTGTATGATTTTTTTAATCTTTTAACTTGTTTAGTTTTAACATTTTAATATTTTAATAATTTTTAAATTGGATTTTATATTGTGTTTTTATGTATCTGTTTAAGCTTTTGTTAGCCGCCCTGAATCTCTTTGAGGAGGGTGGCTTATAAGTCTGTAAAATAAATAAATAAATAAAAATAAAATGGAGTCTCTATGTAGAACAGAGGGACTGCAGTGGCTCAAGTGGCTAAGACGCTGACTAGGAAGCGGAAGGTCAGCAGTTCTTTCCCGAGTACTGCATTACTTTGTCTCAGCTCCTGCCAACCTAGCAGTTCAAAAGCAAGAAATTGCAAGTAGATAAATAGGGACCACTTCGGTGGGAAGGTAACAGCATTCCGTGCACTCCGGTATCTAGTCATGCCTGCCACATGACCATGGAAACATCTGCAAAAGCAGACAGTGCTGGCTCTTTGGCTTTGAGACAGAGATGAGCACTGACCCCTAGAGTCAGATATGACTGGATTTTGAGCATGGGAAACCTTTACCTTTACCTTATGTAGAACAGATATGTCACATGGTCAATGACAGAAAGAGAAAGATTCATATTTCCCTGGATGCACAATAATGGCAAGCAACTATTGAACAAAGAGTAATGGAGGATGCAAGCAGCAAACAAGTAGAGGAAGTGTGGAAGTGTGTGGACATTCCTCAAGAGCCAGTGGCATGTCCATTGTTAGGAAGCATGTGAACTTGTTAAATTTCGGAACATGCACTACTTATATCATGAGCTATTTTTGATGCCAATGATTTCAACCTTTCCCCAAGAAAAGAAATTCTGATTCTCATTGAATGGAGTTGTCATGGTTCTGGATCTCACCCGCCCCCCTCACTTCTCTTGGTCTCATAGCACGGTTTGTTCCTTTCTGTCTTAGCAAGGGGGACCTAGGACAGAATGAGATGCCACAGGAGAGAGAACCAGAGGCTGTAACTCTGCCTCTACCTCAATGCTTCACAAGGCATCATGGAAAATATTTACAAGGAAAAATCTTAAAACCTTTCTAGTATTCTGGTCGAGAGGAAAGTTGGATTTGGGCTTGAGAAAGCCTTGATGCTGGGAAGGGTGGAGGGCAAAAGAAGAAGGGGGCGGCCCAAAATGAGATGGCTAGATGGTATTGTAGATGCAAATGGGCACAGAGCTGAGCGAGTTGAGGGGGATGGTGGAGGACAGAAGTGCCTGGCGGACAGTGGTCCATGGAGTCACAGAGGGTCGGAATCGATTGTGCGACTGAACAACAAAAAAGAGGCAGACAGTTTAAAACAGAGGTACCCAAACTTTTTAGCCATAGGCCAGTCATGTGGTTTGGGGGGGTGGTCACTATGGCCCGGGGCCCAGATACGGCCTCCAACGCCAATTCATCTGGCCTGCAAAACCATCTTCACTCCTGGAAGCAGAAGTAAAATATGCCCATTACTTCTGCTTCCAGGAGCAAAAAGGGCTTTGTGGGCCAGATGATTTGGTGTTGGGGGCCAGATCTGTGGCCCGGGACATAGTTTTGGAACCCCTGGTTTAAAAGAATAAAAAAAACTTGATTGTATGTAAAAGAATTTATCCCAGTAAGATACTTTCAGTTGAACCACGTTACAGCATTGCAACAGATCACACATGAAATAGTAAAGGTAATGCTAAAGCTCTCCCTTGCTTGAAAGTCAGTCATATCTGACTCTAGGGGGTGGTGCTCATCTCTGTTTACAGCCAAAGATCTGCAGATGTTTCTGATGTCATGTGGCAGGCATGCAGGGCCATAGCCAAAAGGGAACCGGGGGGAGGGGGCAAAAATCCTCCTGAGCTGACATCCCCCACCCACCCACCCCGGGATGCCAATGTTATATATGTGTGTATGACAATGTTGCCCCTCTTGAAAATCTCCCCCCCCCCATCAAGAGTCCTGGCTATGGCCCTGCAGGCATGACTAGATGGCAGAGCTCAAGGAATGCTTTCACCTTCTCTACTGAGGAGGTACCTATTTCTCTATTTTCAATTTCTTATTTCCAAACACCAAGGATTAGTAACTTTCTAATCTATCCTACGGTGTCTGTGCCCTAGGAAATCACATATACAGGCACTTAGCAAACCTCTCCATAGTGGGAGACCCGTTAGCTACAAAAGAAGTTCATCTCTCTGCATTAGCTAACTTCCTGGGGTATACAGAATTAGCTTCCTTAAAGATTATGGCATTTTTGGACCACAATTGGGTGTACCCTGAGCAATGGCCACTTTGTGCCAGCTAATCTTTCTCACGTTAGGCCAGGTGAAAGGAACTACAGAATGAACTCCCCAAGGCAGGCTTCATTTTGGCAGTTTCGTGTCTGGCCTAGAAAAGGAAGAAGAAGAAACTAATTTCCCTTTATACTAACTGTCCCTTTGATATGGCTATTATCTTTTGATCAATTGTTTTGGTGATTCTCCCTTCCTGGGGCAATCTATTAGGCGGCAGGCGTATTAGCATTTGACATGAAAATACACTTTTTCCAGAGGTTCTTTTGCAAGGATGAAAGCCCCTTTGAAGCTGTGACCTCATCTTTCTCTCAGGCATGAGATTCAGCCAAAAAACGTGTGAATGAAGCTTCTTGTTTTGATCTTCTGTTTCTCTCTGTGATCATAGACTGTGATAGTCCCTTTTAATAACCTTATGATTCACATTTTATATGTCCAAGTTCTTAATTTCTTTACAAGGGCTAATCTGCTGCAACTACTAACAGAGCAGGTCATGTCTGTTTTTGCCACATCGTGTTTGTTAAAAAAATGGCATGGGATATTTTTAAATCACAATACAGTGCTTTGATTGAGACTGCAAAGTCTCCCGAGAGGCTAACATTCATATATGTGTTGGGGTGGGGGCTTTGTTTCAGACTCTATATCTCTCCACATTCTATAGTTGGCTGAGAAGACATGATGTTTCTCAGTCTAGTTCATTGGGGCAAATCTGAATGGTAAATTTGGAGGTGTAGGTGTTCATCATGACAATCCCCATAGCCTGCCCACCAAAAAGAATCCAAAGCAGCAAGCAGTTGGATTGGTTCATAGAATAAATGAAACATGGGTGTTTTGTAAAGTCAATGCCTCTTCATTGTTTCTTCACAGTAGAATTACTCTCAATACTTTGTATTACAACAGGGACAGATTGTAACAATGTACTTCTCCAAATTAATATAAGGATGACAGTTAAACTCAAATGGAACAGGAAAGGCTGAAGGTGGTGATGAGATGTCCTAATCCTTGCTAATCAGAAAGTCCTTGAGCTTTGATTCTGAATGTTCTGGTTCCACTACACCAGTGGTCTGCAAATGTGGCTCTCCAGATGTTCTTGGACTTGAATTACCAGGAGCCCAAGTCAGCATTCCTGCTGATTGGGGCTTCTGGGAATTGAAGTCCAAGAACATCTGGAGAGCCACATTTGCAGACCAAGGCACTACACTAATAACCTAGCTATTTAGGAGTGGGTAGAGTTGTCAGGAACAAGATATTTGTAGTTCATACTGTGTGAATCAAGGTAGTGTTTATTTTGATGGGTGAAAATCTTCTTCTAGGAGGAGGAGAAAACTACAGACTGGAAAAGTAGTTCCAAAGAAGTCCCAGAAAGCAAGGAACATGTAGTGAGAAGATCCTATGGATATCGATGTTAAGTATGGAAGAAGAAAGAACAAAGTTACAGACACATTCCTATCAAATTTAATCCCTTTCAATTCCCAGCAGCATTAATAAGCAAAAGTTAAACATGGGCTTCATTTTCCTTCTGAAACTGATGGAATGTAAAAGTACTTGACTTTGGCTGGGATCATGCCCCACATAGAAACCTAAAATAGAACTCTCTGGAACTTTAACGTCACTTTTGATGTAATGACTGGAGCAGGTTAATTCCCTTCTCATCAAATAATACTCCCTTCTCATCAGATGATATTAGGAAAGCATTATCATCAAGACGGTTGCCTGTACACTCATCCTCATGCTAACCAGCTGAACTAATGAGTAAAAAAAAATATGCCTGCAATTGTGGCTTGCAAAACAGGATTAATAGCTCCCTTCTTTCTTCCACAGAGTGTCCCAAAGAGAGAAGAGAAAGGAAATACATGCTTACATGGCATGTGGACATCATTAATGGGATGCCCAGGAAACAGAGAGAAAGCTTGAATATTACAGCATTCTCTGTCAAACCATCATGAGCTCAGAATTTCCTGAGATGGAAAAGGAAGGAAGGAAGGACTGGATGCTGGTGCTACAATAGGTTCATGACTATGTTTTTTGAGAGTTTCTTCCACACCCAGTGCTGTTTTTTAAGGTGATATAGAAGGTGAGAACTTGCTTCCTAGTGAATGGGAACACACTTCTGACCATCTTGCATCCCACTCAGCATTTTGGAGGTGTGTTTCCCACCTATTTCTATTTTGCCAGTTCAGAACAGGGTAGACAACCATTTCTCATCCATTTCCAAATTTTAGGCCAGGCATAATGTCTCATCAGTTAGTACCTGTCTGGCTTTGGCTTTTCAGCACAGAAGCATAAGAATAGAATGAGATCTATGAACGTTGGTGAGCAAAGTACAATGTGGGTTCCTATCCCAACACACCTAAAGAAGCTTGCTTTTCTAGACCTCCTTGCTTTTGTTTACACTAATACTAATATTTTGCATTACCTTTGCATCAGATATGACTTACCTCACAATTCTCTAAGCCTGGAAGGCAGAGGAAGATCTGTGTTTATCAACACCATTTTCTTTAACAGGATCTAACAGAATAATATCTCAGCTTTATCTCTCCAATAGTAGCACTATAATTTTGTGAAAAGCTGCCATCACAGCCAAAGTGGTTTTTAGATTAAATGCTCCCTCTTCTGGTATATAGTGGCCAAACATCAATACAATGCTTTGGGTACAATTTTCCATATAGTTCAATACAATCTTATACTGTCCAGATAAAGATTTACAGATGGTTGTCATTATTGTTGAGAGTGTCATAGTTTCTTCTATTTTATGATATTTTATGATCTCATGTGCTTCAAATCCAAAGACCAACCACAAAACAAAGCAAGCTGATTTGCAGACCACAGGGGTGAGAGAAATACCTATGGTGACATCAAAATACATTAGGCTATCTGGACATTTATGTTTCTCCATTTCTTCATTCCCCATGACTGCTTATCAAGACAACTAGTTTTGGAGATTGCTTTATAATGGATTGAAGATCTTTTGTGATATTTATAAAACATTTCTTACAGTGTTTTGCTTTTTAAGCCCCTTTTTGATGGAGAAAAGGAGAGAGGAGTAAAATGTATTTTATTTCAGAGATCAATATGATCTGTCAAGGCAATACTGTCTCTAGGCAGCTTGCAGTAAATAATCTAAAATGCAAACATGCCATGAAAACAGCAGCAATTAAACATTAGAGAGCATCACCCATTAAAAGTTCATTTGCAGAAGGAGGCCACTATTTCTTGGTCCTGTTAATCTAACAGGTTTGCCAGCAGAATGCCCAAGACAAATTTCAAGGTCTGAGAAAGCTCATGTTGATGCTTGCAATCTTCTAGTAATCTGGTCACAACTATTTAGGACTTTAAAGCAGAGCTTACCAAAATTGCTCTTCTGGTCTACAACCCAGGCTTCTTAGACCATCCTAGGTACTGGCGTCTTGGTACCCTCCACCCACTTTAACTCTGTCGCTGTGCTGTCACTGTGCTGTACATATGGGAGAGGCTCCACCACATCCTCTCCTACAGCAAAATCACAAAGGCACAGTTTTCATCCGTGAAACATTGTGATTGTCCTTGGAGCAAAATAATGCAGTGGTCTTCTCCAACCTTCCACATCACAGCATGACACCCATATCACCGATCCAGTTCCGTGAATCATTTTCTGGTCCTGAGCCCTTCCTGTTAAGAACAGGAAAGACTATTGTCACGATGATAGCCAATATCTGGAATGAATACGGCACCTGAAGAAGAAGAAATGTTGTGAAGTTGGGAAAGACCAAAGGGAAAGGGCCCCTGTGAAGTGCTTACTTATGAAAGGCATGGGTGGCTATCCTGTCCTCAGAGGAGGAGGATTTCTGACGGAGAAAGTCACTTAGCCGTTAGATACTTCTGCATGTGGAGTTGTGGGGGGGGGGGGAGTCTAGGGAGAATTAAACTCCACAATTTATGTCTCACCATCTAGACCCAGTGGGATGCTGAGACTAGCTTAGAAGAAACAGACACAATCCAACAACTTAACATCAGCATTTTATTACAACCACAGTAAAACCATTTTATAAATTACGGAAATTACGGAAATGGGTACATGCTTCATACATTGCCAAGTGGAAACCAGCAGAAATAAAGTTCCTCCAGATCACAAGTCAAAGAGTTTTTAAAGCAAAATGATTCTGACGTCTTCCCTTGAAGTGGGAGAGAGGAAAAAGGAAAGCCAGAAATAGCAACAACCAAGAAAGTACTACTCAGTCCTAGATAACAACACTGGCAAAAACTCTCCTACCAGCTCAAGTGGGAAAAAGAGCACCACCACTGCTCATGACCCTCTTGCCCTCATCCGCCACACCTGTGGTTGAAAGGGGTGGAAAAAAGAATGATAGCACCAGTGACTTTCCCACTACCGCCACTGCCTGCCTGCTCTTTAGATGGCTATGTGAATAATGCTTTAGCCCTAAAGGGTTGTTTTGGGGAGACATCCCTCTTCATAATGCCTTGGTCCTGAAGACCCTCAGACATTATTCTCACATTGCAAGACATACAATCTTAGTGCCTCTTTGGGCCTCTTCAATAGGATTAGGTTAAGTATACCACTTAACACGTAAATTCTGGAAATGGCAAATGTGTTCACAAATACATGCATTGCACAAATGGGTGCTTCTTTGACTGACTGTACCCAGTGATCTTTTCCAGATGTTTCATGAGGACTAAAATAAAAACATAATGGGTGGAGCAGCTGTGTCATGTACATCAACATCCTCCTTTCCAGCCTAATTAGAATACGTTAGTCATCTATTTCTATGCATTTTCCAACATTCAGACAATTATTCATACAAAAAGTATCTTAGATGTTTACAGAACTAATATGGGAGAAAGTGAAACTCACAGATTTGTCCATTATGTGTGAGGGGTTTAGGGTGTTGAACTGTTACAAAACTCAATCCCTGTGCGTCCAGCCATGTTAATGTTAATCAAAGTTGCCATATTTTTGTTGCTAATCTTTGTTGTTTAATTTTTTACAACATTAACGGTGGGGTCCTACACCATGGTTCTCTCCACACCGAGAAGAGTATGGCCTGTGAAAATGGGACAGAAATTTGTTTCAGATTTTTTTTTTCCAGTCGTACACCAAAAGGTACAGATCACACATGCAGGAGGGGTCAGGACACAAAAGGCTGCTACAGCGGCAGGACTCTGCTGCTGCCCTGTACTTTCTTGTGGCCAGGGCAAAGAGGTCGCTGTGGCGACAGGCGACAGGATCCTCCACCACCATAGGCGTCCAGGCCCTGCCCCGGGCCGGGGCACAAAAGTCTGCTATGGCAGCACATGGCAGGACTTTGCTGCTGCTGCCCTTGGACTTTTGTATTGTTGTATTGTCTTATATTATGATATGTGCTTTTGTAGGATTAATATGAATATGGTATAATTATTGTCTATATTGCATATTGTATTATTGTGTTTACTACATAATATTGTGTGAGCCGCCCTGAGTCGGGTTTCCTGATTGGGCGGCATACAAGTGTGAGAATTAAATTAAATTAAATTAAAATTAGGATTCTAAATTAAGGATAAAGAAAAACAGATTTTTCTCATTCCTCCATTTCCATGGATAGCCCACACATGTGAGAGAAAAAGACTTGTGATATTTTACTCCCCACTGAGCATCTGGAAAGGTTGGGGGGGGGGCACACAAATTGTACCGAATTATAGGAAAGGGACATATTGAACTAAGCAAGAAAGATCCTAACGTGGTATGAATTTCTGTTCCCTTCTGTTCCATTGGCCCTTTGGCCCAAACCTACCTCCACAGGGGGCTGCACAGCTGTGCAGGAAACATTGCCATCCCCATTCTGTGAGACACTGCCAGAATGGAAAAAAGAAGAATATGTAAACATTCCTGTAGCATTAGAGAGTTGAGAAGACATGGTGGGAAGGTGCTAAAGGCGTGATGGGATTATAGTCCAAAATGTTCAGACTTAATACATTCCACCACACTCATAAAAAGCCCGACTCAAAGGTTCATGCAAATTAGCTTCCTGGATCAACTATCCTGTAACAAGCTGTTGATGCACAGCAATGTACAGAATCTGTAAAAAGTGCCATAATGGATACTGCATTTTCATTTTATGTATAGAAATTCTAACCTTTCTTTGGAGCTCCCATCTTGTAAGTAAAGGAAGTGGTGGTTTATTTGAAGTTAGTTCAGGCATTAAAATGATATTAGGTGTTAGTGACATAAATAAAAATTAGCTAGCAAATTACATTTCGTCCATTGGTAGACAAGATGTTATTTCAATATCCCATAATGGTCTGCAAGCAGTGGTGGGATGTCAAAATTTATACTACCCCACCATGATGTCATCACAGCGTGGGCAGAGCTAACATCATGATGTCATGACATCATGGGCGGAGCCAACATCATGACGTTGTGGGTAGGGTCAAAGAAAAAATAATTAAAAATAATTAAAAATAAAATAAAAATAAACACACACACACCTCAACCCACCCACCCACCCACACACAACACAAACCCGTAAATAAATTAAATAAATAAATTAAATAAAAATACATTAAAATACATTCACACACCCCACACTCAAAGGTGAGTCACTTACGCTGAGGAGCAGGCTATAGGACGCTTCAGGTTAGCAGCTTCTCTTCCTCCTTCCTGCTGAGGAGGAGGGGAAGGAGGCTGTGCATATGCGCCAAGCACTGTAGGCATGCATGCACACCAAGTGCTTGGCGTGCATGCACAGTGGGGGAACCAGTGAAAAGGTAAGCCCCGAAGGTCGTTACCCCCAAAAGTTGCTACTGGTTCTCCGGGACACTGGGAAAAGTTACTACCAGTTCTGGTGAACTGGTGAGAACCTGTTACATCCCATCGTTGTCTGTAAGGGTTCTAGACAATGGCAAATACCAAGGCAGAATTAGCATATACGATAGGCACCCAAAAAATGAACAGAATAGTTGCTAAGAGATTGTGACATGTATACAGTCCTCTAAGATGGCCACTCTCTGGGTATCCTGGTGCACTAATTAAACATAGCTCAAACAATATATACATTATGTAGAATGTTAACAGCTTTTCTTTAACTTTCTTTCCCCCTTTTAAAGCAACCACTTGAAACCAGTGATGCTGATTCAGAAGTCAATTATATAATCCATTGATTTCCAACACTGGTACAAACTAAGGTAAACAAAGTGAAGTCTGGGCCCATGGCTGGCCCTAAAATGTGTTTCTATGGTGTTTCACCCCTTCCTTATTAATTAAGGGCAGAGCCCTATTGTTTTGTACCCTACACAGAACCAAAGTGCAGAAGCCATGGTGGCTAATTGTGGCCAAATGACAAGGTGCCAATCCTGGCAGGTCCTTCAGCTAAACAAACGGTTAGTACTACTTCATAGGCTTAGTAATAGTTGTAGCACTATTAATCTTAAATACTAATTTTACTACTCCTTAACTCTGAACAGAAATACTTTTCAAATATATTTTAAGTATCCTCATTTTAACTTCTCTCTCTTGATATATTTCAGCTTCTGTTATTTTTGTTGTACTGTGCTTTTCTTGGACCATAACAAAGATTGATTGAAGGTACCACTTGCAAGCCAGTTGTGTCTTCTTGAGTTCAAGAGCAGCAGAAATGTGACTAGGTGTAAAACTAACGTGCAACCAACACTTCATCTACTACAATGACTTCTGCAGTTTCTTTTTCGTTTATAGTATAAAGCAGCAGGATTCTAGATTAAGTGATGAATATGTTTTGTGTAAAGAGATTAGACATGTAAGGAGATAGATACATGAAGAACTGCTGTTGATCTTTTGGAAGACATGTCACAGTCTAAAGCATAGATAAATACAAGTTTCCTGCTCATCTAGTAGGCATTCAGATTCAGTAAATTATAAACACATCCATGCCAGGCAGACTGTTCAAGAAAGCAAAGCTTTCTATTTCCCACTGAATCTTACTGAAATGCTCATCTGAGTTCAAAAATCCTGGAATATTTTGCCATTGCTGGCAGAAGGATTGCTGGAGTTGAATGGCTGTTATATATGAATAGCCTTCCAGCACATATTTTTCAACTATGTAGCTACAAATTCAATTACCAGAACAGCAATAAAATACTGGGGAGAAAGCAATTTGTCAATTAGCTCAGCACTCAAACCAGCAGGTCATGAATAATTTCATTTTGGATCCATCAGTGAAAGTACAAAAGCATGCAAATTATACCATGCTTGCTATGTGTAGAAGATTTCATAGAAATTTAAAGATGTCTTGGAGAAAGTAATCTTTATCAGAGCATGGAAGTAACTATTTACAAGAAACATAGTTACAGGAAAGTAATTATTTTGCGGGCAACAAGAAAGGGAACTAGCAGTATGCATAACAACAAACATCTCGGTTTATTAAGTGTAATGAATCACATCCTGCTATTTTCAGAGGGTGTTTTAAGGCATTTTAGAGATATGTTGTCAGGATTTTGCCATCATTTCTCAATCCTGAACACTCAAGTATTTCTTAGTAAAGGTATAGGTCACCCTTGCTCAAAAGTGAGTCGTATCCAACTCTAGGGTTCAGTGCTCATCTCTGTTTACAGCCAAAGAGCCAGAGTTATCTGCATCTGCAGACGTTTTTGTGGACATGTGGCAAGCATGCCTAGACACCGGAATGCATGGAACACTGTTTATCTTCCCACCAAAGTGGTACCTATTTATCTACAGGGTGGGTAAAGCTTTCCAGATTCAAGCAATAGACAGAGTAAAGTTCCTGCAGTTTGTGCCTGCGTCTGCACACTGTTTTTCTCCTTAGCCCAGTTAGGAGGGGCACTGGGACCAGGAAGCCTGTGGTGGCTTAGCTAACCCCCCTCACATCATTCAATCCATGTGAGGTCAAAAGTTGGAGATCCAGCCTAACACTCCAGGACAGGTGTCAAACTCTTTCTCCACCCTTTTATGCTTTGATATCTCAGCAGAGTTGTCACTGTATGTAGCTTTATTATCTTGTAACTTTGATGCTGTGTAGATGGTTGCAGGCCATCATTTCTTCCAAATATGATTCTCTTTTTCTTCCAACAGATAACTCCACTTTGCTGAACATGACAACAACAACCTCCCCCAGTCACCATTTATGCTAGGTATGGTGTCCTTTAACATTTGTCAAGTCATTTGCATATCCATCTTCTGAACCAACCAACTTTGTCCAGCTACTCTGGACCTCTATATCAGATGTATAAATGTTGTTAGGACATTTTTCATTTGGGGGTATTGTACAAAGATTGCTGCCCAGTGGAATAGTACAACTTTAAGGCCCTCCATGTGTTCTGAACACAGGTGTTCATAATAGAGCCTCAAACTGATGGCCAGGCTGTGCATGCTGTGTCCATGTGCTCCTGTAACAGCCCAGCTGTGGCTGATTAGAGAATCTGCCCAGCAACACAAGGGTATAACTGTGGCCCTCTGGGAAGGGTCTATGGAGGAGGTTGCCATTCGGAGGAGACTGTCATACTGAGGAGTCTGTCTTACTGAAGACTAGGACTGAGCTACTGAGAGAGTGTCTACAGACAGAGACTGCTGAAGGAGGTCCTGCTGTTGTTGAGAGCTTCTTCAACTGAGAAGAACTGCTGAAAGATCACCAGGACTCTTTGCATGCTCCTGGGATTGGAGCCAACAGAGGAATCCAAGCTGTCTACCTACTGTGGGGTTTGGAGTGAGAGAGACTGTTGTATATAGAACTGGTGTATGTCTGTCTTCCCCTCACTGTTAAGTAAAGTGCACCTTTCACTGAAGGCATATGTGTGTGTGTTATTGCACTAAGGCTTTTGCTGCGTAAGAGCTTAAAAGTGCTACTCTGCTATCGAGCCACACATATCGCTAGGGGAATCCCTGACAAATGTATACCATGAAAATCCCTCTTATGTCTGATGAAGTAGACTGGTACACGAAAGCTAACATTAAAATTCAGGAGTTAGTCTTTAAGGTGCCATGGTGTTTTTGTTTTGTTTTGTCATTTCACTCTCTGATATGCTTGCACAGACTAACACGGCTACCACTTCAAGAATTCTATGAATATTAGATGGAAATGTTTGGCAATCCAAGTGTTTAACATGAAACAGGAAAACTGTCATTCTTATTCATATTCAGAAAAATGCTTTGAAGAATAAGTTACATCCCATTTAGGAAGAAATTTTGTCAAAAATGGCGGGGAAGGGAAAGAAAGAATCTGACGAAATGAAACAGCAATCATCACATTTCTATACTGAAAATGAAGCAGAATTTTTCTCTGTTGGTTTATAGTCAGCACCAGATTTCATAGTGGACATGTCATAGAAGAAGACGTAGTTAAACATTCTAATGGTAGAAATTGTCTGACTATACCATTTGTTAGTATAGGGCCTTGGTCTGCAAATGTGGCTCTCCAGATGTTCTTGGACTTCAATTCCCAGAAGCCCCAATCAGCAGGAGTGCTGACTTGGGCTCCTGGTAATTCAAGTCCAAGAACATCTGGAGAGCCACATTTGCAGACCACTGGTATAGGGCTTGCTAAGGTGAGGGAAGGATTCCTTCCCTGGAAGTATTTAAGCAGAAGCTGACAAGATCTGCCTGAGATGCTGTAGCCCAGTGGTTCCCAATCTTCTGCCTCCAAATATTGAATTATAACTTCCAGTAACTCTAATCGAACAGCTGATGGTCAAGATCTCTGGGAAGTTTAATCCAATAACATGTGGAAACCAAAGTTTTGAAATGGCTGCTAAGTCATATCCTTCACTGATTCTTAATTGACTATAGCTTGGATTTATGGATGAAATTCAATTGGTTGCCCAACCCAAGACTCATTGAATCAATATGATTTATATGATTGCTGACTGCCAATTCAGCAACTAATGCAAGGTCCCTACTCTAGGTGGGACCAGCTGTTGGATTTAGGGCCAAGATGCCTTTCATCTTTCAGTCTTTGTTTCTGTTATAGTATAATTTCTGTTTTTAAACTGCATCCCAACAGCTTCCTGTGGGGAAAAAATTCAGCCAAAGTTGATCACCTTGAAATCCCACCAATTTCAGTGGGAGAGACTGTATCAGCAACAGCCGTGTTTATTCCAAGAAAAAATCTGAAACCTTTCAGGGACACTTAGAGGAAGATCGGGGAGGAGGGTGCCTTTGTAGTTCTTTAACATTGTGCCCAGTTGCCTACTTCACCATGCCACCACTCACAAACATGTCCCCTTCTCACCCATCCTTTTACCTATTGATACAACTGCCAGCACAAGAAAACGTACTGAGTTCTCCCATCTTGAAAAAAGTAGAAGCCCCCCAAAATCACAGAAAAAAGCCATTTTGGGAGGGAAATGCCACAAATGGATTTTATCCACCCTTGATCATGTACGCAGCCAAAAAAAAAAAAACATTTTTAATTCACCTGTTTTTTAAACTGAGAAAATCCCACAGTACTTAAAGATGTGACCAGTTGTTTTATGTTTAAGTTAGTTGTCACTGAATCAGAATGTATCTAGGCATATGAAAGGAAGCTGGTATTTGTATATACCTTTTTTTTTCTTTTTTAAAAGAGGAAAGATATATTTTATTTGTGTCTGCTCATCAAATGGATGCTTGAATGGATACACACTGAAGGAAAGTGTATTTGAATACATTTTAGAAATGTATAGAAGAAAGGTTTTTGTATCTTTCAGATGTGCTTCTGTTGAAAACTTCCCACATCTCCTGAAGAATGCCTGGGAAACTCAAAAATGGAAATATTCCTGACTGCAAATTGTCTCCCTCTCCCTGTTTGCTCTGGGAAATGCAGATAATGCAAACAGTGCAAAAAGATAAATGGAACCAATTTATCTCATATACCAAGTACATATTGATTACCATGATTTACTAGACATTTGAGCTGGACTTTTTAACCAATCATTTTATAGCAACTCTCTTTTCCTTCATTTGCCATACATAGATGTTTAATTTTACTGCTCACTTAAGCAGACGCCTGAGCTCATTCTTTTTCCTCTGTTTGTATACCAAGGATTAACTTGAACTTTAGAACCTAAAGAATATTTATTAGCTTTAAGAAGCCATACATTTTATAACCCTCTTCTTGTTAGGTCATTTCCCCCCCTCATCACACAGATTCTTAGCTGGCCCTTAAGTTTAAGATTCTTTATACCTATCAGATTACACCCAAAGTGGAAAAAGCCATGCAATTATTGCGTGTTACTCATTAATGGGCATTCAAATGGCAACTGTTAACAGTCTGTAACACCAGAAAGTAGGGTGTTTTTCCATGAGTCATAAAATGAAAGCCTTGGTTACCACAAGGGTACCCTTCACTATTTTGCCACAGTTTATGTACCAGGTCTGTTTATTGCTACAAAGAGTACCTGCATGCTATTTATAAAGATCTTGGCTGTGTAAATTTAGAAAAGATTAAACAAGGCATTGTAGGTAAAAGACTTTATATTTAAGACAAAAAACAATTAAAAATGATTTAGGCAAACATCAGGTTGATTCAAAGTTCCCTTAATTTTACTCTAGATGGTAGAACATGCATTGATTACACCAGTCCGTAAAATTAGTGTTCATTGACTGATTATAGAGAACTTCTTCTTCAACAATTTTATCCTCTTTCAAAATGAAAGTAGTAAATCTACATGTTAGACATGTGTTCTTTTTAATTTTCATGTCCCAAAAGATGTAAGCTCAATTACAGGATTTTCAAACAATAGAAGTCTAAAAGGAAGATTGGTGGTGGGCAGTTCTCCATACAAAGCCCAGCATTTAGTAAAGGTAAAGGTCACCCTTCCCCAAAAGCCAGTCATATCTGACTCTAGGGTTCAGTGCTCATCTCTGTTTCATAGCCAAAGAGCCAGCGCTGTTTGCGTTTGCAGACATTTCATGTGGCAGGCATGACTAGACACTGG
Source organism: Furcifer pardalis (assembly GCA_030440675.1). Taxonomy (NCBI): domain Eukaryota; kingdom Metazoa; phylum Chordata; class Lepidosauria; order Squamata; family Chamaeleonidae; genus Furcifer; species Furcifer pardalis. The sequence goes on from CP126892.1 coordinate 205,536,317, forward strand.
AGCACACAGAAGGCTATTTACCTTCCCACCGAAGTGGCCCTTATCTATCTGCTTGCAATTTCTTGCTTTCAAACTGTTAGGTTGGCAGGAGCTGGGACAGAGATGGGTATCAAACTGCTGACCTGCTGCCTTCCAGTCAGCATCTTAGCCACTTGAGCAACTGCAGTCACTTGGGCCACTGCACTCAACATAGCCGTAACAATAGAGTTAATTGGGGACTGAGGAACAGCAAAACCAGGAAGAGAATTTATCCAGGTTAGTGGAGATTGCCTCTCAAGAACAGAGATTGGAAAAGAGGTTTGTATGTAGATCAAGGGATAATATCTGGAGGAGGCCAATGCAGAAGGAAGCAAGATTAGTTACTCCCCTCTAAACACGTTCTCTTTGTCAGATTGTAGAACACATGAATAGAGTTTTAGATCATTAAACATGAGCACTGAAATTGGCAAGGCCCATCCCCTGAGCCAAGGGAAAAATACTGTTTCCTTGAGTTCCTTTTAAAAAGTTATTATTATTGAATGCACTGTGAGATGCAAACCAATTGAACTGTTCCAATACAAATCCCAAAATTAACCAAACCTACCCATGACAGGGAGGCTGTGGTGGCTTATTGCTTAAGACACTGAATTTGATGACTGGAAGGTTGGCAGATCAGCAGTTCGAGATCTGAATGCTGTACAATGGAGTGAGTTCCCATCTCTGCCCCAGCTCCTGCCAACCAGCAGTTCAAAAGCAAGAAATTGCAAGTAGATAAATAGGTACCACCTCATGGGGAGGTAAACAGCATTCCATGCACTCTGGTATCTAGTCATGTCTGCCACATGTCCATGAAAACATCTGCAGATGCAGACAGCGCTAGCTCTTTGGCTATAAATGGTGATAAGCACCGAACCGTAGAGTTGGATACAACTGGCTTTTGAGCAAGGGCAACTTTTACCTTTACCCACGGCAGGCACAACAGGGATGTGGATCATGGCCTCCTTTGCTCTCACAAGGTTAATGGAATATTTGAAAACCCCACCTTTCTTCTAATGTGTTTTTCTAGTTGTGCAATAATTGCTGCTCTACTGTTAGATGAGCTTTTTGAAAATAGAACTCATCAGAAAGGATGCTTGCACCTTCATGTGCCATCAGTCTGCATTTTGTGTTTATTGATGTGTGTATGTTTGCTTAGCTTCAGAAAATAATAAAAGGGACTATAATAATAATAATTTTGTGTCAGAAATTATTCTGAATGGAAAGGATTTTTGCAGGAGAAACTCTAATCAGGGAATGCCCAAATGAAGCTCCTTTCATGTCCCCAGCAGCTGGGACAGAGACGAGTGCTCAATCCATCATGCAGTATTGGGTTTCGAACTGCCAACTTTCCAGCCTTCCAGCCAACAAGGCAATCTTCTTAGCCACCGAGCCACCCGTTTTGGTATCTCAGTCCCAAAGAGGAGTCAAGTTCTCTCATGGCAGCTGGGAAATCCTTGAGAGCTTGCCTTGGTCATAAGCAAGGCATGGGCAAGATTTCTTCACATCCTGAAGGCAAGGCCACATTTGCTTTGCCCAGCTTTAGAAGCTGGTATTCAACCAAACAGCTGTTTTGCATGGGAAGTAAGGAGAATGGATTGAATCTGACCTCCACTTGTTCTTCTGAGCAGCTGGTTTTTGCTCCTGCTGCTTTTTAGAGGAGACACATGCACAAGGCTGACTGCTAGTTGGAACAAAAATATGCACACCGTAGACGCAAAATGTTTTTGTATGTTTGTCCTTGCCATCCAACTAAGAAAATCAGGTGCCAGACTGCTTTCATGCTAGATCAGGCTGCTCATCCTCGGTGGTAGATCAAACTTTATCAATAGAGTAATTGGTTTAGGCATGTGCCTAAGACCACTATTGAATAGGGAATAGCTTTAAGAGATCCAGTTTTATCTGATGCATAGATGGTGATATAAGAAATGACAGTTTCACGGTTCAGCAGAATACATAATTGGTTTGAGAAAACCTGTAAATGAATCCTGCTAAATGCTTTTCAGACTCATCAAGCTCTTGAGTGCAAAACCCGGGAGGAGGTGTGTTGAATTTCAAGTGGAGTGCTGCAAAGTAACATTTTATAGACATTTAAGAACACATTTACAAGCAATGACCAATAGTAAAAGTTTCTCACTTTGTCTCAATGGAGTATCATCTGGGTAGAATGTATGTATTAAGACAAGTGATGACAGATTGTTACAAGTAAGCTTAAATGGTGGTTAGAAACAGAAAAACCTTTAACTGCTAGCAAATCTCTGGCCCAATTTAACTGAGGGAAGGAATATTGCACATTTTTTGGGACAGGCATGATGGCAAGACCGTCCAAACTACAATCAAATTTTGTTTTGGCTTGGAATGTTGTTACCTGTTCTGCATCATTACAGGTGTGTGTAGTGCTGGTCAATGTAGGGTTTCTACATTGCTTGGCCATTTTGTAGTCGTAAACTACTTTGAGTTCTTTTTTAAAATAGCCAGCACAAAAAGCTATAAGTATGAACATGTGTGACTGTAAATATTAGTGATATAAAACCCCACTGCAATATTTTCTCTCTCACCAGTGATGCCGGCTAGATTTTTAAGAGACTTCTCACATTAGTAATAACTATGTTTTGTCAAATTTGACCAATTTGCATAAATTGCCTTTCTTTCTTTCTTTCTTTCTTTCTTTCTTTCTTTCTTTCTTTCTTTCTTTCTTCATATCACAGCTTTGCACAAGTTAAAATTATGGATATATAGAAATATAGATACAATTCAAAACAAATTAAATGGTAAAATAATCAGACTGTTCTTGACCAGAAATGGGCTACTTCATTAGCATTAGTTCAGCTGTTTCCTAGATCTTTGTGTGTACATGTGGTGGGGCTTAAACTGCATGCACATAAATGTTGCATTGATTAAGTTTCTTCATATTCATAGATAATTTGTCCTGTATCCAAACAGCCCATTTTACTTGATTATTCTTTAATCTTCCTACTTTGCTTCAGAGTATATTAAGTGACATCCAGATAGTCTAGTCAAAATCTTGTCCTAATGGCAGACATCTCCATAGAGTTAGCCTAGCCTCTTCTGGTTTAATATTTAGTGTATGAGAGATATTCAGAAAACTTTCCCTTGATTTTAGCCATCATCTAGTGCAAGGGTCAGCAAACGTGGCTCTCCAGATGTTCTTGGACTTCAAATCCCAGAAACACTGATAGCAGGCGTACTGACTTGGGCTTCTGGTAACTGAAGTCCAATAACACCTGGAGAGCCACGTTTGCTGACCCCTGGTCTAGAGAGTTAATGTTCATGGGGGGGGAGGGTTGGTTGGTCCTGTATTGCCCTATTTTGTTCTTTATTTGCTAGCATCTCTCAACATACTTCCAGAAGAGCACTGGGTCACCTGTGCTCTTAATACAAAAACATAGAAAGGTCCTCTCTGAAGAGTGGAATACATTGCAAGTACACTCAAGTGTGTCCTGGGCAACAGTGTAGAACTTAGCCAATCCTTCCAGTGCAGAAGCATTGCACTGCAAACCTTCTGATGTGGAAAATGAACCAACAGTTATTCTGTTTGATTATCATTTCTGAAGGACCGGACCCAGTCAGTATGGCTGGAGAGTTAGAAGTCCAGCCCTAGGCCCCTTCAATATGGGGTGCCTCAGGGCTCAGGGCTTTCACCTCTCCTATTTAACATCTATACGAAGCCTCTGGGTGAGATCATCAGTTCCAACAGGGTGAGGTATCATCAATATATGCTGATGATACCCAGTTGTATATCTCTGCCCAGGGGGACCCAAGTGATGCAGTGAAAGTCTTTTCCAGGTGCCTGGAGGCTGTGAGGGTCTTGATGGGGGACAATGGCTACAACAGAATCCTGGCAAGACTGAGTGGCTGTGGGTCAGGGGTACTGCGTTATCTCAGGAGCTACCATCTTTGGTTCTGGATGGGGCAGTTTTGCCCCAAACAGACCCAGTGCATAATCTGGGGGTCCTCCTGGACTCACGACTACTGCTCGAAGAGCAGGTGGCAGCCGTGGCCAGGAGGGCCTTTGCACAACTTCGTGTGATATGTCAGTTATGTCCGCTCCTAGATCGGGACTCCTTGCTCATGATCACACATGCCTTGTCACCTCCAGACTTGACTATTGTAATGTGCTCTACATGGGGCTGCCCTTGGTGACCATTTGGAGGCTGCAACTGGTCCAGAATGCAGCTGCCCAGATCGTGATGGGTTGTGGGCGTTATGCTCATGCCTCACCATTGCTCCGGGAGTTGCACTGGTTGCCAGTTTGCCTCTGAGTGCAATTCAAGGTACTGGTTATTACCTTTAAAGCCCTACATGGCAGTGGTCCAGATGGTCATTCAAGCTGGTTGGCTCATTTGACTCCCTATTAACCCCGCTCTGTGTTCTTAGCTGTGTTTTTAGCTGTATTTTAATTTTTGCTTTTTAATTTTTACCATTTTTAAATTTTAACTTTTTATTATCTTTTGTGATGGTTGGGTTTATATTGTGGGATTGTATCATTGGTATGTTTTATTTGTTGTCAGCCTCCCTGAGTTATTCATGAGGAGGGCAGCATAGAAGTATGATGATAAATAAATAAATAAATAAATCCTATTGGTATCTGTACGTTGAAATCTATAATTTATATAATCTTTGACTCTCCTTGATTTTATCCAATATTTATATAACTCTTTTTTAAGCTTTACTATTTATTTAACATTTGTATACCAACATACAGTGTGTTTGGTCTTATACCAATCCCCCCCCCCCACTTTTACTTTTTCCACATAGTTCTTCTGCAACACTAAGTGGAATAGTTTGGTATCCTTTCCATTCATCCTCCACATTCTTTACCTCTGGTGGCAGTTGGTTAAATGTTTTCTTCACCTTTAGTTGTAACTATACTACCATTTCTCCTTGTTTGAGTTTTGCTATCCTAATTAATTCTTGTTTTTTGTTTGATCTTCTTCTTTTAATATCGGATTTATCATTTCTTCCTGTTAACTCCACAATTTTATGATCAGCATCACACAGACCCATTGGGGATTGCTTTTGCATTGAGTATTCTAAATCTTGTTTTAACTCCTGTTAATATGCAATCAATCTGACTTTCAATGGTGATATCATTCCTTTTATACCATGTATAATGTTGTGAAACTCAATGTTCAAAAAAAGTGTGTGTGTGTGTGTGTGTGTGTGTGTGTGTGTGTGTGTGTGTGTGTGTGTGTGTGTGTGTGTGTGTGTGTGTGTGTGTGTGTGTGTGTGTGTACATTCTTCACTATGATCCCTCCTGCTCAGTCCATTTGTATATCATTTGGATTTCTGTAGCAATATACTATCAATTGTCACCTTGCTGGACCTGTCACAACTTCACCAGAACCACTTTTGCCAGATCATTTTAGGGTGACACAGGATGGCCTTCATGGCTATCATAACGGTCCTGTGGCACAAGGTCACATCATATTTTGCCCAGTCCTAGCAATCCCTTACTTTGTCCTGTTAATACCTCTAACAATGTGGATGTGAGATTGGACTTTGAGAGGCACACTTAGCTTTACTTTGCTTTAAATGGAAATGTGACATAAATAGTATCAACGAAATCACAGAGAAACTGATCAATGTTGACCAAAAGTTGCTGTGGCATGTCTAATTGCTAAAAGACAATATGGAACTACCACAAACAATATGGAACTACCAATGTTATAGTCCTTTTAATGGACTATACCAGTTGTTCCCAATTAGTGGTACGGGAACCCCCAGGGGTACGCGAGATTGCATCAAGGGGTACGTGCAGCAATCTCTTAACTAAAATATTAAATCCTTAAAAAACAATAATGCAATAACAATTGCCAAAAAATTATTCAATTTAATTAAATGATCAGTAGGTAAGTCAATCGTATGCATCAACCGCTTTCTCCCACGGTGGCGGTTTTTCCCGCACCTTGCGTCACCTGATCGTGGCCGCCCCCGTTCCCACCTATTTGCTCGTCATTGTCAATCAGTCAGTTCAGTTTATGTCGTGTGAGTGTGTCGCTGTGCTCGTTGTGTTGTTTTAATTGTGAATTAATAAATATCCATTGCACCGTGTCGTGTTGATCAGACTTATATACCTACCTCGGTAAACGGTAGGATAATGTTTTAAAACTGTGTTTAAATTTGCACTTTCACTATCAACTGCAATACAATGTAATGATGTTTAGAAAATAAAAATAATATTCAAGCTGCTTCAGTTGTAAGCATGTTCGTGGATTCTGTTTTCTAGATTTTAAGTTACATTAATACTATTTTCATTGTAAATTTCAATACAAAGCAATAATGTTTAATTTGTTTTCTACTATGCACCTACTTCGAATACAGAAGGACAAATTCAATTTTTTGCCTGTTCGGAGTTTCTGGTTGTTGTTTTTCTGGTTTTCTAAGCTTTTTAATCACTTACATTACAAAATACAAAAGCTGAGTTAATAAGTCCCCTTGTTTTTTAGCTGGAACAGTGGCTGCTAAGGTGCCGAAAGGTTGAGGAGGAGGTATCAGAAAATACTGAACAGTCGCCTGCAAATGATGTGTCACCCTCTACTAGTACTCCGACACACACAAAAAGAAACCTTGATAACAAGGAATCATCTCTTTAAAAAAAAGGAAATATGATGATAGTTATATTCAGTTTGATTTTACAAGCTCTGGAGATCCTAATTCCCCATTGCCACAATGTGTCGTTTGTGCAGAAACGCTGTCAAATCATTCGTTAAAACCATCCTTACTACATCGCCATTTAGAAACCAAACATGCTAATTCGAAAGATGAATCTGTATCCTTCTTTCAACATAAATTAAAAGACCTCAAACAAAGACAAAAATCTTTTGAGGCGCTTTCTTTAAACACAAATATGAACGTCCTGCAAGCCTCTTTTCGAGTTATTTAATTGCCAAGCAACCAAAACTGCATACAATTGGGGAAAACCTTATACTGCCTGCAGCAAAAGAGATAGTGAAATGTATGTTCGAAGAAAAAATGGCCCGAGAACTTAATGTTATTCCTATGTCAAATAACACTGTCTCTCGTCGTATTGCAGACATGTCAGATAATCTGAAAAACCACCAAATTCAACACATTTTACAAAGCGATTACTTTGCCATACAACTTGATGAATCCACAGACATATCAAACTTGGCTCAACTTTTAACATATGTTTATTATGTTCATTCCAAAAAGGTTCATGAAGAGTTCCTATTTTGTCGTGCCCTTCCGATTCATACTACCAGGGAGGACATATTTCACATGGTCGATGGTTTTATAAAAGAAAACAAATTGGATTGGTTGAAATGCGTAGGAATATGCACTGATGGTGCCAGAGTAATGACTGGTTGTTTTTCAGGACTTGTGAAGTGAATACAAGATGTAGCCCCAGAAGCAAAATGGACCCATTGTGGTATTCATCGAGAGGCACTTGCTTGTAAAAAAAAATTCCAGCCTGCTTAGTACTCTTAAAAATGCTGTGAAAATTGTCAATTTAATCAAGGCCCGTGCCACAAACTCAAGAATTTTTACAGACATTTGTAAAGAGCTTGGCAGCGAGCATGAGACCATGTTGTTATTGAAGTGCGTTGGCTGTCCAGAGGAAGAGTTGTTTCGAGAATATTTGAGTTGAGACATGAAATTGAGTTATTTTTGACCGAGCAGGGACATGCTGAGTACAAAAAGATGCTGATTGATCCTTTGTGGCTACAAAAATTGGCTTACTTGTCAGATATTTTTACAAAACTGAATGAGCTGAATTTGGGGCTTCAAGGCCAGGATACATCCATATTCACTATGCAAGAGAAGGTTGAGTCAACAATCAAAAAAATGTCTCTCTGGACATCTTTGATCGACAGATGTAAATATGATCAATTTCCGAATTTAAAACTTTTTTTGGAAACTACTTCTTCATCAGTGAATGAAGATGTAAAATCAGCCATAAAATGCCACTTGCAAAATCTGTCGACCGCATTACGCACTTATTTCCCAGAAATATCGTCGCAATGGAACTGGGTAAACAACCCCTTTGGAAACTGTCCCACCGATCACCTATCCATCTCTGATCAAGAGGAATTAATAGACATCTCATGCAACAGCAGACTCAAAAATTGTTTTGCGGAGCAATCACTGGTTAATTTTTGGGCTGGTCTTAAAGACGTTTATTGTGTCAGCGAAGCAGCAATAAAACATTTACTGCCATTTTGCATGACGTACCTTTGCGAGAGCGGATTTTCCGTAATGACAAATTTAAAAACTAAACATCGTCACAGACTTCAACTCGAAGACGACTTGAGATTGAAGCTGATGAAAATGCAACCAGATTTTTCAGAGCTGTGCAAAGAAAAACATGCACATTTGTCACATTAATGAAACATGTGTTCTCTGTCATTAGAATGTCTTTTAATGATAATAAATATAAAATACACCTGATTTCATTTTTTATTTAACGTTCCTGCAATAAGGGGTATGCAAGTTTGAGGTCTTTCCTGAAGTGGTACGTAGAAAAAACTAATTGGGAACCACTGTTCTAGGCCACGTGGCTGGAAGAAAGACTTTCTTAACCAACTTCATCAAGCCTCTTCTGACCTGTGAGTGAATAATATTTTTCTTTCTCTTGGTAGTCCAAGTGTGTTTATAAGCTGGGCTAAAAAGGAATGAACTGGGAGGTTTGCATTGAAACCATAAAATTGCCTATAAACCTGCCCGCTTTGCTGTGCAGATGCTACAAATAACTTAACAATTACCAATGCTGTGTTACACTTCCAAGGTAGTCTTCATACCCATGTCCATGAAAAATAGGAAATGAAACAATAAACATTCTGAATAGGAAAAAATCACAATTGAATAATGCAATCTAATATTTAAAATATGCATGATGTTTAATGTACAACCGGAAGACTCTTATAGTTTGTGTTTCAACATGTATTCAGCTTTGACTCCTTTCCATTCAGTCTCCACATTAGTCATCAATTGTTTTTTAAGTTATGAGAATTAGAAATTATTTCCAATGTAGCTTTCTTTAGCATAATTTTGTGAATAATTTCCCCTGACACCTACATCATCCATTATTTTTCTCCAATATACTGTACACATTTTTCTTTAATTTCCCCCAAAACTACATTGCCAAGTGCAGAATCCAAATTACTACGTATCAGTCTGGGAAGTATAAATAAATTAAGCTGGTTTGCTGAAAAACAGAGTGAACAAAATTCTTCCCCATATCTAGATTAGAGCCCTTTCACAATTGATGTACCTTTTTGACAGTGCCAAACTATTCCTATAATGTTTCCAAATGATTCATTCATCTCGACTCCCTCATTTTTGCCACTTTCTAAAATCAAAGTAAAAAGCTTCTTTGACTTCAGTGCAAGTTTAATTAAGCGTCCTAAATGAAAGTAAAAGAGGCAAAAAGCAGCACAGTTCATTCATTTTATGAACACCAGGCATTATAATCCGCCACTCCTGAACAGAACTGCCGCCCTCCTTCCAGTTCTTCTGAGAGGCCTAGTAGCAAAGCCAACCATCTATTTGTAAAGAAGAATGCTTTGATATATTTGAACAGCTCAATTTTTAACACAGCTTTTGGCTCACATTTCCTGTTAATATGAAATATACTTAGAATACATACCATGACATTTTTATGAATGGACCCCTTTGTTGTGTTTCAGCTTTGAGACATAATTTATGGATTTTGCTTAATGCTTCTGGGAAGCGGAGTGAGTCAGGTATCTTTTTCTTTCTATCTTTCTTTTAAAAAGTGTAACTAATGGCCAGCAAGATTCCTGGAATCTGACACTTCATAAATTATTTTCTGCACTGAAGAATGACATCTTAATTAGAAATAATATTGGCCCTTCCACAAGATGGTATGGACTCTCTCTTTGTTTCCCCATTAAAAATCATTTAATGTGCCTTTTGAGTGAGGTGAAAACTGACATGTTTGAATTCTTTTCCACAAAGTTTCCAAAAACAAAACATGTTTATTGTACATTAGTGAAAATAGCAGATTATTCCTGTCGCTCCCAACATAGAAAAGATTATCAGAATTCTTGTGTTTGTCTTTAAACATCCTATCTCTCTGATATCATCTAATGTCAGAAGAATTTTAGAACTGCAGGGCTGGAAAGGACCCAATGGGTCATAGAGTCCGGCTCCTGTCAAGAATGGAACTCCCAACCTATGGTTTTGCAGCCAGATACCTAAACCACCGATCTGTCCAGCAATTATTCTTGTCCCCAAAGAAACATGATGGAGATGATACATAAATCATACACCCCATGAATTTTTCCCACAGGACTGGAAATATACCAGCCTCCCTTCTACTGTGTATGTGAGTATCACCGCTAAAAAGAGATCTGTGATTGAGAGTTTCATTAAAGGAGTAATGAAGTCAGTGGCATAATTTTTTTGATTACAGTAACAGTATTGCTGGCTAAGCACTTGAGCGTAGATCCCAAGGGTCAACACAGTACATCCATCATTTCCTAGTTGGTGGATGAGTGTTATACAGGAATGACATTTCAATGGAGACAACAGGGGTTCGTGGCCTTTCTGTAGTTCCATGTTGACTGAAATTTTTCTCCTCCTCCTCCTCCTCCATGTCTAGGCCAGATATGAAACTGCCAAAATAAAGGCACCTTTTCGTGAGTTCATTCTGCAGTTCCCTTTGCCTGACCAAGTGTGAGAAAGATTAGCCAGCAACACAAGGTTGTCGTTACCAGTACATCCAATTGTGAATAAAAAATATCAAAATATTCTAGAAGACTTTTTCATTGACTGAGTGGGGTATAAATTTAACTTAAATTTGTTTGTTTGCTTGTTTGTTTTGGAACATGTTGTTGTGTCTTTCTGAAATGAATGGAGGTGGGGGAGTCATTCAGGACATCAGATAATATGTGATAAAGATAACCTTTGAGGCTTTGAGAAAATATAGTTTTAAATGCCTGTATTTGCCCCAACATCTCTTAATCTTCATTCCTATTTTTTTAATCAAACCCAGTCAGTAGGAAGACTCCAACCCTGTTTTTCCACTAACAAAAACTTCCTTTATACAAACTGTTATTTCAAATTAAAATAATATCACACCTATCTAACAGATAAGCTCTCTGAGGAAATTCTAAATCCCCTTAAATGAAAGTAGCCTTAAGTGTTTATTCATCTGCTGAAATAAGGAATATTTGCAAAACCAGGCATCTACCATCCAGACTGCCTACATTAGTCTTGCAGTTCTCTGGGACTGATAATAATATTCACTATGGTTATATGGCAAATTTGCTCTGTAGAGTTTTTAATAGATTTACCTCAATAGCATCTTTGAAACCAAACATAGAAGCTGATGAATTCAGCATTTGGAAATCAATTCATTTCTAAGCTCTTAGTGCAGTTTTTATGGGGAATAAGGTATCTCACAGCATGCATGCTTTGGAACATGAGCAATAAAGAAACAATTACATTATACATTGGTACAATCATCAATCCAAATAGAAAATGAGGCCAAGAAATCAAAAAGAAGACAGAGACTCAGAAGGGCAGCAAAGAAGGAATTAGAAAAGATCATCAAATATAAGGATGTGTCACTGGAGACCAAGACCATCCACACTCTTGCATTTCCAGTCACTATGTATGGGCATGAATGCTGGACAGTAAAGAAAATGGGCAGGGGAGGAAATGCTTGAAATACAGTGCTGCAGGAGAGCTTTGCAGATATCCCGCCTAGACTGTCAGAAAGATGAATAAGTCTTAGAGCAAATCAAGTCTGAACTATCTCCAGAGGCAAAAATGATGAAACTGAGGCCATCCTACTTTCGGCACATCATGAGAAGGCATGATTTTCTGGAAGAGACAATAATGCTGGGAAAACTGGAAGGTAGAAGGAAAAGAGGAAGGCCAAGTACAGAATGGATTGGCTCCCTAAAGCAGGAGTTCTCAACCTTTTTAAGCCAGGGGCCGGGGCATGTTCCCTCAGATAGCTTTGGGCGTTGGATGGCCATTTTGCCCTTCTTCCACCACATGACACTTCCGGGTGTGGTGGAGGTGGTGGTGGGCCACATGAAATGGTGCCATAGGCCGCATCCGGCCACAGGTTGAGAATCCCTGCTCTAAAGGAAGCCACAGCTTCCTTTACAAGAAGTTTACAAGAGTTTACAAGAGCTGAGCAGGGCTGTTGAAAAGGGGACATTTTGGAGACATTCATGGGGTTGCTACAAGTCCGGAGGGGTGGGGGACGACTTAACATCACGTAGCAACAAGAACAGCAATAACAACATCATACCTTATTAAAGCATAACTGAATCTTTTTTCTTGTCCAAAACAGAATACAGCTAAAAACTGAAAAACTGCACAGATGAAACAATAACAAATTAGCAATTTTGAAAAATATAGCACTTTGTTAACAGGCTTCATCTTTGGAAGTTGGATTCAAAAAGCAAGCCTAAACTGCCATAACAAAACTATACCAACTGAATGACATGATTCTCCCTAGACAGGGTGTTCCACAGTCTGGGAAATATACATTCCACAGTCTATATGGACTACATCTCCTTTCCCTCTCTTTTAGAGAACCATACAATTTCCCTGTAAAGTTGCAATCAAATCTTGCAACAGACATTTAGGCTCTGTGGAGACATAGGAAATCTGAAGAATTGTTAGAGTAGCATCAGAAAAGGCAATTTACCCAGATTTTTTAAAAAATCCTACATAACAAAGGAAATGTATCTTCTCCAAGTAATTAAGTAGGTGGTGAAGGATAGACTGAAGCCCTAAATGCCAATCCAAATTGCCTATTTGACTGAGAGCACAACAAAAGATCTTTTCCATGCAAGGAAAACTAGTGATGCTCAAAAGCACACCAAAAACAAACACAACAAAACAAAAGATATATCCCACTTTGCCTGGTTCTTCTCTGCACCAACTGCTGTGCCTGCCACCCAGTCAGCTACAATGGACACCTGCCACCACTGCTTGGAGTATCTGGCACTGCCACCCCCTTATCATGTGCTACCTGAAGTCAGCCTTTTGCTTGTGCTAGTCCTGATTGCAGAATTCACAGTGACCCCACCCCTGGATAGGGCTTGAAAAGGCTGCCATGACAGCAGGACTTTGCCAACCCTGACGCCTGAGGACCACCTGCATCTGGGGGCGGGATGCCACCACAGCAACCACACCAGGAGCTTCTCCACCACCTGGCTCCTGGGACCCCATCCCTGGCCAGGTGGTAGGACATGATATACACTGATAACATTGATGCATTTGATGTTATTTTTCTGTTTTGTTGTATTGTATCATATTGTATTTTTTATTATATTTAATTTCAAATTTACTGTGATATATTGTGATTATGTAACATATTGTTGATTATAGTGGTGAATGTTATATTTGTGAGTTTTGTGAGCCGCCCTGAGTCGGTTGCACCAAGTAGGATGGCATATAAATTGAATTATTATTATTATTATTATTATTATTATTATTATTATTATTATTATTATTATTATTATTATTATTATTATTATTATTATTATTATTATTATTATTATTATTAATTTCACTGCAGCCGCACCTGGACTTAATTGCAGTAGAATGATTGTTGCAGTAACTTCTGGTGGAATTCAGATGCTTGGGCTGAAACCTGGTGGATGCTGGTGCCCACTCCCGCTAGGGCTTCTGGGAATTGCAGTCCAAGAACATACATAGCCCAGAAAAGTGCTGCCCAGGGCTGAAGACCCCCAGCCCCCCCTGGGTTGTTGATCCGCATTGCAATGGTATTTTGTTTGTATTGTATTGTATATTGTTGAATTGAGTATTATATAATATTTGTATTGAGTATTGTTTATTGATTATATTGTGACTATATTGTGTATTGTTTATTCTGTATTGGGTATTGTATATTGATTATATTGTGAGTATACTGTGTATATGTATATTGTGTGATTGTGAGTCGCCCTGAGCCGGGTTTCCCCTGATTGGGTGGCATATAAATGGAAAAATTAAATTAAATTTAAATTAGGGTCAGCAGACAACAAGGATATCCCTGTGGCCATGCCTTCTCTGTCTGGAGCATTGCTGGAGGTCTCTCTCCACCCACTCCATGTGCCCAAATGATAGCTTAAAGCTCTCTATTTACCCAGAGCTGGTGTGGTAGATTGCTGAACTAAGATTCATGAGACCTGAGGCTGAATACATGAAAACTCCCTGGGGGGTGGCACTGTTAGAACCACTCCTTAAATATCTCACATAGCTCAGAAATCGACTAGGGTTGCCATGAGTCAGAATCCACTTGACAGCACACAGCGCACATAGCTGAATGAGAGACGGGGTGCAGTGAACTCATTCAGCCTGAAAAAACAAACAAATTCTGACAACTGCCTGCTTACTGCGTCTGTTAAGCAGGACGGCAAACACACATAGCATCAATGGATAAGGCTATATTTTCACAGTTCCTTGACTACCAACCTCCAGCTGATTGTGCTAACATTAGGAATAAAAGGAAGAATAATTGCACATTTTGCAGCAAACTTGCCTCAAACAAAGGTCAAGATGGGTCATCCACAAAATAGGAACAAACTCTTTTAGATTTAATGTGAAACAATATTGCAATTTTTTAAAAAATGGGGTGAACTCAAAGAGTAAATACATTTATGGCACTAAAAGATTGGGTGGGGGGGGGGGCAAAATGTTATGTGATTATCATCAAAGAAGCAGTAAAACAAAAATAAAATTAAATCATTCAGCAATCTGAATTTCACTGCCACATCGGGAACATATAAATATCTTGTACCTTTACTCTTCCCAAAATGATATTTTTATTTCTTTAGGAATTATAGCAGCTGCTTAGATCTGACAGTCCTAATAGACCTCAAGACAGAAAGCCTATTTGCATTTGGGATTTGGGAGCCAAGCTCTGAAAGATATTTGGCAGTACATTTATAATTAATGTTGCCTAGGGTTGGTTACAGTGCACATCCTGAGCAACTGCATTTAAGCTTGATAGATACCACATTCTTGCTGGGACACAATGATTAGCAAGCCAGCTTTATCACCGTAAGAATCTGCAAAATCAGGAGAATCCCTCTCTGTGTCCAATTTGGGCCTCTGTAAAGCTTGTGTAATGGATGAAACCACCTGCTGATTAATCATGGGAGGCCTTTACAAGAAACATTGTTTGTTTTTCTAGTGGCTCCATAATTTTGGAAATACAACAAAGCCTTCCCAGCATGATTTTTACTGTAGGCACGACATGACACAATGGGGGGGGGGGGAAATGGCTGGGAATGTGATCTGTGGGTGTAGGTTTGGACCAGATTGTGAAAACAGTTTATACCAGCTAAGCCAAGGGTTGCATTAGCAACTATGAAATGCCACCTTGGGGAGAAAAGAAGTTGAAATCTGTGCAAAAAATCTCAGTTTCAACTTGCTTCCACTTTCATATCTTGGCAAGGAAAAAGTGTTGACCATCAGTTCATATTTTCTTATTTCATCTGGCATTTTAGTACACTGCTCTGTTGTTTGGATCCCAATCCATAAACGATCTCTTCCTACATTGCACATATGTATTTGGTCATCTCTGTTAAGTGTTTCCCAGGGGCCAGAAGAGACCCAGTGAAGGAAATGTGACTATGGCCTGTATGAATCCCCTGCCAAGATCTTGTGACAGAAAAATGTGGAACACCTGATGCATCTGTGTTAAGCATTTTCTCATCCACTGAGAAGCTGAAATGGAAACATTTCCCTTTCTCCCACTTCTTAATTTGGCTAAACTCAAGTTCTGTACATCCTGCATATGGATACTTTCATGAACTCTGGCAAATTCTTCAAAACACAAGTGGAATGGAGTTTTCTCACAAACAAATTCAATAGGTATGCTATGCCCAGTACAAAGAAGGCCATGAGGTTTCTGTCTGCTTACTACTTAAGGTTGAAGAGTTTATCAAAATAGAAAAGGGGCAAACATATCTGAACAGAGAGGCTCAAAGCTACATTTTCAAAAGTTAGACACGCAAAGGTGGAAGATGGAGAAATAACATCAACGAAATATTACAAGAACACTAAATGACACCAGTAGAGGCCACTAGAAGTGCCAGATCAAGAACCTTGTATCTCACTCGACACCCAAAGGGTTAAAAGAGGAAGTAGAGAAGAAGAAGAGAAGAAGACACTAAAAGCCCTACCTCTTAAACTATTCACAGTTTTTATCAGTTTCACTGAATATTTTTTTTAAAAAAACCTTGAGTTATTTTTATCATGAACCCAAGTACAGTGGAACCTTGTATAACAAATGCAGCATACAATGAAAAAATTGTACAACTAAGAGAATTTGAAAAAATTTTGCATCATACAACACAAATCTCTATGGGAAAAATCGTTCAATGAATATTTTTCTTTGTACATTTTCCCCATAGAGATTTTTGTTGTATGATTTTTCCCAAAGATTTTTGTTGTATGATGCATCCCATAGGGATTTTCATTTTATGACACATGCATCGTACAATGGGGAAAAATCGTATAAATATGTGCCTTGTGGAATCAATTATTTTCATTATATGAGGTTCCACTGTATAAAGAAATTTGCCAATAGAAGCAAAATTCTCTGCAGCCCTACTGACAAACAGCAGGCAACAAAATCAATGGGAAATTGCCATGGTGTCAACCCACAAATGTTCTTCCAGTAGCTGCCAAGATTCTAGGTAAGACTGGCCATTTTTCATTGTGAGACTGCATCTGAAAGATGATCCAGACCTTTGAACATTGCAAGGAGAAAATAAACAAGGAGTTTTTTCCTGCCACTATCATAATGTTGGAACTGGTGTCACCCAGCAAGGTAGATTATTAGGAAGTCCAGGGCAGATAAAACGAAATACTTTCCCACAGGGTAGACTAGTTGAACTGGAGTACTTGCAGTTTTAAGATGTTGTGACAGCCAGTGGTTTGGATGACTTTAATAAAGGGGAAGTAGATGTGCTTATGGAGAGCAAATCTATTCAAAGCTTCTAATCATGGTGGGTATGTACCATCTCCTGTAGAGACAGCATTCTTCCAAACTAGTTGCTGGGAGACATGAATAGCAGGGTGTTGTTACATTCATATGTCGTGTTGGTGGACCTCCCATAGACATCTGGTGAAAGACGTTGGAACCAGACAGATCTTGGGTCTAATCCAGCAGTATTCTTATGTTCTTTAGTTCCTGACTACATTTGTCATGGAAAATGTAAAGTGACACAGTTATGACCTAATATTATTGGGTTCCAACAGAAACATAAACACTAGTTGCATTAGGTCATAGACTGAATCAGCTGAGAATTGTATCACCCAAACATGTTCTGCAAAGTAGGCAGCTTCTCACCCTTATTTTAGCTCTAAAAGGCATCACTCATAATTCAACTGCTCTTATGTTAACTGCACAAGAACAACTCAGCAGGGTTAAGGGGGGAAAGGCCCATATAACCTCATATCCTGTTCCCCTCAGAGGACATTCAAATGCTTCTTAGAACCCTCATGCAAGCAAGGCCAGCAATCCCTCTGCGTCACATTTGGGTGCTTTAGTGTCTCATATTCAAAAGCTACTGCCGTTTGTGGCTGTGTTATGTGTCATCAAATTGGAACCAGCTAGCAGGTGTTCAGGGTAGGTGGGGCATTTAAGGAGGTTTTACCATTTCTTTCATGAATTTCCATGTTAGAACAGAGACTTGAACCTGAGGTTTCCTGACTTCTACTGTGTCGCTCTGACAACTACAATATACTAAACTGGGCACCCTAGCTGTTTCATTTATGTATGGCTTATTATTTATTTATTTATTTATTTATTTATTTACATTTCTATACCGCCCTTCTCGCCAGGGTGACCCAGGGTGGTGTACAACATCATAAAAGCATAATAAAACCCAACCCAAACCCATTGTCCAAAAGCTTCAAAATTACAATTATAAAATTTAAAAAGTTTTTAAAATTTATAAACATCCACAGGTCCCAATAATCATTTAAATGTTAAAACTCCAAAACACAAGATTAAAAAGAAAAGATTAAAAGACCAGGAGGGAGAGGGAGCTCAAACAAGCCAGCGAGCTGGGATCATGGTACCACCAGGAACTCATACCTGTCCCGCCAGCCATGTTTTTAAGTTCTTCCTAAAAGACAGCAAATCCATCTGTAGATGTAGCTCAGTTGGTCGGAGGTTCCACAGGGCTGGAGCGGACACAGAGAAGGCCCTCCTTCTAGTGCCAGAGAGATGTGCCTTTCTGGCTGATGGAACAACTAGAGAGCCTCTCCGGTCCGCTCTGGTAGGACGGACAAATGTTCTTGGGGTGATGCAGTCTCTTAAGTATCCTGGCCCACTACCATATAGGGCTTTAAAGGTGATAACCAGCACCTTGAATTGCACCCGGAGGCAAACCGGCAACCAGTGCAGCTCCCGAAGCAGAGGTGAGGCATGTGCATACCGCCCACACCCCATCACCACCCGGGCAGCCGCATTCTGGACCAGTTGAAGCCTTGGGATGTAGAGCGCATTACAATAATCTAGTCTGGAGGTGACCAGAGTGTGTGTGATCATGAGCAAGGAGTCCCGATCTAGGAGCGGGCATAACTGGCGTACAACACGAAGTTGTGCAAAAACCCTCCTGGCCACGACTGCCACCTGCTCTTCGAGCAGTAGTCGTGAGTCCAAGAGGACCCCCAGATTACGCACTGGGTCTGTTTGGGGCAAAACTGCCCCATCCAGAACCAAAGATGGTAGCTCCCGCAATGGCCCAGGACCCCCGACCCCAGTGGCGTAGCGTGGGGGGGGCGGGGGGGCGGATGCCCCGGGCAGCGCCTTTCAGGGGGCGGCAAAATGTCCCCTCCCCACCCTTTTGCTGGCGAGCGCCCCACGTGCGCTTCGCCGCTTGCCACACACCTCCGTCCGCTCACACCTCCGTCCGCTCGCCCGCCCGGCTGGCCGTCGGGGGCTCTCCGCCGCCTGTTGCCCCTGGCAGCGGCTTTCAGGGGGAGGCAAAATGTCCCCTCCCCACCCTTTTGCTGGCGAGGAAGAGAAAAAGGGGTTTTTTTTAGGCGGACAATTCAAGGAGGCTCCTTGAATTGTCCGCCTAAAAAAAACCCCTTTTTCTCCTCCTCGCCAGCAAAAGGGTGGGGAGGGAAGGAGGGGCACGCCCAGTCGCCCGCCCAGCTGGCCGTCGGGGGCTCTCCTGGCGGGCGGCCCGCATGCGCGCGGACGCTGCTCGCCTCCGCCCGCCCAGCCACCCACCCAACTTGCCGTGAGACGGGGCGCTCGTCGGGGGTGGGTGGCGCCGTGGCGAGGAGCCCCTGGGGGCTGGCTGGGCAGGAGGAGGTGGGCAGGAGGAGGTGGGCAGGAGAGCCCCCGACCGACAGCCAGCCCGGCGGGCGGGCCCCTCCTTGAATTGTCCGCCTAAAAAAAAACACTTTTTCTCCTCCTCGCCAGCAAAAGGGTGGGGAGGGGACATTTTGCCGCCCCCTGAAAGCCGCTGCCAGGGGCAACAGGCGGCGGAGAGCCCCCGACAGCCAGCCGGGCGGGCAAGCGGACGGAGGTGTGAGCGGACGGAGGTGTGTGGCGGCCGAGTGGACGGAGGTGTGTGGCGCGCGTGCGCGCGCCGCTAGTCACCAGGGGGCCGGCTTCTACCTGGGTCAGGGGGAGGGGGCGGCGGCAGCGGCGAGCTGGGGGGGGGGGCGGCGAGTTTGTTCTTCGCCCCAGGCGGCTGAAGACTGCGCGACGCCACTGCCCGACCCACAGCCACTCAGTCTTGCCAGGGTTCAGCTAAAGCCCATTGTCCCCCATCCAGACCCTCACAGTCTCCAGGCACCTGGAAAGGACTTCCACTGCATCACTTGGATCACCATGGGCCGAGATGTATAGCTGGGTATCATCCGCATATTGATGATACCTCACCCCATGGGAACGGATGATCTCACCCAGAGGTTTCATGTAGATGTTAAATAGGAGAGGCGAGAGTACCAAGCCCTGAGGCACCTCGTCCTCCAGCCACACCGACTAGGTCCGGCCCCTCAGAAATGAGGAGAACCAGGACCACACAGTGCCCTGGATCCCCAATCCTTGGAGCCTTTCCAGAAGGATACCGTGATCGACGGTATCGAAAGCCGCTGAGAGGTCAAGAAGAGCCAGGACAGATGGATGCCCTCTGTCCCGCTCTAGCCAGAGATCATCCACCAGCACGACCAATGCAGTTTTGGTGCCATATCCGGGCCTGAATCTTGACTGAAAAGGGTCCAGATAATCCACTTCATCCAAGACTCCCTGTAGCTGCCATGCCACTGCCTTCTCCAAAACCTTTCCCAAAAAGGGCAGGTTGGACACTGGTTGATAGTTTGCAAGCACCGTGGGGTCGAGCGATGTTTTTTTTCAGGAGGGGATGTACCAAAGCATGTTTTAAGGTAGCTGGAAATACCCCCTCCCGCAATCAGGAATTTATGATTGCTTTAACCCAACCACCTGTTACCGACTTCGATGTTTTGACTAGCCAGATTTGACTATACACATTTGATATGGTTATTTAACAGACCTCTCATCTACAATTTTGTTTAAGCCATTTTTAGAGCATAATGTGCTTCCAATGCCACATTATGAATGTGCCCAAGACAGAAATATGTTTTAATCGTTACATGGTTCACTTGATCTTCTAAGTGCTGCCTATGATTTCTCACCTTGAAATTTTTTATAATATATCATAACTGGCTTCTACAAATCTGTTACATCTGTTTCCTATCTGAGAAATGCCCATTATGCAAAGTACAGTAGTTTGATTTGTATGATGGTTTGTGGAAACTCATACCTGAGCTAAAGCTTTCTGTTTCATTTTCCATGTTCCTGCCCAGCAATTTTCCAATTTTATTATTCCTTTCATCCAAAATTAGTTTTTTCCTCCATTTACTGTCAACTTGAATCACTTTAGGAAGAGTATTCTGTTTATCAAGACCTTTATGTGAAAATCTTGGCCCCATTAACTATTAAAATAATGTTAGAGTTGCACAGATATGATACTATTCTTCTGTAATTATTAATTGTATAAATGGGAGCAGGAAGCACAAAGGTGAATTTATGGCATGCTGGTGATGGAATTATGGTTCACAATGAGGAACACATTTGGGAAACAATAAACTATGAATGCTCACCTACTTTTCCTTAATTGTGTGGATCTGGTGTAATTTACAAATACTGTATGGCTAATTCTAGTTTTCATGGTAATAGTTATCTGTCCACTTTCTAACTTCAGAGAGGAGCAAGCTGGGATCCACCTTAAACAAATTAATGCTAGAGGCATTTTTCCTGCTTCAGGAAAAAAATCTATTCTCGGATATGATTTGCAGCCACTGACAACTTTTTAAGCTTCCGGTGTGTATTCCAGAAAGCACCATGCAGTTCTTAAAATAGTACATGCTGATTAATTGAATTGTGTTTCTGCATTCCAAAAGAAACACTTCTAGGCAATCTCATGGTATCATTCATAATGCTTTAAACTTTGTGTCCTACTTTATCTTCTTCTCACCCTCCCCTCAGTGCATATCTCTCTAGACGCTTATGGCTTACCTTGCAAGAGATACTTTTATCATTGTGTCATTTTGCAGAGTCCATTTCCATGCTACAATGATGTCTATGAGATGGGCCCATCAGAATAAAATCAAAGTCCAGTGCAGCATATGGTATTTGTGTATTATATGGCAGTGCAGTGATTCTAAGCCAGGAAAGAGAGGTGCTGTTCTAGTCCCTAACTTGATCAACTCAGAAAAGCATTGGTGTGAATAAGGCATGTAAAAAAAAATCCATGAAGCAAATTAAGCTGTCCTGATGGTCTGAGACATAACAAAGTGAAATTTTCAAACTGCAAAAAATATCAGCACTGCCAGGCAAGACTGAGAGAAAAAAAATCTGTATTATTTTTCATTATGGTTCATCAGTGGTTAACTAATGGAAAAACTAGTCAGGTTCTGGGATTTCTCTTTGTTTGGTGTCTTTTTGGGAACAGGAGTGAACACAAGATAGTACCCTGTAGACCATCTTGATTCCTGTCATTGGTGTTGAGAACTCTCAGGCTGCCCTTTGCTATATAAAGCTTGGGATCCTTTTTACTATCACAACAGAGGAACAATATGGCGCAGCAATATTGGTTCATTTCCTAGTGTTTTGCTTCATGGATTCAGAAGCACAATATCTATCTATCTATCTATCTATCTATCTATCTATCTATCTATCGATCTATCTATCTATTTATCTCTCTCTCTCTCTCTTCTCTCTCTCTCTCTCACTATCTATCTATCTATCTAAAAAAAAATCATAAAAGAAGCCACAATCTTTATACAAACTGAGTAAGGCTGGTAATGCTAGAACATTTTGGAGATCACTGTAAGTCAGAGCACATAACAACAATGAAAGGCTAAGATAACTGAGCTGAGATAAAACTTGAGCTGGGAGCAAGGCTTCAAATTTTCATGCATACACTCTTCTTAATCATCGTTCAGACCCGATCCATTTTTAAAGAAAACATTTATCTACACATTTCATGAAGCACAAGCTGTAATACTTGGTCTGAATCAGCCTCAACTATTTCCTTATATCTTCCTTTTATAACGAAACAGCAGGTTTTACTGTATATGAGTTGCAGGCAAAGAATGTTGGATGTACACAAAAAGTATTGTTTTATTTTATTCTCTCTCTCACACACCCTTGTTTATCTTCATTTCTTTGCCAGAAAAAAAAAGGTTGGGACCAAAAAAATGCATGAAGGCTGTGTTCATGTGAAAGGAAGCCCTTATTATCATGCCACATATATTACCCATTCTATTAACTTTGTTTAGGGAGAGCTGGATTTTCAATCAAGGTTCATTTGACTTACTCATGTGTAATTTCAGATCAGGAATAATCCTAAAATCCTTTTCCCCACAACCAAAGCTTAATACCACTAAAAATCTTTTTCTCCTCCTCCCTTCTCAGGTGCCTTCACATTATTTGATCAGGAACTGCCCCAGAATGTATTTAATTCTATAGCTTAGGCTAGAAGGTGTTGCTTGGATTGACTGTTCTCCATGTCAGTGGATGTTCTTTGAACTCTTTGAGGAATCCTGCCCATAAATATGGAATTATTAATTCTAACATATTAAAATACCACTGATAATCACACATACAAGAAGTATAGGATTCTAAATGTGATCGTTAGTGGTGGAGTGAAAAGAAAAGAGAGGGGTAAAGATAATTTCAAAAGAAATGAAGGTGGGGTTAATGTAAACCCACCCCGAGGGGACAGAAGTGGGGAGGAACCAGTCTTCCTGCTGAGAAAAGCAAGAGCTGCTGTGGTTGAATTTCTGCATGTTCAAACTGGGGAGAGAGAAGACTTTGGAGCAGAAGAGTAGCGTGCCTTGGCGGGGCCCCGTATAAAAATTTGTTTGGGGGCCCTTAGG
Source organism: Furcifer pardalis (assembly GCA_030440675.1). Classification (NCBI taxonomy): domain Eukaryota; kingdom Metazoa; phylum Chordata; class Lepidosauria; order Squamata; family Chamaeleonidae; genus Furcifer; species Furcifer pardalis. Next base: position 205,559,747 of record CP126892.1, read on the forward strand.
AAGGGTAAAGATTTGTTTTGCTTACGCACGTTGGGGGCCCCCGTGGCCCTGGGGCCCCGTATAATTGATACGGCAGATACGGCAGTAGCTACGCCTCTGCTTTGGAGATTATTGAACAGTGCCTGGTCCTTTAAAATAAAACTTCATCAAAGCCCAGGTCTTTGTTGCTCTCCTCATTCAATTACTGAGGTCTATATTGAAAGTAAAGGCAAGCAAATGCTTGGGAACTACTGAACTGTTCTTTCTGGCAAGTTTCCACTGACCATACTCCAGTGTTATAAATCACCTGCTCTTGTGTTAAGAAACAGTGAATTTTTTTTAAAAAATTCCAAAACTACATGTTGGACTTGCTCCAAATAAAAAAGGAGTTAAGGTAATTAATATCCTTTTAAGGTAAGAAAATAAGCGAAACATATTTAATCAATTTCTGAGTATGCTAAGGAAAATATTAGTTTGTTTCTGAATTGGGGGTGGGGGGAGAGTTTGTCACTTCTGTGCTTTAAAAAAAATCAGAATTCTTTGGCCAAATGTCACCACATTTGGGACAGGGCTAAATCAGGATGTTTACTCTTACTATGCCAAATTAGGTGCTGATCCAAACCCCAGTTTATAAGTTATAAGTTTTTTTTTTGGGGGGGGGGATGCTGCCTTTTGTAGAATTGCCTTGTAGAATGTTGATTTGCTCAGCTGCAAAATATCATTTGCTGCACCTACATTATACAATTATACCTTTGATGTGAACCAGTTTGCAAATGTCCCTGAGTTTTATTAGTTGCTTTGTCTGGTTCCTGCTGAGCAACAACTTACACTTTATAGGCAAATAGATTCCTTCCACAATTCAGTAACTACCAGGCCATCTCTTACAGGCCATCTCCTTCCTGCCTTCTCACACTTTCACTTTGGGCTGCTACTGGTGGAAACAGCAGCCGGGTGTGAACAAATTCCCTTCTTCTTCCCTTCCTCTTTTATCCCACCATGTGTTAAAGGAGAACAAATTCCCAACTACAAAATATACTTTGTCCTAGAACTAAGTGGGTCTGGCTATGAAAATGAAACACAAGAACATAACATTTATGGCAATATTTGTTGCAATTATGGCAAGGTCATACAACACTAAATTTATTTATTTATTTATTTATTATTCACATTTAATATCCCGCCCCAATCGGGAAGACCCGACTCTGGGCGGCTTACAACATACATTACCGTCATAGGTAATGGTCATAACAATATATAAAAACCTTAAAAGTTCATAAAAATTCATAAAAATTTAAAACACTAAAACAGATAAAACAGATAAAAACCGATGCAAATACAGATACAGATGCCAAGTGGGGGGAAGGATGGCTGCCCTTAAATCAGCCATCCTAGGTGAGAACCTGCATTACTGTGTCCCCACACATAAACATTTGTTATTACTATAGTAGTTCTTTGCACTGTTTGGACAGAAAACACTCTAGACCAGGCGTTCTCAACCTTTTTAAGCCAAGGGCCAGGTCACGTTCCCTCAGACAGCTTCGGGGGCCAGATGGCCATTTTGCCTTTCCTCCACCCCATGGCACTTTCTTGTGTGGTGAAGGCAGTGGGGGCCACATGAGATGGTGCTGAGGGCCGCATCTGGCCTGTGAGCTGCACATTTGAGAATCCCTGTGCTACACAAAGAGGAGAAGGAAATAGAAGATGAACCAAGGAAAGCTCAAAGTCTTTCACATTGTAAACAAGCAAAGTTATCTCTTTCAATATTATTGTAACATTATATATGCGTCTCCTCTGTTCCCTGGAATTTTACTCCCCACAGCACTTTTGTATTTTAAAAAACAAAAACAGTAAACTCACTAAGGAAGTGTTATTCTGGTGAGGGCCTGGCTTTTCAAGATGCTTTACTGCTGAGTGAATAAACCTGCAGATTTTCTATCTTTAGTTCAATGAAACAAAATAAACCAGGTTTTCAGCCAGGATAAACCAATACTGTACTTATTTTTTCAATAAAATTTGTCTATCATTTATGATCTAAGGAACAGGAAACCAGGAAAACAGCCAAGAGGCTGTAATTGTAGTATATATTTACTTCATAATTGCAGGGTTAAGGAGATGAAATACCAAATCTGAATGTAAATAAAACATTTGAGATGGATTTCTCTTTCGTTATTATTGGCTCTAAGGACTATTGGCTAGTATTCCTATTTATTACCTTAAAAATGTCACAACCCTAGGATCCCTGCTGATGAAATATTACATGTTTAGTCTTGAGGTCCCCATAAAAGGAGAACCTTTTGAGATTTTAAATTTCTTCTCTGGCTCATAGTAAAAAGAAATTCTGGTCTCCTCTCCTCCCCTATTTGAAGTACCTGTAGGTGACCCTGTTCAAAGGAACTGCCTTAAGAAGTATTTGGTCCTCAAAGATTCTTCTTCCTCACCTTGTCTTGTTGACGGGATATCTTGTTAAGCTGTAAAAAGAAAGCAAACTGTAGTAATGCCCCGGAGAAGCTGTTTGTAAAAAGTATCTTGAGAAAGAGGCATGGGGGAAAAGGGAGATGGGTTCTTGGGATGCGTCTGTACACACTCTTCTCCCTTCCTGAGACAGGGTAAGGAGGAAGGTGCTTTGCCAAAAATACAGAACTGGGTGGGTGGGTGCTCAGCTGGTCTTTCCATTTTGCATTTGGAGAAAGCAAAATAATTAAAATTTTAAAGCACAGAATAGTCTCTGGTGGGGAGGAAGACCTATGGACTGGGGTTGTGACACTCTGGCTCATTATTTCCTTTTTTTTGTGCCAAAGTGATCTAGCACTAAACTAATATATCAATGCAATGACTTAGCACTAGACTTGCTTATTCAAAAAATAACAAATCAATCTGGGACACCCAGGGGACAAGATCACAAGGGCAAGTGTTGGGGTGACACCAGCTTATTTCACCACAACACCACCCATAGACACCTCAGCCATTATGCCGAACAGAACAACTCACACAGGGAGAAAGCCTTTCAAATTGGTTTGCCCTAAAAATGTAGAAGCCCCCGGGAAGAGAAGAAAGATATTGTATCGGGAACCAAAATGCTGGACTGATTTGAATTGGTCTTTGCATTGTCTGAGCTGTAAAAAAAAATATTTATCTGTTTTGTACCCACAGTATTTGACCTTAGAAGGAGCAGCAGACACAGCCAGCCATTGCTTTCAGGCAAAGAAAAAGGGGGAGCTCTCTTTCTTTGTCTCTCTGTCCAACACCATGACACTGATATATAGTATTCAGTATTCGCCTATATCACAGGACATGTACTAGATGTGTTTCAGTGCTTGCAGGGGGAAAAAATCAATGCTTTTAATGCACTGAGACAAAGTACCATCTCAGCATTGTAATCTGAAAAGTGGTTTCACATGCTCACTTGATGCCACCTACAGGAATTGCAGTTTCAGATTTGTGTGTCTTGTATCTTCAGAGATAAGACTTGATGGTTAACGCATCCCACTTTACCTCCTTACTAAGTCTTGTTCCTTTAAAGTCAGGCTGATAAGACAGGAAACAATAATTGGTTGAAGCTCACTGATGGAGATACTACTCCACGTGACTGAGCTTTGATGGGACATACTTCTTTAGCAGAACTGAGGGAAATGTTGTTGCTGTTTTTTGTTGTTCAGTCGTAGTCGATTCCGACCCTTTGCAACCCTATGGACCATTGTCATCCAGGCACCTCTGTCCTCTACCATCCTCCTCAGCCCACCCAGCTCTGTGCCCACTGCATCCACAATACCATCTAGCCATCTCATTTTGGGCCACCCCCTTCTTCTTTTGCCCTCCACCTTTCCCAGCATCAAGGCTTTCTCAAGTGAATCCTCTCTTCTCATTTGATGTCCAAAGTACTTCAGCTTCAACTGTACTATTTGACCTTCTAGGGAGCAGTCAGGGTTGATTTCTTCTAAGATTGACCTATTTGGTCTCCTCGCTGTCCAGGGGACTCTCAAAACTCTCCTCCAGCACCACATCTCAAAGGCATCTATTCTTCTGCGCTCAGCTTTCCTTATGGTCCAACTCTCACCACCATACATTGCCACAGGGAATACCATTGCTTTGACTATACAAATCTTTGTTTTCAATGTGATGTCTCTACTTTTCACTATGTTCCCCAGGTTTCTCATTGCTTGCCTCCCAAGAATCAGTCGTCTTTTTATTTCATGGCTGCAATCACCATCTGCAGTGAGCTTTGATCCTAAGAAAGTAAAATCTGTTTTAGCCTGACAGTATTTTCAATCTTAGTGTTGTTCAAGAAGCTCCATCTTTGCCCGTTTGACTAGATTTATCTTCTTTGGGCCAAGTTTAGTGGCAATGCACATGCCAAACCCCTGCCTCCTATCTTCTAGGTCTTAAATTTTCATTATGAGGGGCATCAGGTTTTAAACAGATCTCAAACTAGTGAAGTCTACAAAAGTTTTTCCCCCCAATAAGAACACCTGCAGATAGAGAGAATGATCAAGCATTAAAATTATAGAAATGTGTTATGAAGCAAAATGTTTACATTTACAAGATAAATCGATGGTTTATTTAAAATTCTTTTTGCAGCAAATGGAACATCTATAATGATGTACTCCTAGAAATAGCAGTTTGGAAACCTGCACCATATATTTCAATGGACCTCCTCCCAAGTAAATACACAATTGCAACATCAGCTTGGTATCAGCAAATGCCAAAGGCAATTGGCCAATATTCTGCAGCCATAGCTGCCTGTCATAAGGAAGAGAGAAAGAAAGAGTGTGAATCCCATTAAAGTAATATCAAGACGGCCAGCTTTTGCTGTTGCTAGAGCGTATCCAACCTCTGCAGGATTTATGGAGGTTTATACAGCTTAAAGAGACTGTGGTGGGTTAGTAATTAAGATGCTGAACATTATGACTGGAAGTTTGAGACCTGAGTGCTGCACAATGGAGTGAGCTCCTGCCTCTGTCTCAGCTCCTGCTAGCCTAGCAGTTCAAAAGCAAGAAATTGTAAGTAGAGAAATAGGTACCACTTTGGTGGGAAGGCGACAAGTGTTCTGTACGCTCATGCTTGCCACATGACCACAGAAACATCTGCAGACACAGACAGTCCTGGCTCTTTTGCTGTAAAGTTTGTAAACAGAGATAAGCACCGCACCCTAGAGTCAGATATGACTGGCTTTTGAGCAATGGTGACCTTTACTTTTACAGCTTGAACAATTCCACATTCTTTTTTTTAATATCTGTGCAAACTTCATTTGGCTTCATTTGGCTTATGATATGAGGAGCTGATAGATCTGCTATCTAAAGAAAACAACTTGCCCCTTACTTTGCTTTTATAAAACAAAGATATTTGAATAACAGCAGGGCTTTGTCTTCTTAATGTTATCATTATAGAGGGGAGTAAAGGTGGGTGGGTGGGGCAGTCCTAAGAAATGAGCATATCATATCCACCCGAAATTCAAAGGCCAGAAAAATTGTTTTTGGAACCATCCTTATAACTCCCCAGTAGAGCTGATGAGAATTATGTACTTTGATCAGAAGGCAGATTTTGACTGCTTCACTGCTCAATGGCCAGATAGAATTTGCTCTAATTATGGACATGATTTAGGTAATGAAAAAAGATACTTAACCACACTGACCTTGTTCTTTACCTATCTTCCAACAAAAACGTTTACCCCTCTCCAAATTTGCAGACTAGCACATTTCTGAATAACGTAAGAGGCCTCTACTTTATACTTAAGATAAAACTTGAATTTCTTCCAGACGGAATAATAAGCACACATCTCAATTGTGAGTTCACAGGGAGGTATCCAAAAATGCAGGGGAAAATGGTTAGCATGACTAAGATTAAAGCAGTTTGCGCCCTGAAGGCTATTACTAATATCCAGGCTTATAAAACAACAGTCAGAATGGCTTGCAAGTCCACAGAAGCGACTAACACCAACAAAAGAGTTGGTGCAAGTGGTTCTTTCACTGTCCTGTTTTCTCCGTGGAGTACTTTAGTTAGTTTTCTTAAGTTTCCTGCAAAGAGTGCTTGGTTTGGTGTTCTTTTTTCAATGTTTTCTTGCTTGTCTTCTTTTACTGTATATACTCGAATATAAGTCACCTGAATATAAGTGGTTCAAGTGGCTAAGACACTGACTGGGAGATGGAAGGTCAGCAGTTCGATTCCCGAATACTGCAGGACAGAATGAGCTCTTGTCTGTGTCCCAGCTCCTGCCAACCTAGCAGTTCAAAAGCAAGAAATTGCAAGTAGATAAATTGGGAGAGGTAGCAGCATTCCATGCACTCCGAAGTCTAGTCATGCCTGCCAAATGACCATGGAAATGTCTGCAGAAGCAGACAGCGCTGGCCCTTTGGCTATGAAACAGAGATGAGCACTGAACCCTATAGTCAGATATGACTGGCTTTCAAGCAAGGGAAACCTTTACTTTTACCTAATTTGGACCTCTAAAACTATGGAACTAGATTGACCCAAGTATAAATCGGGGGTGGAAAATGCAGCAGACAAATTGATATAATAAAGACTTTTATTCCATGCCATTCTGCACATTCTCCAAATTCCTTCCTCATTGTGGTGATCCAGCCCTCCTCCAAGGGGACCTGGATCAGGGGGCACTCCCTATTCCCAGCCCAGTTTTGCCTGCACCTGAGCCTGAGGATTCCCTGAGCCAGGATCTCAGCCTGAGCCTGGCCCAAGTCTGTTTTCTCTGGCAGCTGAACTTTCAGATCAGGAGTCTGGCTCTGACAGTGATCAGCCCTCAGTCAGGTAGAGGTCCAGGAAATAGCTGCACCTGAGACGCAGGCTGGCTAGAGCGAAGCACCAAAGAAGGCTCCCAGCTGATAGTGATTATATGCTGGGAGGCATATAAGCAAGCTTCTTGTGGTCTGCCAGCACTGGTAGAACTCTTGGGTGAAGACCAACATCCTGCTTGACTCCAGCCTGCCTGCCTGCCTGCCTGCCTGCCTGCCTGCCTGCCTGCCTGCCTGCCTGCCTGCCTGCCTGCCTGCCTGCCTGCCTGCCTGCCTGCCTGCCTAGACCCTGACCTGCCTTCAATGACCCTGACTTCTCTGCTAACCATGGACACCCTTTGGATTAGACTACTGACTCAGACTACTGGTAAACAGACCTTGGCTTGCCTTTTGGACTTTGATATCTGGACTATCCTTGAACAAGAATCTCTGTTTAGCACCACCATGCGGTGACCATGCCTGCCTGGGTGGGTCAGCACACTCATACCTTTTCTGCTTTTGTCCTTTTTGTTCTGGGAAGTTGGGAAAGAAGACTTATTCTTCAGCTGGGAGGCGTTCATGGTCCAGGAGCTGAGACAGAGATAGTAGCTCTCTCAATCATGCTGCCCTCCGGTCTCAAACTTGTGACCTGCCGACGTTTCTAGTCATTATGTTCAGCATCTTAACCACTAATCCACCACAATCCCTTTAAGCTGCTGAACCATACATATATGTTTATCAGCAGAAACTCTGAGAATCTTGCTTGAGGATTTACTGGATAATTCTGGGAATTGGAAAAAACTTTGATTTCTTTAAAACAATGAATACAAGAGAATGCAAAATTCAAAGACACATCCTGTCATGCAGAGCTCTTTGGGTGCATGTTTCTTAAAAGGCTATGAATCCCTTAGTGTTCAATCATATTTGTTGTCACGTATGAGGCCAGGACTGCAGTTGCTTAGTGGTTAAGAAGCTGTGCTTAATGATTGGAAGGTCAGCAGTTTCAGACACGAGTGCTGCATGATGGAGTGAGCTCCCGTCTCTGCCCCAGCTCCTGCTAACCTAGAAGCTTGAAAGCAAGAAATTGTAAGTACAGTAATACCCCGGATAATGATTGCATCGGATAACACTAGAATTGGATAATGATGCAAGTTTTATGGAAAAAACTTGCATTGGATAATGATTATTTAGCATTATCCGAGGCAATGGTCTGCGGGTGTGGGGTGGTTTGGGTAGAACTTCTACCCAATCCACCCCCCACCCGCAGCGGTCTCTGCGACTGCAGTAGGATTGGGGAAAGGCACGTGCCTTTCCCCCAACCCTACTGCAGTCGCAGAGACTGCATGAATGAAGTAAAGGCAGGGAGGAAAAGAGTGAGACACGATCGGGTCTCTCTCTTTCCCTTCCTGTATTTAAACTACAGGCAGGAAGGGAAGAGAGAGACGTGATCGGGTCTCTCTCTTTCCTCCTGCCTGTAGTTTAAATGCAGGGAGGGAAAGAAAGAGACGCGATCAGGTCTCTTTCTTTTCCTCCCTGCCATTAAAGGGCTTTTCTTTAGCATTGTTCAATCCATGCATCGGACAATGCTAAAAATTGGATAACATCATGACTTGTGGAACCAAGTCATAACGTTATCTGGGGTTTTTACTGTAGATAAATAGGTACCACTTCAGTAGGAAGGTAAACAGTGTTCTGTGCACTCCGGTGTCTAGTCACACCTCCAAAATGTCCACAGAAATGTCTGCAGATGCATACAGCACTGGCTCTTTGGCTATAAACAGATATGAGCACCAAACCCTAGAGTCAGTTACGATTGGCTTCTGAGCAAGCGTGACCTTTACCTTTACTATGAAGGTTGCCACCTCCTTTTTTTCTGTTAAACTTTTTATCTGTAACAGGTACAAAAGGGATATTCCTCATCCTTGGAGCCAACAAAAAATGGCCAGTGCAGATGGCTGAACATTTTTGCTCAGTTTATGTTGGTAAGAACTTGCAAAAAATCAGCATTTCTTCAACAGCTAAATGAAAAAGAACTTCAGATTTTTTAAATTCTAGTGGTGGTGGTATGTCAGATTGAAAAATGTATCCGTTTCTAATTTTTTGATAGATACATACCCTAGAGAAACAAAAGGTTTATGGGTGTAGAGTTGTGATAAGAAAATATTTTATTTATTTTATTATTATTATTTGCAACCATTACCTGCAGCCCAAATGAACTTCATGTTTCAGTGTGTATGCTGCCTGAACTTGAAGTTAAACAAGTCTGATCTGGTCAGTGTTTGAATGGGAGACAGTATAGGGCATCCCAAAAGTTGCTTTATGTTGCTGGAACAATGGAAGAGCTGCTACCCAATGGATTCTAGGAGGATTACTGCAGTTTTTATTATCTCAATTCTCCCTCACCTTTAAGAATGTTTTTCTGCAAATCTTCCCAATACACCACCATCTTCTGGTGAAACATCTAAACAGAAGACACTGTGAAGGAAGGCGTGAAGAAATAAGCCTACTTTCTGATGTCTTCCTGCCTGGCCCAAAATTGTTAAAGTAATCTTTGTTCATTCTCTCTCCCCCTACCCCCACCTTCTGATAGAAGTCTCTGTTTTGATCCCTGTTCTTGGCCAAATGCTATTGAATGTGATTTTAAAAAGTAAACAATACTTCCCCTAGATCTCTGACCCATGTAGACCTTGTTCAACTGTAGATGTCTTAGAGCTAATAAAGAATCAGACAGCCTTTCTAAATTGTGTATTGGGCCCTTTATCCTTGCAGGGGTCAATGTTCTGACTTTATAAGTGTGGCTTTTGCCACGGGCTTCAGTGAAGACTGGTTCTTCCACAAGTCTTTCACTGTAAACTCTGGGAACATAATTTCCATTATTTCCACCAGACAAATTAAGCCATCATGTCAAATTCTATTAGTCACAGTTATACACATATAATCAACCAAGCAGATGTAGACAGACATGTTAATGCATTGATGCAAAAACCAATTGTTTTCTAGTTTCCTAGCTATCTTTATGTTACTTGGGGAAGGAGGGTATTCCTTTCTTCTTTCTGAGACATATTTCACAGATATAGTGTCATTTGCTCAACAATAAAGGTTTCCTTCTCGAAGACAGTATTAGAAATTCTAGGGGGAAAGACGGGTGGGTCACGTTCAATTAATTCAGCTGGTTGAAATGCTACAAATAAACAGAATGACATTTTTATAAAATATACAGCTGAGTTATGTTATGACATTCTTGGGGGGGGGGAGCGGGGGCAGGGGAGAGATTTGATCAGAAGGCAGAGAGGGGGAGAGACCAGAGTTTGCCCTATTAATCAAGTATGTGCGTTTGCAAGCCAGAATGTAAACAAGTCATGGAAGTGTGTGTTAGTGATATATGTTTATTATCTTATCTTTTCAACCCAGGAACTATTTTGCATCCTTAATAATGGATGGCCCTGCTCTCTTGCTTTTCTTTGTATCCCAACTTCAGTCAAGTGTGTCAATATCACTCAACAGTATTAAAAAGTTGCACCCAGCTAATTTATCTGATTGTTTGTCATAGCATCGTGACCTTCCTCACTGGGCAGCATGCCATTAAAAAGCAAGGCTCTGGTTTTATCAGCGGATAAATTATTGTAGCACTTAAATATATGCTCCAGCAGTCTCTATTTACCAGGCACAGTCTCTATACTGTGGCACCTGCCTCTAGTCAATCACTCTTCTTGTTTGAACCACTTTCTTAATAAGAACTGAATTTTTTAAAACTAAAGTTTGAGTATATGTACCCAATCTCATTAGTGATAGTAGCCGGAGTCATCATTTTGTTTCAGCTCTCTGGTGAACTTCCTAGATGTTACATATCCGAGTAAAAGGCAGATGTAGTTTCTCCCCAATGTGCATAATGAATGCTAGTAATAGACAAGCTCGCCTATTTGCTTAGAAAGAATGCAACATGTTATAAACCTCCCCATTCCAAATAGCAGATTATACCTCTAAGCAAATATGAAGCCTCATTGAGGGGTTCTTCAAACTCCTGTTTGAAATAGACAATAGGGATGATGATGATATTGTTATTGCTGCTGCTGTTCAATTGCATAGTTAAGTCCTTCCCTTTGTGACCCCATGGAATATTGCACGCCAGGCACCCCTATCCTTCACTATCCTCCGCAGACCGCTCAACTCTACACCCATTGAGTCAACAATGCCATCTAGCCATCTCATCCTCTGCTGCCCTCTTCTCTTTTTGGCTTCGATCTTTCCCAGCATCAGGGCCTTCTCAATTGAGTCCTCTCTTCTCATTTGGTGGCCAAAGTACTTTAGTTTCATCTTCAATATTTCTCCTTCCAAGGAGCAGTCAGGGTTGATCTCCTTCAGGATCGACTTATTTGATCTCTTTGCTGTCCAGGGTACTCTCAAAACTCTCCTCCAGCACCACATCTCAAAAGCATCTATTCTTCTACGCTCAGCCTTCCTTATGGTCCACCTCTCACAATAATACATTACTACTGGGAATACCATTGCTTTGACTATGCAGACCTTTGTTGGCAGGGTGATGTATCTACTTTTTATTATGTTCCCTAGGTTTTTCATAGCTTGCCTCCCAAGAATTAATTGTCTTTTTATTTCATGGCTGCAGTCACAATCTGCCATGATCTTGGATCCTAAGAAGGTAAAGTCTGTCACTGCTTCCATTTCTTCCCCTTCTATTTGCCAGGGACTGATAGGGCCAGTTGCCATAATCTTGGTTTTTTTGATATTGAGTCTCAGGCCAGCTTTTGCACTCTCTTCTTTCAACCTAATCAATAGGTTCTTTAGGCCTTCTTCACTTTCTGCCATTAGAGTAGTATCATCTGCGTATCTCAGATTGTTAAGGTTTCTCCCAGCAATTTTAATTCCAGCTTGTGATTCATCCAGCCCTGCATTGTGCATTATGTACTCTGCATATAAGTTAAATAAGCAGGGTGACAATATGCAGCCTTGTTGTACTCCTTTTCCTATTCTAAACCAATCAGTTGTTCCGTATCCTGTCCTAATTGTTGCTTCTTGATTCATGTACAGATTTCTCGTAAGACAGATGAGGTTGTCTGATATTCCCATCTCTTTAATTACTTGCCCCTGGTCCACACAATGAAACAGAAGTAGACTTCTTTCTGTACTCTTTTGCTTTCTCCATGATCCAGAGAATGTTGGCAATTTGGTGACTTCAATTCTGGAATATCATCCAAAATGTGCACCAACAACATTGGATGTGAATGACTTCACTAAATTAGATGGTGATAGTTAAACTTAAACCTGCACAGTATCACTTCTTCTGAGACGCTCAGATGTCAGCTTTGTTCCCGCATTTTTAAAAGCAATTTGTTTACAAGATCTGAACATAGCAAAGATTCATTCACTATCTCATCTTCCAAGGGAATATATGCTATCATCTGCCAGACGGTTGCTCTTCTACATTTTTGCACAGGACAAAAAGGTTTGCTTCTTGTTATAGCTGTTAGGTATTGTTCCAGGCCATAAAGGAAGCCACAACCTTTAGCTTGCAAAATTGGAGCAGGGCTATTGATGATAAAACCTGGTAGAGATTGTTAATTCATAGGGTTGCCATGAATTGGACTCAACTTGATAGCAAACAGCAACAAATGTGTTTGGTACAGTAATACCTCAGATAACATTAGTATCGAATAACACTAAAATCGCATAACATTAAGCAATCTGGGGGGAAGAATTGCATCGGATAACATTAAGATCCTATGGGATGCTTCAGATAACAACCGCTAAAGCCTGTGTGGTTACAATGTATCTCTATGGATCCCATAGGATTTTAACATGCATCAGATAACACTAAAAATCATATAACACCAAGACTTGTGGAACCAGGTTTTAGTGTTATATGAGGTTTTACTGTATTTTTTTATTTCCCTATGATTTCATGACTATTTCTCCCCCTCTCCCCCACAAGACAGTGTATATCTGCCAGCTTAGGATATTTGAACCGCAAAGCTTATGTCAAAATGCATGTGTTCCTATTTAAGTTGCTTTAAGGGACTAAGAATGCTATGCCTCTGGGAAATTGAAGCATTTTATCCTTCTGTTGTTCTCTTATATTTCACTAGCAGGGGTTCCAAACCTTTACAAGCCGGGGGCCGGGTCATGCTCTCTCAGTTATCTTTGAGGGCTGGACAGCCATTCTGCCCTGCCTGCATGATTGGGGTGGCTGTTTTGTCCCAACAGCTTCAAAGGGCTGGCCATTTTGTTTCTCAAATGGCTTTGGAGGGGGGCCACATGAAATGGCACCGCAGGCTGGATCCGGCCCACAGACCTTAGGTTGAGAACCCCAGTACTAGAGAATTAAGAGTTTGTAGTGGCAAAAACATGGGCCATGGGTTTCCCCAGCTTTGTTTATCTTGACCTTGGGATCTGGATTAGGATTGGCCAGTTTAGCAGCTGGATGTTGAACAGGCTGATAGCATTCAGGTGGTATGGATTCTGACTGCCATACCAGCAAAGATCAGGCTTCCCATCAGAGCTGCTGGAATCTTGCTACAGAGCCTGCTCCTTTTAATTCCAGAAATTGTATTTGAAAAATCTGTTACTCAAATTTCCTATAGGAATGCATTGAAAACCAAAATTCATAACTTGAAACATGGCTTCCCATAGGAATGCACTGAAAACCAATTAATCTGTTCTGGAAAAAATCATAACTGAAGCCATTATTTTCAATTGATTTTCATTCATACTGTGAAAATTTTGTAACTCGAACCATTTGTAACTCAAGGTACTGCTGTATCATATCTGTTAGGTTGTGAGCCAAAGGGCATGTATGGACTCTTGCTATTTCACCAGTGCTTTAGAAATGGAGGTGCTTTATATTTGTCAAATAATTAGAATCAATAGGCCATAGTAGTTGAGCATTTTGAACAATGCAGGCTTACATCCTCATTCTGCCAAGCAAATTCACTACAAGGTGTTGGGCCAGTAATTCCCTCTAAACTCTCACAGGGTTGTGGCAAGAATAAAATCAGTCAGGTCAGAACCAACGAATGCTACTTTTTACTCATAGTGGAGAGGTGGAATAAAAATAAAATAAAATAAGTAGGTAAATGCAACTATTGCCACCACAGCCACTAAGAGGAATAACAATACTCTGACAGGAGTAGCTGCAACATGCGCCTCATGTTCATGAGGGAGACATGTTCATGAGGGAGACAGGACTCAAATTAAGGGTTCCCTGGTGCATAGCAAATCTTTTAGTCACCACATAGCATCAGCCCTCATTAGTGATGAGATCATCAGTCGCCACAAGACATGAAACATTCAAACCAAAAGTGTCTAAATTAGATGGCTGCTTCTGAAAGGAATGATGTCAGTCGGAGAGGAACTCACGGACTCCATTTACTCTCTGAAATGAAACCTCATATGTGACTGCATAAGAAATGGTTTACCTGGGCTCTTCAGTACACAAAGAAGCACGGGAGGGGGGAGGAAATAACTACTACTATTCCTATTCCTATTATTATTTCATGTCAGAAATTATTCTGGGTTGAAAGGATTTTTGCAGAAGAAACTCTGCTCAGAGAACACCCATTCATGTCCCCAGGGGCAGGGATTCCATCATGCAGTACCCGGGTCTTGAACTGCTGACTTGCCAGCCTTCCAGCTAACAAGACAAGCTTCTTAACCATTGAGCCACTGCAGCCCCTAACCTTTAGAATGGGATAGTGTAACGGCAGTGAAAACTGCTCAATCCACGGCTGTTTTCCCCCCTGTCCTTTACTGAGATACAGACTGAGAACAATTGTGGATTAAAATTGTTGGAGTTTTTTTAAAAAATTATCAACTTCACGTGCATGTTTGCTCAATGTAAAAGCAAAGCCACAGTTTACATGCAGGTTGTTTGGCTTCAAGCAAAAAGTCAAGTATAAAATGGCATGTCATTTTAAAGACAGAACTTTTGCTCCTTCATTACGTTGACATAAGCAACCCGCAAGAATCTGTATTGGTCATTTTCTGTCTCCTGCATATTTCACTGTTCATAGTACACTAATGCCACCGTGTGGTAAGGTAGAAATATACTCTGACAAGCATTAAGGTTTAAAGTTTATGTATACATACACAACACATCAGTTCAAACACAAACTTTGTCCTGGTTGTTTTGCTTCTTCTTTTTTCATTAATACCAGAGAAAGGGAAGCATTTTGTTGGCTCTCCATTTCAAGGAAATCCACCAAATTTCCATTTCCCACACCACATTTAGACCAGAACACACTTATTCCTTGGACGGCATACTTTTACAAATCTTAAAATAGAATATGTGAATCAAAAACTGCACCCAGTTTGCATCTGCCAAGCCCCCTGTGACACAATCATTGCAGCCACAACTCTGTTAGTGATCAGTGTTTGACCCTGATGGACTCAAGAGTGACTCAGCCTTCCATCCTTTCAAGATCATTGGAGGCAAAATGCGCATTACTTTGTGAACCACTTAGAGAGTGCTCTAAGTGCTATGGGGCAGTATGCAAGTATAGTTGCTATTTCTATATAAAATGAGTGGGTGAACCATGTGAGTGGTGTTTCTTAGAGGAATGGCAGGACAGAAAGTGTTGGGGAGAAATAACACCCCCCCCTTCCTAATGTAATATCTTCTTGCTGTAACGTTTTGTTTTACTTTTTTATTTTCCTAACATCTCTCTACAGCAGGGGTTATCAACCTATGGCCCATGGGCCAAATCTGGCCTGCAATCCTATTTCATGTGGCCCACCACCCTCACTCCTGCTGGTAGTGGAAAGAGGCAAAGATTCATTTATGGCTGTCGTAAGCGCGTTTATGACAGTCATGGACATTCCAGGTAGGCCCATTGTTTCAGGTGGTAACTCTTTGTTGGAGCCAATTGCTCAATATGTGGACCACCAGATTGAAACATTTGTGAAGGACCCTCCTTCCTATATTAGGGATTCAGCTGACTTTATTTTGCAGCTAGAAGGCTTCAACGTACCGGATAGTGCTGGCCTGTTGACCATGGATGTTAATGCTCTTTACCTATGGAGGAGGCTAGGATGGTTGTAAATAATACCTTGAGACAATGAATCCAATTCCTGCTACCCACTCATTTTCTTTTGGATCTGCTGGACATTTGTTTAGAAAATATTTTTTTTCCAGTTTCAGGATTCTTTTTATCTTCAAACACAAAGTGTAGCTATGGGTAGTTGCATAGCACCCAGTGTAGCCACCTGTACATGATTTATTTTGAAAAGAAGGTTATTCACACATGCCTTCGTCACCTCCAGACTTGATTACTGTAATGCGCTCTACATGGGGCTGCCCTTGGTGACCATTCGGAGGCTACAGCTGGTTCAGAACGCAGCGGCTCGGGTAGTGATGGGGTGCGGGCGTTATGCTCGGGCCTCACCACTGCTCCGGGAGCTGCACTGGCTGCCAGTATGCCTCCAGGTGCAATTCAAGGTGCTGGTCATTACCTTTAAAGCCCTATATGGTAGTGGGCCAGGATACCTAAGAGACCGCATCACCCTAAGAATGTCTGCCCGGCCCACTAGGGCGGACCGGAGGGGCTCTCTTGTGACTCCATCTGCTAGGGAGGCTCGTCTTGCGAGCACTAGGAAGAGGGCCTTCTCCGTGTTCGCCCCGGCCCTTCTGATGAACTTGTGAATTTTTAATGTTTTATGGTGTTGTGTGTTTATAGATTACCCATTGCGGTAATACATTTTGTAAGCCGCCCAGAGTCGGGTCTTCCCGAGTGGGGCGGGGTATCAAATTCGAACAAATAAATAAATAAATAAATAATAAATATTCTGAACCCTGAATTTAATCCATTTTTTGCACATATTGTGGTATAGAAGAGATTCATTGATGACCTTTTTTTTTCATTTTTGATAAACATTGCATCATACAAGACTTTATAACATGGCTCACCAATCAGGATCCTAATATAAAATTTTCTTCTGACATGGATCTTAAAGCCTTATCATTTTTAGACATCAGTGTTTATATCTCTGATCAAGGAACTTCGTGCATGAAACTCTTTTGTAAACCCACAGACAGAAATGTTTATCTCCAGTTTGGGTCATTCCATCCACATTATTTAAAACATAACATTCCATATAGTCTCTTCTCAAAGGCAAAAAGGAACTCGTCTACTGAAGGAGACTTTCTAGAATCAGGTAATAATATCAGGGAGGCATTACACCAAAGAGGCTACCCCCATCACATCATCGATTGTTCCTTTGATAAGATTCAAAAAATACCCAGAAACGTACTTTTGACACAAAAAATGAAAACCAGCAAATTTAGAATCAATTGGTCTCTGGAGTTCTTTCAATTGGCCAATGATATTAAAAAGATTATACATAAACCCCTGCATAACCTTGGTGACATGCCAGAATACAATGATAAACCAGTTATAGGTTTTAGAAGGACCAGATCCCTGGGCAATATAGTAACACATACTGAATGCATGGCCAGACAGGGGCTAACACAGAATATTATATGCGGTCATTACAGATGTCACAACTGTGTCATATGCAAATTTGTCTGGGAAACAAAGGCTGTATCCTTTCCAGAAGTTGATTTCCATCTTAAACTCAAAAAAGTGTGGCAGGTAGACTCTAAGGACACTACCGTCAGGGATTTAGTTTGTGAATTCAATTGTGTACTTTTGATGAGTTGCCACAACGAAACTACATCACTGATGAAAATAAGGATTATGCCGTATGAAAGATTGTTTCAGCGACTTTCAGGAATGCTAGGATTCAATGGCCGGGAATGCAAATTGATGACATCATTACACTTGGAAGATACCCTGTAAAAATTACATTTTTGCTAGGGGCGTCCAGTTGTTGGTGAGCCAGAGACCAAACCATGCAACTGATCGTAGTGATACAAAGTGTGTTAGATAGAGGATAAAATAATCTATGTTCTGGCACTATTAGAATTTGTTTGGGCTTTCCAAAAAGTTTTTATGACAAAGTTTATCCAAAAGTCCTCAGGTAAAAGGGACAAATCTGTCTGAAATCAACCAAAACCACTCTCCATGGCTGATAGAGGTTGCTGATGAGGACATTGAATGGTTTTGCTCAGTTTCCAACAGATTTGTCCCATTCATTTGAGCGCTTTTGTGATGTCGTTTGAGGATTTTTTTTGTAAATGTTGTCATAAAAATGGTTTCTGAAGTCTGACCAAAATTCTAATAGTGTCATAACAAAGGTTATTTTACCCTCTATCTAATGCACTTTGGGTCACCTCAATCGGTTGCGTGGTTTGGTCGCTGGCTCACCAACAATGGGACACCCCCTGCAAAAATGTCATTTTTCTGAGGCACCTTTCGAGTTTATTGATGTAATCATTTTGCATTCCCAGACTTTGGGTCCTAGCATTCCTGAAAGTCGCCGAGATGATCTTTCATACAAATTAATCCTTATTTTCATCAGTGCTATAGTTTTGTTGTGGCAACTTGTCAAAAGTACACAATTTTCATTACATGCCAAATGCAGTCAGACAACCCTACCGAAAGATAAGACATTCATCGAATTCATGTCAAAACTGTAACAGCATTAATTGCATTTATTTATGGATTTGTCCTTGTGCTAAGAAATATGTCAGAAAATCTTCAAGACCCATAAAGATACAAATTGGAGAACCTAGGTCCAGAATTAGAAACCAGGTATTAAAGCACCTTTAGTCATATACTAAATCAAAGTGGGTCACACAGACAAGTATTTCAAGTTTGTAGTTATTGAAGTTGTGCAACCTAAACCTTTTGGAAAAAAAAGTATTGATAAATTGTTGTTGCAGAGAAATAATGTGTTTTCAGAGTGTATGATTTTGTTTTCATTCTATTGTCTACAGAGAAAAACTTAAGATTATATCCTGATGAAGAAAAATTCTTTTGAAAAACTGGTTGTTGTTGTTGTTGTTGTTATACTGGAACAGTTTTGATGATACATACAGTAATACCCTGGATAACGCGAGTACTGGATAGGGCTAAAACTGCATAACGTTACAAGATTTTCGCAAAAATCTTGTATCAAATAACGTGATTTTTAACGTTATCTGGTACAAGCGTATGCGTGGGGGGAGTTGGATGGGTAGAACATCTACCCAATCCAAACCCCTCCCTAGCACCCGCCTGCCTTTCCCCCTAGCCTTTCCTCTGTTTATTTTCCCTTCTCTGACTGCCAGCTGATGATCGGAGGCTTTTTTTTAAACTGCAGGGAAGGGGGGAGAGAGAGAAATGTGGTTGGTTCTATAGAGAAGTAAAGGAGGCCAAAGCTTCTCTCCCTGTCACTTCGTTCCTTCCCTCATCATTTTTGAATGTCTTCCATCCTAAAAGATACTCACTTTTTAGCTATACGTATAGATACATGAACATCAACACTTTTAAGTTTACCTAAAAGTTTGAAGATTTCAACCCTTCCACTCATCTTTCAAACTTAGCTATATAGATATTTTATGGGTGAGGCTCTTATATTCACATTCGCTGTAAAGGGGGGGGGGACACCACAAATTTCAATGAAAGTTATAAAAACAGCACAAGACAGACTATGTCAGTCGTCATCCTAAGAGGGAATTCCAGACCATTGCTGTAATACTGCCTGCATCATGATCCTAAACTCATAAACAAGAATTTTACCCGTATGGCTGCTCCAGATATTATACAGTAAATGTCCCAATTTACATAACACAGTTTCCTATGGGTTTGCTTTGAGTTACATAAAAAAATCATTTTTCCTATGGGGTTATTTTGATTTACATAAATATCTTTTTCCTATGGGTTTGCTTCGAGTTAATTAAAAATTCATTTTTCCTAAGAGTTTGCTTCGAGTTAAGTAAAAAAGCCGATGTACATAAAAGCCTACAGAACGGACTTTTTTATGTAACTAGGGGTTTTACTGCATTCTATATTCTGCAGTCCTCTTCTAGGCACATGAAGGAAATGGGCTACAGAGGAAGCTGGCATCAGAACACTGCAAAAGGAACTACTTACCATATATTCTCAAGCCAACCCGAATATAAGCCGAGGTATCTAATTTTGACCTGACAACCCAGGAAAATAGATTGACCTGAGTATAAGCCAATGATGGGAAATGCAGCAGCAGCTAGTAAGTTTCAATAATCCAAATACATGAAAATATGGTAAAATTAATTAAATTGTTGGAGCGTCTCAATCCAACATGGTCTTGGGACCCTCATGGTCACTGACCTGAATATAAGACGTTTCCCCTTTTGGGGGATCATTTTTGGGACTGAAAAACTAGGCTTATGCTCAAGTATATAAAGTAATTTGTGCACAGATAACTCTACTGACTCACAATACATGTGAGCCTCATTTATATTTTATTTATTTATTTATTACACTTGATACCCCGCCCCAATCGGGAGAACCCGACTCTGAGCGGCTTACAAGACACTAAAAATAAAATTAAAAACATAAGAACAATTTATACCAATAAAAGCATCAAAGTTAAAAGATCATCAAAATTTTACCACAAAAATTAAAAACAATACACAGTCCCACTTCCAGACCCAGGGTGGCAATCCTTTAAATAAGCCACCTGGTAAGGGAACTCGTATTCCCGGGTCCCCAAACCTGACCTGCCAGCCAGGTTTTCAAGCCCTTTCGAAAGGGCAGGAGCTCTGTCTGAAGGCGCAGTTCGGTGGGCAGGAGGTTCCAGAGGGCTGGGGCGGACACGGAGAAGGCTCTCCTCCTGGTGCAGGCGAGATGCGCCATTCTCGCCGAAGGAACAACAAGGGAGCCTCTCCGATCCGCCCTGGTGGGACGGACAGATGTTCTTGGGGTGGCGCGGTCTCTTAGGTATAAGATCCTTGGGGATCTGGCATTTTGCTCAATGGTTGAAATGAATTGACACTTTCAGTCAATGGAGCATCAAGGGCATAACATTTCACATTTGGGGACATTACTGGGGGGAACAGTACCAGTTGTGTTAGAATTTAGGGATATGTGTTCAGGAATAAACTAAGCAAAGGCAGAGGGTTAATAGAGTCCCCTGGAACAGTGGCTTCTCTCCCATATACAGTGGTACCTTGCTTTAAGAGCATAATGCATTCCACAGGATTGCTCTTTCAGCGAGTTTGCTCTTTATGCAAAACACCATTGTAAATGACCAATTGTGAGGGGGATTGCGGACCCCGATTTATTTGTTAAGCGAGTTTTTGGTTGGTTTTATTTGTTAAGCAAAGCAAACATTCAGAGAAAATTCTGCTCTTTATGCGAGTTACTCTTTAAGCGAGGCACTCTTTATGCGAAATTTGACTGTACTCCATTGCAAGGAGCTTTAATCTTAGGTATAACAAAGAATACACATCCAAATTACATTAATTACTTTGGCATACAGAAACATGCCATTTTAAGAAGCAATCCATTTTTAATTTTTTTAAAAAAGAAACAACTCATGAATAAGAAAAACAACAGTTTCAGGAATAGCTCCTGACAACAGCAAGGAAAACAGGAAAGCTTCTATTGCAATATTTATATTTCTCATAAACTACTCTAGATGAATATTTTCATAATGGTTTCGTTCAAACATTTTTTTCAAAAATGGAGAGTACTTTACTCATTGAAGCGACTCCTTCATGCCACATACAGGATCAGCAAGAGCTGAGTTGCTTTTACAGTGAGAATGACAGAAAAGCAATTTTCAAGATGTCAGTAATACCAAGTGTGAACCAAGAAGGAGGTGGTAACCGAAAAATAAAAGCCAGTGTCAGACTTGGGCAGATCAAGTCTTGCAAACTGGGGTCTTTGAAATAGAAATAATTTGGGGGGGGGGGGGAGAGAGAATAAAAAAAATTCCTATTAAAATTTCATAAAAATCAGGGTGCAAAGAGGAAGCCGGTGGCTTCCAGCTGCAGGGCAATGTTGATAGCCTGGTTGATGGTCAGGCCCAGCCCGTGGATGCAAATCTCAGAGTAGCCACTCCCAGGGGCCAGAAGCTTCTGGCACCGGCTCAGCTGGGCCTTGAAATCTGTCTTCATGTTGATGTAGATGTCGCTGCGGCGCTGTGGGAGGCAGCGGGGCAAGCACATCTGGAGTGCCATGGTACACAGGAGTGATTAGGAGCCCCTGCCACGGGGTGCCCATCCTGCCTTGCTGGCTACACCAGGCATGAAGCTGAGTGGCTAATTGGTTGGCTTGGGCCGGGTATGAAGGGCCCGACCCAGGAGTCAGCCCTCTTTGATGTTCTGGAACTGAAGAGGACACAGAAGGGGCTACTTTCTGTCTGGCTGGATTCATTACCCTAAAGTATCTCCCTTCCCAGCCTTGTGTTTGCATTGCATCTTGTTCACAAGACGGTCATAGGAAGACCTGGTTGTGGTAGTCTCTGGAATGTTGCTGCTTGAAAAGTTTCGTGTGTTATGTTTTCCTACGTGTCTTGCACTGTTCTAGTTTGTAAGCTTGACTTAGGTGTGAGAAATAAACAATTCCCAAATGTTGTTGTATCCAAGCTTACTTTTAAAAGTTGAAATTAATTGAACTTCTAAAACAGTGATAACAAGTCTGCCTTTGCCCAGAAGATGGCAGTGCCGCCTATGCTAAAAGGAAGCGCCCCAGCTTGCAGAATCTGAAAATGTAAGAACAAGCAAGAGCTTTTGAGAAGTTTCATAATTAAAAAGCGAGAACTGACGCTGTTTTGTTTTTCTTTTAAACTCCTGAATGGATAAGAACTAGAAAAGTATACAAGATCTGCAGAGAGCAGGAAATAATGGAGACATTCCACTGACATTTTGAAGCAATGGAATTGGGCTCAGCTTTAAGAAAATACATTGTAAGGAAGAATATCCACTTACCTACCTGGATCTACATTTAGAGATAAATACATGAAATTTTCTTAAAGACATGCAGGTATATGTGTGGGAAGTACCAAAGCATGCAACAATGGGTTTGGGGCACAATGCATTCTGTGTCCTCTCTCCATCTGTTTTGGAGTGAATCTTGAAAACCATCTGGGTTCAAGACTTCAAGTCCTTCCTCCAGTCTACTTCATCCTGCTTTCGCCTCTAAATCCTTGTAAAGAAAGTTGACTGTTACCAGAATAGGGTCACAGCAGTTTCTTCTTCTTCTAGCTGGGAAGCCTGTGTCGATGCCTCAGATGTAAGAATGAGGGCTTGAGGAAAAAAATCCATTTAGGATCCATCTCATTGTTTTTCCTTTACATCTGGAGCTCCCTCAACTGGCCTGATTAATTCTGTAGACAACTTAGTTCCCAACCTACTAAGATCACACCTGTACAGTCATACCTCACATAACGAATTTAATTTGTTCTGCAAGGCTGCTCGCTATGTGAGCTTTTTGCTATGCGAGTCAGACTCACATAACGAATTTTTTGCTATGCGAGTCGGACTTTTCCCTATGGAAAAACTCGCATAACGAGTGTTTCAATGGGGAAAACTTGCATAGCAAAAAAAATTCACTATGTGAGTTTTCGCCATAGAAATGCTCGTTATGCGAGTTTTTCCATAGGGAAAAGTCCGACTTGCATAGTGAAAAATTCGTTATGCAAGTCGGACCGCTTAGCGTAAAACTTGCTCTTTATGCGAGTTTTTCGCTAAGCGAAACGCTCATTATGCAAGGTTTAACTGTATGTACAAATATATACATACACACACACTGAGGTTAAGATTTTTGTTTGTTTTGCAACACATGTTCATAGGCCCTGTTTGCATAGATCAGGAGTTCTCAACCTTTTAAAGCTGGGAGCCAGGCCATGCTCCCTCAGACAACTTCAGGGGCCAGAAGGCCATTTTGCCCTTCCTCCACCGAATGGCACTTCCTGGTGTGATGGAGGTGGTGGTGGGCCACATGAAATGGTGCCATGGGCTGTACCTGGCCTGTGGGTCGCAGGTTGAGAATCCATGGCATAGATACTAGCCAGAAAACAATAGGAAACAGAAAAAACGGTGGAAGACAGAGGTGCCTGGAGGGCGGTGGTCCATGGGGTCGCGAAGAGTCAGAATCGACTGTGCGACTGAACAAAAAAAAAAAAAAACATTTTATGTCTCCCTCTCCCATTTTCTATGTCTCTGTGTTAGCAACCAGCCACACTTAGCCACTCACTCTATACCCACCCCACTCCAGTTGCCTTTTCCCTATACATATAGATTTCACCTCCAAAGGCTCATCTATTAATTTTGAATATGTGTCAAAGAAATGCCTTATTATGTAATTTGTTGATGTGATGGGGGGTGATTGATTGGTTACAACAACAAGATTAATTACAACCAAAACTGGAACATCGGTTTTGATTTCCAGCTTGATGAACAGTACAAAGAGATTTGGAATATTGCTATCAATTATAAATTGGCAAGTGAAATATGGTTGAATAAAGGAACAGCAAAAAAAGATTTCAAAGATATTTGGGGAGAGTTGTTGGATTATGCTTTATTGAAAGGGAAATGAACAATGCCTTTGCAAAACAACAGCAAGAGATTTTTAGATGAATGGGTGTTTGTGTGTGAAATATGAGAAAATACAATAAAAGAGTAAAATAATTTTCTTTCAAGGTCCAATGGGAGGTGCTTGTAGAGTGATATTTTTTATTAGTTGCATATTATAATTTTTTGCACTCTGTTGGTTTTTGTATTCTTTTGATTGCATGTCCTAATTTTTTTTAAAAAAATCAGAAGATGGCTTAACTTTGCTGATAATCATTATTTCTGAGCTAACTTGAGGGTTCCTTTTTAAGCATAAATTATTATTATTATTATTATTATTAAATTCAAATTTATATGCCGCTCTCCTTGCCGAAGCAACCCAGAGCGGCTAACAATGTTACAATAGAAAACATAATATACATATAATATAACAAGTATAATACAATCAATGTGGTCGACAAGACCTTCATAAAAAATAATTAAAAAGATATATAAATGCTTCCAAATGATGAAGAATGTGGGAATGTCGGTGTATATTATTATTCAAGTCAGTCAGACTATGCTTCCTTGCTCCTATGTATTTTAAAATGAAGCTCATTAAAGATGGCAGGCGTTTTTTCCAAAGTTGACTTTCCCCCCAAGAACACCAGACAGATGAGCCTGTACAGATTGTCCATTTTGATAAAACAGGCTGTCATCGACTCATGATACAGATTTTTTGGGTCTATTGAGATAACTGATGTTCTTAGTCAATGGGTCGAGTTACAAAAGGTTCTGAGCACAGTTTGCATGTGTGTCTGATTCTTATCTCTACATTATGTTACCAAATGATGAAACTAAAGACTTTGGACAGCTAACATCTGTTGTTTCTGTTTTACCAGTGGACAAGGATGTCGGTCCCTATGAGTGTGGCCAGTTAATTTGATTTCCTGGCTTAACATCTTAATGAGTCATCTGGTTATCTTGGTTTAGGCTTATATTGTTTATATGGATAGGTCCAGGATATGAGTATCCAAGAAACAGAGTAGCTGAGAAACTTTTGTGAAAGAAGATTCTGAGGACTCACATAAAGCAATAGATCTGCACTATGAGATCAAATCATGGAAATACTATGACTAGAATTCTATTGGTGTTTGTCTAAGTTTTGCTTTACATCTTGTATGTCATAGCGTCTAACTAAGGAGGTACTCTTGCACTCCCTGATTGCAGAAACGTGCACACAATCCAGTATGAAACTAACATACAAGTATGAACAATAAATAAAATAAACACAAGTCCCAGGTACCAATTAGCTATGATAAGTCACATCAAGTTATGCAAATATTATGTAAACACCAATGGGATTCTGACCTTTTTTAAAAAAAAATAACAGGAAAATCAAGAGAGCTAATCTGCTTAAGAGCATCTGAAGGTGTCTGAATGACTATTCAAAGGCTCATAAAGGTAAAGGTTTCCCTTGCTCAAAAGCCAGTCATATCCGACTCTAGGGGTCAGTGCTCATCTCTGTTTCTAAGCCGAACAGCCAGCGCTGTTTGCTTCTGCAGATGTTTCCATGGTCATGTGGCAGGCATGACTAGACACCGGAGCGCATGGAACGCTGTTACCTTCCCACCGAAGTGGTCCCTATTTATCTACTTGCAATTTCTTGCTTTCAAACTGCTAGGTTGGCAGGAGCTGGGAGCTCATTCCGTCCTGCAGTACTCAGGAATCGAACTGCTGACCTTGCGCCTCCCAGTCAGCGTCTTAGTGACTTGAGCCACTGCAGTCCCTTTTCAAAAGCTCATAAAATCATAAAATAATGGAGTTAATAGAGGCCTATGAGGCCATGGAGTCCACCCCTCTAACTCAATGCTGGAATCCAAAACAAAACAGGTCTGACAGATGGTTGTCTAATTTTCTCTTGAATGCCTCCAGCACTGGGGTGCCCACTGAGTTCCGTTGTTGTTCTGCTCTAACAGTTAACAAGTGTTTCATTATATTCAGCCTGTACCTTGTGCCCATTATTACATGCCCTGCATTCTAGGATGATTGACAACAGATCCTGGCCTCCTCTTTATGACTATCTTTCAAGTATTTGAATAGTGCTACCTTATCCTTCCCCAGTCTCCTTTTCACAAGGCTAACCATGCCCAGTTCCTTCAGACTTTCCTCACAGAGTTTGATTTCCAGTCCCGTTATCATCCTTGTTGCCCTTCTCTGAAGTTGTTCCAGTTTGTTGGCATCCTCCTTAAAGTGGGATGTACTGAACTGGACACAGTACTCTAGATGTGGCCTAACTAGCGCCAAATATAGGGGGACAAGGTAAAGGTCACCCTTGCTTGAAAGACAGTCATATCTGATTCTAGGGTTCAGTGTTCATCTCTGTTTCATAGCCGAAGAGCCAGCGCTGTTTGCTTTGCAGAAGTTTCCATGGTCATGTGGCAGGTATGATTAGACACTGGAGCACACAGAATGCTGTTTACCTTCCCACTGAAGTGGTCCCTATTTGTCTACTTGCAATTTCTTGCTTTCAAACTGCTAGGTTGGCAGGAGCTGGGACAAAGACGGGAGCTCATTCTGCCCTGCAGTATTTGGGTATCAAACTGCTGACCTGCCACCTCTCAGTCAGCGTCTTAGCCACTTGAGCTACTGCAGGCTGGCTGACCCATGTTCAACTGCTGTTCACATGGAACCCTTCTCTACTTTGGCCTTCAAAGTTCTTGTTTGAAAGTTTTAGAGATTACTGTATCCTTCTGTTAATGCAGCCTAAAACAGCATTTGTCTTTCTTTAAGCAGCTGCATTGCACTGTTGATTCATTCAGGTTGTGAAGTACAATAATTCCAAAATCCTCCGGCTTGTAGTATTTCTGAGCCAAATATCCCCCACCTTGTAACTGTCCCCCACCCCCGGGCGTAGAATTTTTCACTTCTCTCTGTTAAATTTTATTTTGTTGTTTCTATCCCAGCATTCAAGCCTGTAAAGATATATATTTTTTAAAAAATTCTGTTTTCCAGTGTGTATTTCCTGTACTCCCTCATTCAAGTCATTAATGAAAATGTTGAAGCACACCAGGCCCACGACTGAGCCTTGTGGTTTGATCCAGCAGAGAAATTCCAACACAATCATGAGGTAGTGGAAACTAGAGGCAAAAAGCTGGAAAGAAGCATGGCAGTAGAGCAGATAGGAGAATTTCCTAAGTTTGACCTGAACCATCTGGATGGATAAAGATACAAACACGAGGTCCCCTGATGTGTTAACATGTGTATTGATTTAGAAATCTGCTGTATAAAATACATATATCTACCATTTCATGAGAGGCCATGGTGGCTTAGTGGTTAGGACACCAAGCTTAAAGATCAGAAGGTCAGCAGTTTAAGACCTGAGTGCTGTGCAACAAAATGAGCTCCCATCATCTATCCCAGCCCCTGCCAACCTAGCTGTTCAAAAGCAAGACATTGCAACAGTGGTGGGCTGTCAATAATTTTACTACCACACTGTGGGCGGAGCTGACGTCATGGGCAGAGCCAACGTCATGATGTTGTGGGCGGAGCCAAAGAAAACATTAAATAATAAATAAATAAATAAATAAAAATACAGTACACATAAAAATTGAAATAAAAATACAGTACACATAAAAATTGAAATAAAAAACACATTAAAATCAAACAATAAAAATACAAATTAAAATAGACATTAAATAGAAATAAAACCATAAAAATACAAATTAAAATAGACATTAAATACACATAAAAACACACTACATAAAACACACCCACACCTCAACCCACCCACCCACCCCAAACACAAACCCATCACCCTGGGGTCAGGGAGCAGCAGGCAGGCATGCAGCAACAGCAGCGGTGCAACGGCAAAGCGTGCTTTGCGGCGGCAAAGCGGCGCAGTGGCCTGGCAGCGTGGTGGTCTGGCAGCACGGCCTAGCACAGCCTGGCCCAGTCCGGCCCGGTAGCACAGTGCAGCCTAGCCCAGCAGCGCAGCCTGGCCTGGCCTGGCGGTGTGCTGAGGAAAGGCCGCCACTGCCGCTCCTCCAGCCACTGTGCCCTTTCTGGGCAGCCCAAAATGGCTACTCGGAAGTGCGCATGCATCAAAACTCTATTTGATGCATGTGCACTTCTATTTTGCCTGGAAAATTCATCCAGAGGGCAGCCGGAGAGGCGACCAAATCGGTCACCCATGGGTTTACTACACCCCCGGCAATCCCCTCCAGATTGTTGCTACCGGTTCAGGTGAACCGGTCCGAACCGGCAGCAGCCCACCACTGCATTGCAAGTAGATAAATAGGTACTGCTTCAGTGAGAAAGATAACAGCATTCCATGTGCTCTGGTGTCTAGTCATGCCAGCCACATGACCACAGAAATGTCTCTTTGGCTATAAACAGAGATGAACATGGTACCCTAGAGTCAGACACAACTGGCTTTTGAGCAAGGAAGATCTTTACCTTTACCTTACCATTTCATGAATGTCATGTCACCAGGTTCCTAAGAGCCATGAGCATAAGAAGAACTTACATGTCACATCTTATAGTTACAAACACATTGTTTTAAGAGTAAGATATCTTATCAAGATGGCTTATTATCTTCCTTTCTTCTTTGGCAAGTAGGAAAGCTAGGGATAAACTCAATTTTGGGTTGGACTGAGTTATGGTAGCCCTTTTGCTGTAAGAGGAAAGACCAGTCATCCATGCTGTATAAGGTTTCAAGAAGGACCATGTCCAGCTGGATTCAGGAGGGTCCCCAAAGTGTGGAGAGGTGTTTGTGTTTCCTTTTGCTATATGATATCATGTTGTATCCCCTGGTCAAGCAATGACATTCAAAGGCTGCAGTGGCTTTCTGCCTTCATCCAGATATAAGGGACAGAAGTTTATTGAGATTGTTACTAGTCCAAAATAACCAGCCAGTGCAACTAATTTTGGCACCTCTGTTCAAAAGGGAGTTACACCCAGCGGTGTTCAAAACCCAGCCAATTCACACAAAATACAATTCAAGCACAACCTGCAAATGGCAACCAGGAGAGAGGTTTGTTGGTCTGTCAGTTTAGTGTTTGTTCCCCCCTCCATTGTTTTGTTTGTTTGTTTGATGTCTCAACAAAGCAGATTGTAATTGAATTGTTTCTCATCGATCCCCCAAGAGCATTCTGAGAATTTTGGTAATCACTTTTTAAAAAAATTGTTAGCATTGCTCACTTCTCAATACTGAAAACTACTATCACTGTGTTGTATTCTCTACTTTCATTCAACCTCTTGAAGCCCTAGCCAACCTAGGTAATCTGTAGGACTTAAAACACAGGTATGAGTTTAGATGGTGTTCTTAATACAAAGGTAACATCCAATCCAGGCAACCCTCAGTTGATGGTTCTTGTAGTCAACCTAGAGAACGTTAGGGAGACTGCCTTGAGATTTAGAATTGATCAAGCTTTCTAACCACCCAGTGGGGTGAGGATCTATGGTCATAGACTCACAGAATAGTCAGGAACACATCACACAATTATGCCCACTTGTGTCACACATTCAAAATTTTGCACTTTTATTTTATTATCACAGTAGGGTTTTCCTTTGAAATGCAGTGCATGTTCAAAGGCACCCTGGAGTCTAGTTGTAGGCTGGAGAGGCTTGTTTTCAGCAAGACTGGAAATATCCTGGTAACTATGTTTATTATGTGGTGCTGCAGCAAGGTTGATCAGAAAACATTTTCAAGCACCCACATATATCATTAAACAGAGAACAACCACAATTTTAAGGAACAGGAATAGAGCAATTATACTAGATTAGGCCAACTGAATCAATGGTATATCTTGTTGTTCAGTCACACAGTCAAGTCTGACCCTTTGGGACCCCATGGACCACATCATGCCAGACCTCTCTGTCATCTTCCGTCTGCCATACCTCAGAGCCCACCCAGACCCACACCCATCACATCAATGATATTGTCTAACCATATCATCTTCTGCTGCCCCCTTTTCCGTTTGCCTTTGATCTTTCATAGCATCAGGGCCTTCTCCAGTGACTCCTCGCTTCTCATTTGAATGACCAAAGTATTTGAGTTTCAGCTTCAGTATCTGTCCTTCCAAGGAACAGTCATCCTCCTCAAGAATTGTTACCTTGCTGTAGTGAGGGGGCTTATGTGGTTCATTGAGGCTATGGGCTATGCCATTTAGGGAACTCACTCCAGTATCTTTGCCATGAAACCCCCATGGAGAGTATCAAATAACATAACCTGGAATGTAAGGTCTATTAATCAAGGCAAGCTGGATGGGGTTAAACATGAGATAGAAAAACTGAATTACTGTGTTAACAAAATACAAATGAATGGCAAGAGGAAAGATAGGATCTAACATCTTAATTTCAACAAAGGTGCTTCCCACACCAAATAAGAACACACAAATACCCTGGATAATGTTAAAACTTGGTTCCATGAGTCTTGGTGTTATCCAATTTTTAACATTGTGCGATACATTTATTGCACAATGTTAAAAAAAAAACCCAGTTCCCTTTCCAAAGAGAAAAGGGAACCAGGGATCAATCCGCTTGCCTCTTTGGAATCCCCATTGCATTTCCAAAGAGGCAGGAGGATCGAGCCAAGCTCCAAACTCAGCAGGACGGAGACCAGCCCATGCCGTCTTTGGGGCTTGGCTTTCCAGCGAGCATTGCCTTTCCTGAAATGAAGCCCACATTGGGATGCTCCGATCCCCAGTTTTCTTTGGAGAAGAGCGCGTGCACGCATTCTCCCAAGGGAAACTGGTGATCCGACACTCCGATTGCCAGTTTCCTTTGGGGGAGAGCATGCACGCACATTCCCCCAAAGGAAACTGGGGATTGGACACTCTGATCTCCAGGTTCCTTTGGGGGAAAGTATGTGTGTGAGCATTCGCCCACTTTCCTACCAAAGGAAAATGTTGATCAGGGCATCCGATCCCTGGTTTCCTTTGGGGAAAGGCAGGCTCCCTTCCCCCAAAGGAAGCCAGTGATTGGAGCGTCTGAACGCCAGCTTCCCTTTGGGGAAGGGAGGTGAACATTTGATGCCTGGTTCCCTTAACCGGGGATTGGAGGCTTGGTTCCATTAACCGGGGATTGGAGGCTTGGGTCTACGGAGGCCCCCTTGGCCCACTCCAGCAAGGGAGCCTACAAAGATCTCTGCCCCAAAGCCCTCAGGGCTGGTCTCCAGCCCTGCAGGCTTTGGGGCAGAGATCAACATCAGGGAATTTGAGGAAAACTTTTGCATCGCGGTGCAAAAGTTTTCCTCAAATTCCCAGACGATCCGATTTTAGTGTTAACTGGTGCATTTGTTAACCAGGGTACCACTGTACATGCATTCATAAACACACAGGTCCAGTCCTGCTAGCCAGAATACGTAAGTGAAACAATTGCAAGAAGAAAAAGAGAATACCAGAATGCAGAGCAAATTTACTGCATGGCCGTTTCCTCTCTACAATTGCAAGAATTGTAAGAGAATGTTTTTGAGCTGCTGATTAAAGTCAAAGAACCTCCTCGGTGCTTCAGCAGCTGGAGCACTAAGGAGAGGTCTTGAGTTTCATTGGGGAGTTCAGCTGTCATCTCCTTCTCCATTGGTACTAGCTTGGTTACACTTGAAACAGCATCAGGGCTTTTTGATTCTTACATTTTTAATCCAATGAATGCCAGATTTCACATGAGAGATCTGTGGGTGCTGCTCCTCCCCATGAGTGATCCTTGCCGTGCCTTCCAGTTGCCAAAGGACCGCACAAGCAGCTCTGCTCCAATCAGTGTTTCAGCTTTTGTCTGAACCCAGTTCACAGCCTTAATTTTAATCTAAAGCAGGGATGGTAAACGTGCCTCGTTTCAGATGTTGTTGGACTGCAACTGTCTTTCCCTTGTAATTCATTATGCCAGCTGGGGGCTTATATAGGAGTTTCATCTGTGCTCTAAAGAATTCAAAACAGGGGACCAAACTTTACATTGTAACTAGCACACCATTCTAGCTGAAATCATCGTGGTGGTCTGAAGCTATGGTTTTTCTAGGTCTCAGATGTAGCCAATGTTTCTGTCCAGAAAACCAAACATAAAACAAAGCAACCTAAACTCAAAATTACTAGTGGTGTGAAAACCCCCTATGATAACAATCAGATGTTCTAGTGCTTTAGGAATGCTTCTTTCAATAATGTAATACATTGCTTGAGCCTTCCTTTCTTATTTGAGGGACCATGAGCAAATTGTGAAATATTATTTTTGGTCTCAAAATCCCAGACTCTGCAACTGCAAAGGCCTGACTAATAGATCATACCAGTTTATGCTAGGATTATAACTATATCCTGTACACTGCTACTGCCTGTTGGTAGAATATTCTGCAATGCTATGTAAGCTTGACATTCTTTATTCACAGCCATGGAAAGATCTGAATGTTTAACTACTAAAGGCCCTTTCTGTTCACAACTAATCTAATTCAGACTGATGACTGTATTCCAGGCAACATATGTTCAGAATTATCTCTGGACTGCCCATGTCACTATAAAGTGTGATATTGCTAGCTTCTAAACTCTGTAAAAGCTCCTTAAATGTTCAGTTCCAAAGGATTTTGCATCCAAAGGTGTTATTACCAATTAGATTCACATAACAAAATGAAAATTAATATATAGTGATTGCAAAGAAATTTGAAGTATCCGTCTTGCTACACTCGGCAGGAGCTGAGCAGGGCTGTTAATGATAAAACCTTAAGGAGGTCCCTAATTCATAGGACCACCATAAATCAAAAGTGACTCGGATTGACATAACACACAACTTGCACCTTCAACAGTCCTTTAGTTGAGCTGATGGACTGGAGAATTGTTGTCTGAGCAATTCAACAGAAGGGGGATGATTGGAAAGTACAATGCATAACTATTATGAAAGGTTGACATACAGATAGGAGGTTCATTGTTCATGTTGTGTGGAAACAGAATGTGGCAGACTGGTTCATAGCTTTTTGAAAAATAAGGTGTGGATATGGTATATGACTAGTTAAGTCATCCACACTAACTGTTGATCACCTTGCTGTTATCATTACTTAGAAACATGACAAGACAGTTTTGAAGATAACATGTACTTTATCCTCCAGGCTGTTCTGGCTATTCCAAGCTTCCTTCAAAGAGTTGTTACTTAGGCACACACATGCACACACCAGAGCTGGGCCAAGATATTTTGCTGAAAGTGGCAAAGGGTGAGATGACACATTTTCTAAATTCTCTGTGTAGAAGCTAGATTGGTTTTTGAATCTCATTTCAATACTGGTAAGAGAACAACACCCCTTACTGCATGTGAGAGAAACTTGTGGACTCATAGCACACACATTTCCCTCCTGATCCTTATCTTTCCCACATGCAGATATTTCCTCATTCTGTTCAACAGTAGGGCTAGCCCTGACATATCCCTAGAAACACAGAGAGTGTGAATGGTTTTTTCTTAGACTAATGACTGGTCAAATAATGGATTACATAATAATTCAAGCCACAAAATCATTAAAACATTCATTACATTTGATATCCTTAGCCTTTTAGGAGAGGATCAGACTAACCTCTCTTAGACCAAACCTTCTCTAACCAATCTCATTCCTTGTTGAGGTTTTTCTACAATCCTAATTGCTGAAGGTTGTAGCTACTTCATTTCTATTTTTCCCCTTGAAACAGCAACAAACTGAGGAAGTAGGCAGGTATAACAAATTCAACCTCCCCTGTTTATTTCTTAGAAATGCTTTATCTCAGTTACTTTTCATGACAGCACTGTGAACACAGGGTTTCTGCATACATAGGATATAAGATTTATTAGAAATTATGAATTTTGGCCAATGCCAGTGAGGCATATTATTTATTTATTTATTTATTTATTTATTTATTTGATTTATATACCGCCCTGCTCGGTACAACCGACTCAGGGCAGTTTACAGAAACCATACATATAACACAATCAAAAGTAATATAACATATAGCATAATCAAAGGTCATACAGTATAATACAATAAATATAACAATAGAATACAGCAGTGCAATAAAACAAAACCACACTGCAAAACAAGGTTACAAAAATACAATTTTGGTTACGTATACATGACAGTCTCAGTAATGCAATACAATATAAAAATACAATAATAATAAAGAAAGAAAGAAAGAAATACAGTACATGATCCAAAAATATCAGGGCTCTCACCCTAAACACAAGCATGCTCTGGAAACCATGGCAGCAAACTTGCCACAGCGGTCTTTTAAGCCCCGGGTAGGGCGAGGCTCGGGAGCGCCGGCAGGTGATACAGGTCCAGTACAATACATTAAACAATCTCTAAACTAGTCCTCTCAGCTCCAGGTGTCTGTTGGGGGGTGGCGGCAGGTCTTATAGCCTCCCACACCAGGCCACAGCTGGGCTCGCTCTCTACGGGCCAGGCCGGACGAGGCTGGAAGTCTGCTGGGGGGAGGCGGCAGGTCTTATAGCCACCCGCACCGAGCCACAGCTGGGCTCACTCTCTCCGGGCCAGAGACAAAAGATATCTTGCAACTGGCCCAGAATGACACTACAATAAGTAGTTTCCCATAGTAAGCTTTTGTGGAGTAAGGATTTTTTAATAACACAATGGCTGAAATCCTGTTCATATAGCTACACCACATCATCAACCATGGCTATTTTTCAGAAATGAAAAATTTCCACGAATCCCAAAGATTTTGGGGCTTCCATAGGCTCCCCTTCATCAGAAAGATGTCTAAAAATCTACTATAATGCTCTTGGCATAGGGCTGTCCTTGAAAACAGTACAGAAACTTTCAGGTGGTCCAAGCTGCAGCAGCCAGACTGATTTCTGGTACTATGGGATTCAGTTATATACCCCTAGTCTTGGCACACCTCTATTGGCTCTGTCATAGGGAATGTCTTTTCCTAATGTTTCCCAAAGCTGGAGGTTGTATTCCTCACTAAGCCCTAAAAATCATTCCCTCTTTGTGTCACAAGGCTGTGTCACAAGACTGCTTGTTTTCCAGTTCAGTGTAACCCTTATCTCTAAGCTAGCTGAGTTCTGTTGTTATGACTGTGTATGTATGTAAACACATTCCCATGTTTTGGGAACTTTCTGTTTCAATAAGAACTTTCTCTCATTGGTCCAGAACAGGCCACATGGTTAAGAATCTCCATTTTGGAGAAGTTCAGTTCGTTTTGGGATGCCTTGAAATTAACAGAGCCAGGGGATTTTTCCCTTTCTGTTTTACACAATGTTTACATAGGACAGAGTTCCTCAAACTTGGCTCTCCAGGTGTTCTTGGACTTCAATTACCAGAAGCCCAAGTCAGCACTCCTGCTGATCAAGGCTTCTGGGGATTGAAGTCCAAGAACATCTGGAGAGCCAAGTTTGAGGAACCCTGACCTAGGATCATTACTTTGGACTGTCTGTGGACTGACTTATGTTACTGACCTTTTATTTACGTTTTCTTCTCCATGGATTATGCTTTAAGAACCTGATCAATAAGCCTACTATTTTTGCTTGAAGATCTATGTATCATTTAGTCAGCCAAAGGTAACTTGCACACACACGAAGCCTCACTACCAATCTCCCCACTTGCTCCATTGAATGAACACAGTAAGAAGAAGCCTGGTGCCTTTGGCAAGCAATTGCAGGCCGGTTCTCCCAAGTAGGAAGAAGGGGGATCTTTAACTGGGTCCCTGGAACCAGGGGAGGAGAGGCCCTTAAGTTGGGACAGCCGGATTCTGACAGGCTCCCTGACAGTTTCCATGCTCAGCTCTAGATGCTGGCTATAACCTAAAAAGCCATTAATAGTTTAGGACATCAAAATTTGTTGGAACATCTGTCTCGGAAATCAGTTCCCCATTTTCCCTGCTCTTCTCAGTCCATGTTGCAAAAAGTGGCCACACCAAGGGCAGCTAAAAAGTCATGGAATCGGGTCTTTTCAGTGGTGGACCCCAGTCTCTGGGGAATAGGAAATGTTTTATATCTGAAAAATTGTGTTGCCTGGTGCTGCCATCACAGTGGAGAGAAATCGAGGGACAGTGAGATTTCTTTGTAAATAATTTTTGTCTGAGAAACCTTGCAAGAAACCATGTGGGGTTTCTCAGACATTTTGTGGCCA
Source organism: Furcifer pardalis (assembly GCA_030440675.1). Classification (NCBI taxonomy): domain Eukaryota; kingdom Metazoa; phylum Chordata; class Lepidosauria; order Squamata; family Chamaeleonidae; genus Furcifer; species Furcifer pardalis. The sequence continues at coordinate 205,595,907 of CP126892.1, forward strand.
TTGTTTTCGGGGGGGGGGATGCTAAAATGTACAGTTCTGGCACAAAACAATCTTTCCTGTGCAGGATTCCTCTGGAGAGAAGCAACACCACATTGCATAGGATTGTCACAATATGCTGAACAAAATGGCATCTTTCCTGTGCAGGACTCACCAGAAAGAGCACTGAGCTGCAAAGAGATAGAGAGGCAAAGCTGTAGAATCCAGATGATTCTGAGTGGCATCTTCATATGTGGTCCCCACAGAGAAGAACTCAGAAAATGATTGAGAATGAGACATTTTATATCCCTACTGATGGCTAAAGTATAAATTATCCATAGAAGAGGGATTAAGTTTGCATCCCACTTGCAATCATTTATCATTTATCAGTAGCCGATTTAGGCAGAGATTCTAGCCTTCAGGTTCTATTTTGTTTCTGGTAACTATTACATCTTCTTACCCTTTATTCTCATTCAGTACTGTTGCAGTATAAAATTGTTTTATACATACTATATTCAATTGGGTTTTATGTAGTTCTTATTTTATTAGTTGAAGTAAACAAACTAAAGCAAAGATGAGATATGAATTTAATAAATAACTAATGTATAAAATGATGACTACCTTTATTTATGCTGGAAGGCCTTGTAGTTGGGACTATCTTAAAATATATGTATATTTAATGTATGTGATTACTTTAAAGACCCTGGAAGCAGAGTGGAGATTATTTTTGAAGGAATACAAAGAATAATTCTTAATTCTTATTTGTACAGAACATAAATCGTCATGTTGTTAAGTGGAATATCTTGCATGTGATTTTTTTTAATGAAATAATCCACTTTTCCTTCAGACACTTCAGATGCTTTTATCCTAGGAGGTTCTCCTTCATCACCCTATGGTGTCATTAAAGTGAATGCATATTCCCTGTAATTGAATATTTTCTCCCTCTGCAATTCTTGTCTGATGCCTTCAAGTCCATTGGCTATTCCATATTATAACTCAATGATATTGGAGGATATTGTCCCACTGTCATTACTGGATTAAGATTGACTTTGCAATCAATCTCTAGTTCAGTATATAGTATGGAGAAGAGGTAAAACAGCATAATGTATTGGGATGGTCCAGCACAGTGATGGTGGACCTTTTAGAGACTGAGTGCCCAAACTCAACAGGCTGCCGACCATGTTGCAGAGGGGTGGGGCTTGGGGAGGGAAGAAGTGCTCCCATTGAGCTCAGGGGCATGCTGGCTATGCTAGAAGGGCACTGGACAAAGAGTGATGAGGGCGTTTAACCTTAACAAAATATCCCCTCTGGGGATTCGAACCGACAACCTCTTGCTTACAAGGCAAAATTGCAACATCTAAACCACAGCAGTTCCACTGTAAATGAAGCTGCTTTTGTAAGCTTATATTTGGCAGCAAAGGAGGAGAAGGCAGGCAGAGGAACATGGAGCCTTGCTTGTTTGCTTGATCTTTCTGGGCATCACAGCTCAACTCTTTGGATTGGCACCCCAAGAGGGGTGCCATGGTAGTGGGCCCCCAGGGGCCCCCGGGCTGAGTTCCTATAGGCCAGTGGGCCAGCCCACCACTGATTGGGCTGCTGGGCAGGGGGCGGGGCAAACTCTGTGCTGGGGGAGGGAGGAAGCACTCCCATTGGGCTGGTGGGCAGAAGGGTGGGACAAACTCTGTGCTGGGTGCCATAGGTTTGCCACCACTGGTCTAGCATATCCCTATGAATGAATTTCTCAGAGCAGGATAGAAAAACTATACAACTGACAAACAAGTTAGTCAAATAAATAATTATCATGAATCATTTTTATGGGGGGGGGGTGTTACTAGTTCCTACAACTGCTTAGGTGCAGGAGGTAGAAAATCATAGAAGAAAAAAAATTAAGTTGGTCTCTGGAATGATGGACATTATATATGCATGCCATTGGCTGGAGAAAGCTGAAAAGATTAACCAATAGAAAGCTGTGAACTTGGGAGTCCTTCCATTGGTTTGTACAATTCTTTGGTTTGCCTTCCTAGAGTAAGACAACCAATATTACACATGCCATTTTTTTCCCCTCAGGCACAACTGTGCAGTGTGTTTTGGATAAACTTACATTTGAAAGAAAGCAGAGACCAACAGTAGAGGAATCAGTCAGCAGGAAGAAAACATGATTTCTTTTATTGTCTGCTCTCAATTAAAGAAAAATAAATCAATCGGGAACACTCAGACAGACTTTGCCCAGACTTAGGTGGAAAAGAAAAATGACTTGGAATGTTTATCTTACTAAACTTTCCATTAAATTATTGGCTAAGGAATGCCAAGCTTCTGTGCTCTTCCCTTGAGAGCTTTTTACTTAAATACAATGTAAAATACAGCTAATCTATAGTTATAAGGTGGATTATCAGAGCTCAAAGGAAAGCAGTTGAACCATGAACCCCTATTAGTTACAGCAAATAAAATTTATTATGAACAAGACAGATGACATGGAACTGAAATGGTGGAACAGATGAGAACAGCACATTTCTAGAAGACACTGCACTCAGATCCAGAATACAGGAGAACTTTTGGATACCTGGCAATCCTGGTTGGATTTTAGAATTTGAATGACTAAGGTTCATTCAAGACCTCATTAGGTCCAAAGTGATGTGAGCAAACTCAACATTCACTTATGGGTCACCATTGACACTCGTGTGTATTCAAACCTGGAAAACCTCAAGAAAAGACTTGGGGCTTGTCTACACTGGCTCTCCTGGGCAGTTGTAGAGTGGCCTTCTAAAAGTCACCTAAGCTCAGGGGGAGGAGCAAAATGGGGCCACTGCAGCATGGCAATTTCAGTTCCTGCAGCCACTTCACAGCTGATGGGGGAGTGATGTGCTGGAACTGCATGCCTTACAAGAGTTTCTGAATGCTGTTTTGCTCCACACCCACAAAATTGTTTGTTTGTTTGTTTGTTTGTTTGTTTGTTTGTTTGTTTGTTTGTTTGTTTGTTTGTTTGTTTGTTTGTTTGTTTGTTCGTTCGTTCGTTCGTTCGTTCGTTCGTTCGTTCGTTCGTTCGTTCGTTCGTTCGTTCGTTCGTTCGTTCGTTCGTTCGTTCGTTCGTTCGTTCGTTCGTTCGTTCGTTCGTTCGTTCGTTCGTTCGTTCGTTCGTTCGTTCGTTCGTTCGTTCGTTCGTTCGTTCGCTCGCTCGCTCGCTCGCTCGCTCGCTCGCTCGCTCACTCGCTCGAGCTCATGAATTGTTTTTAGTGTTGCTATTTTGCCTTTTTGAAACCTTTTCAATAAATTTATTTTTAAAAGTATAGCTCTTTTGTGTGCATTTGGTAAGAGAGTTTGCTGGTACTAAATCCACCTCTGCTTTGGCTAAGTGCTTTTTTAAAACTTATGCATTTTTTTCGGAATGTTTTGGTAACCCTACCTGACACGATTACCGAGAAAGTTCAAGTGATAACAGTGTGAACTGTTACTCCAAGTGCCGTGAAACGTAAGAAAGATTGGAGTACACAGAGATGGGCCATAGCAGGAAGATTTTCATGGACATCAGCACATTCAGCCCCCTGCCCCCCTTACCCACATTTGGGAAATTTGGGTAGTGTGGCCAAGTGGTTTGTGTTGTTCTCTCTCCCTTTGCAGGTTTCATCACAAGAAACAAACAAGAAAAAGGAGAGAGGGATCCTTCCCTGCCTCAGGGGAAATAATGGAAAAAGACATTAAGATGTGCATACCCCTTCCACTGATACCCAGTGTTAGTGCACAGAAGATTGCTTTTATCCCAGCTATAACAATAGAACTACATATTGTCTTAGAATACATTTTTGGCATTCTAGAGAAGATGCAATCAAATGTCACTTATATATCTGCTGGGTTTTCCTTACAAATGTCACTTGTGAGTCAATGGTTTCAAGTCTTCTGCTCACTTTTCTTCCATCTTTAAACTATATCGGAACCAAGCAACTTTTCAAACTGATGTCTTTGAGTAGAAGATTGTCATTCATAATGTAGTTCAAATGGTCAAACTAGCTCCAACTAAATTTCAAATATAATGCTATGGTTTTCTAAGCAAGCTAACTATGTTGCAGAATTAAGTACAAATCTCTGCAGGGTCATAATCTGAAATTTAAACTTAAATAAATTCCCTCAGTTGCAATTGCTGAGCTCTAATAGAGATGCATAATAAATTTTGCCAGAAAGATTGTTTATATTTACTGCCTTTGTTTATATGGCTGTAATTTGATTTTTATGTGCACCTATTTATACCGGTCTTTGAGGGGTGGATGGGTGATGGAAATGGCATAAGTATATTACAGAGGAATCTCACAGTATATATCATGTTTACTGTATTAATCATTCATTTTGGGAAAAGGTAGAGCAGGGATTCTCAACCTGTGGCCCACAGGCCGGATGCAGCCCTCGGCACCATCTCAAGTGGTCCCCCACTGCCTCCACCACACCAGGAAGTGCCATGTGGTGGAGGAAGGGCAAAATGGCCATCCAGCCCCTGAAGCTGTCTGAGGGAGCATGACCCAATGGCCCCAGCTTAAAAAGACTGAGAACTCTTGAGGTAGAGGAACACTGGAAATATTCATAATGGGAAAAGAGGATTTTAGCTTTTTTTTTTTTTTTTTTGGAATTGTACACTTCACATCAATGTGTAGAAATTTGGCAGGGAAGCTTCAGTGAGTTGGCTGGGGAAAGGTGTGAGCAAACTGTGTGGCAAGGAGACCCACCACTGTTCTCCAGGTGTTCATAATTCTGCTGTTCTGGTGTGATGGGAAATAAACTCCAATGGCCAAGAGCAGATGTAAAGCAATGGGATTGTAGGTGATCCATATGGAGACAATTGAGGACTTCCACAATGCATCCCATGGGTGTAAGGAAATCATTATCTCTTGTCCAAAGACATTAGGCATATCTATTTACATTGTTCTGTTCTCCAAAATGAGCCATTGGGAAAAGAGGCCATTCCGCTACCCTGAGCGTGAGACAAAGAGAACAAGGCAGTTCAAAATAAAATTGATTATTTGCTGTCAAGTTGGCAGGGATCCTTTCCAGGGTTTTCTTTGTATAAAAGATTCAGATATGTTTTACTTTCCTCTTGTTCTGTGGGCATTCTGAGACAACGTAGCTTGCTCAAGACCACACATGCTGGCTTATCTACTATATATATAATTTGGTGTCAGAAATTATTCTGGGTTGAAAGGACTTTTGATGGAAAAACTCCACTCAGGGGACACCCGAATGAGGCTCTTCTCATGTCCCCAAGAGCTGGGACAGAGATGGGCGCTCAATCTGTCATGCAGTACATGGGTCTCGAACTGCCAACTAGCTGACCTTCTAACTAACAAGTATTAACCACTGAGTCACAGCAGCCTGGCTTCCCTACTAAAAGATACAGTGTGAAATTGAACCCTGGCATCACAGCAAGTCGCACCATCCCACTGAGTTATCCAGATATCCAACCATAGTTAAATTTCGCCAGTCAAAAGGACATATGTTATCCCTTGTGTCCTCCACAATGTACTTTGAATAAGCTCCTTTTGTGTTCTTCAGTGTACTGGGAAATTTGAAAGGTTGCCACACCAGAATGCTTGCACATAATAATGGGCTCAAGTTACAGGAAGCCAGATTTTTGGCTGAATTCTGCGGGGGGGGGGGGATTCTAACTTTTAGAGCAGTACAACAATGAAATCAATTACCTAGGGAGGCATTTAAGAAAAAAGTAGACAGTTATCTGTCAGATCTGTTTTGATTTGGATTTCTTTCTAGTAGCAATGATATTACATTTTATATTCCTCTAAATATACTGGACTACTAGGAGCTTCACCACACTCAACTCAGATAATTCAGAGAGGACCAATCTTTTGAGCATGCTTAGAACAAATCTGAAGATCAGCTGACAAAATAGAATTAAGACTAGATTTTCAAACTTGGGAGACTTCTTATTTGTATGTAGATAGATCAATAGTTCTTGCAGTTATTGGTCAACCAACAAAATCACACACAAAAACAAAGCATAAAAAATGCATATAAAATGACATCTGGCCAGATTAAGTTAAATCAGTAAAAGAGTACAATAAGGCATGTTACTGAGTTTGTGTCTTGATTGCAACATCATGCTATTATGTTTTTTTCTACAACTTGTTTCATTAAAGTGATTTTTCTTTTCCTATCATTCTTTAAGTAAAGATAAAGGAATTTTTATAATACAACCTTAAAAAGAGAGATCCTGGGTTTTCCCCTGTAATTGCAAAGCTTTCAACTTATAAATATCCTTGTATTTTATTTTGATTTGTACTGTAAGGTAAGGATGAAAAATTCTGTTGCTGTTTAAGCAGCAGCATTTAGCTGAAATATGATTATATTATTAGGATTGAGGAGTATGTATGTGATTCTGGAAGGATGACTGTTGTATGGAGTTTAGGTTCATAGTTAGGGTCCTACTGGGTTGCTCCAACCTCATAACTGTTTTTATTCTCCTTGTTTGCAAAAAATAAAAATAAAAATGAAGATGAGACAAATGGATACTGATGCAGATCTAAGTACAGAATAGGCTGGAATGTCTCCTAGAGAGCACATGGCAAATTGGCCCCAAGCTTTCTTTGTCTGATAGGACCAGTTAAAATCACTGGATTTGGCTGTATTCAGTTTCACAATCAGCTCCCGAGTTGTTGTTGTTCAGTCGCACAGTCGACTCTGACCCTCTGCGACCCCATGGACCACTCCTGTCCTCCACCATCCCCCTCAACTCGCTCAGCTCTGTGCCTATTGTCTCCACAATACCATCTAGCCATCTCATCTTGGGCCGTCCCCTTCTTCTTTTGCCCTCGACCCTTCCAAGCATCAAGGCTTTCTCAAGTGAATCCTCTCTTCTCATTTGATGTCCAAAGTACTTTAGCTTCATCTTTATTATTTGACCTTCTAAGGAGCAGTCAGGGTTGATTTCTTCTAAGATTGACCTATTTGTTCTCGCTGTCCAGGGGACTCTCAAAGCCCTTCTCCAACACCACATCTCAAAGGCGTCTATTCTTCTGCGCTCAGCTTTCCTAATGGTCCAGCTCTCACAACCCTACATTGCCACCGGGAATACCATTGCTTTGACTATGCAAATCTTTGTTTGCAATGTGATGTCTCTACTTTTCACTATGTTCCCCAGGTTTCTCATCGCTTGCCTCCCAAGAATCAGTCACCTTTTTATTTCATGGCTGCAATCTCCATCTGCAGTGAGCTTTGATCCTAGGAAAGTAAAATCTGTCACTGCTTCTACTTCTTCCCCATCTATTTTCCAGGGACTGATAGGGCCTGTTGCCATTATCTTGGTTTTCTTGATATTGAGTCTCAAGCCAGCTTTTGCACTTTCTTCTTTCAACCTAATTAGGAGCTTCTTTAGGTCTTCCTCACTTTCTGCCATGAGGGTGGTATCATCTGCAAATCTCAAATTGTTGATGTTTCTTCCAGCAATTTTGATCCCAGATTGTGATTCCTCCATCCCTGCATTGCACATTATGTGTTCTGTGTATTAGTTGAATAAGCAGGGTGACAAAATGCAGCCTTGTCTTACTCCTTTTCCTATTCCAAACCACTCCGTCATTCCATTTTCTGTCCTAACTCCCGAGACAAGGCAAAAAATAAACATACTGTATAGTTTAGAGCAGTGTTTCCCAAATGGTGGTGTTTGGACTTCAATTCCCAGAAGCTTAAGTCAATTCCCCAAAGCACTGATCAGTCAATATACTGGCTTAGGCTTCTGGGAACTGAAGTCCAAACACCAGCATTTGGGAAACACTGGTTTAGAGCAAGGGGCTGCAGTGGCTCAAGCAAGTCAGCAGTTCGAGACCCAGGTACTGCATGACAGTTTGAGCGCCCTTCTCTGATCCAGCTCCTACCAACCTAGCAGTTCAAAAGCAAGAAATAAATAGGGACCACTTCAGTGGAAGAAGATCTTGAGCATATGAAAGGAGCCTCACTCACATGTCCCCTGAGTGGAGTTTCTCCAATAAAAATCCTTTTTTATTATTATAGAGTTGCTTTTCTCTTCTGTATGTTCAGCCACACAAATTCCCATTGCTCCAAGAGAACATTGATCCATAAGAATACAGTGATACCTCGAGTTACAAATGGTTCGAGTTACAAAATTTTCACAATACGAATGAAAATCAATTGAAAATAATGTCTCAAGTTATGAATTTTTCCAGAACAGATTAATTGGTTTTCAATGCATCCCTATGGGAAACCATGTTTCAAGTTATGAATTTTGGTTTTCAATGCATTCCTATGGGAAATTCATATTAAATTTGTAACTCGAGGTACTACCGTATGTGGTCATGAGCTCCTCTGTGTTTTTCAAAAAGGATCCTAGTTTTTCTCATGGCCTTTTTTGAGTATTAGGTGGGTTTACTTGGGACAAAAAGATGTAATAATTATCATTCTTCTCAAAACTAATCCAAGCCACATGTGCATGAGTGAGTCACAGAGCAGCAAGATTAGGTGTGTGCATTTTAAACTTTTCCCCAGCAGGATTTTGTTATTTAAAGCCATGTTTGGGTATCTGAAAATATTAAAACATAATCTCTAATGGCCACATCATGGCAAGCAAGTCTGAGAAACGTTATTAGAACAACGAACATTACCCATTACATTAAGAATCCAATTGATGTGGTCTGTTTTGTACTTAATGGCTTCTTACTGGAACATAATAGCCAGAGCTTTTGCTGGGGATTTTAACTCCTTCCATTGTGTGTGTGTGTGTGTGTGTGTGTGTGTGTGTGTGTGTGTGTGTGTGTGTGTGTGTGTGTGTGTGTGTGTGTGTGTGTGTGTGTGTGTGTGTGTGTGTGTGTGTGTGTGTGAGAGAGAGAGAGAGAGAGAGAGAGAGAGAGAGAGACTGTCCACTGCTGCTCCCACCCTCCTGTAAGCAAATGCATCCAACGCGATGCCTGAGGCACTAAGAACATGAGCCCTGCTGGGATTTTGAGTTAGCATATGAAGCATCCATGAGAAAGATTGAGCATCTCCCTAGGAATACATCAGACAATAAACAGACAGGGTGGGTAACCTGCAAAAGTGATTGTGGGACACACATCCTTCACCTTCTGCTATTAGACTTAACTCCTTTCCTGTTTCAGGAAAGGGGAGTGTTGACTAAACCATGACAGCATCAAGGAAAAACCCAACAGTATCATGGAAGCATGTCTGAGGTTGGAGCTTATAGATTTTTGGGTTGAATTTTGGAGACTGCTGTGTGCTCCTCCTAAATACTCGGTCTGCTAAACAGTCAGAGCTGTGTAAGCCCCCCACTTTTAAGGACTGTGTATGCTCCAATGCCATAGCCAGAGGGGCCCCGGCCGGGGGGGGGGGACCCTTCTGAGCTAACAGCCCGCCTCCCACCCCACCCCGGGATGGCAATGTTATATATGTGTGTGAGAGACATTGTTGCCCCTCTTGACAAAAATTTCACACACACCCATCTAGAATCCTGGCTGCGGCCCTGGTATGTTATTGTTACTGTTTTGATTGCTCTGTTTCTACTAGTGCAAGGGTGCCCAAACTTTTTGCGCCTTGGGCCAAACCATGCCCCCTCAGTCAGCTGACTATGCCAGAGGCATGTTTCCTCCTTCCCACTCATGGTGCATTTTTGCCATCTCTGCTGCTTTGCGTGGTGGGAGCAAAGGTGGGCACATATTCACCACATTTTTGGATTTTTTTGCAGTGTTTCTGCTGCATTTTGGCACTTCTGCCAGTGGCAGGGCACTTCCAGTTATGGTGGCAACCCATTTTGGGGTGTTTTTGTCACCTCCACTGCTTCCTGTGGTGACAGGAGTGAGGGTGGCATATTTTTGCTGTGTTTTCATAATTTTTCACTGCATCTTCGCTGCATTTTTGAGGCAGTTTCAGGACTTCCAGTTGCAGCACAGCACTTGTGGTGATGGCAGCAATCCATTCCATAGGCCAAATGAATTAGCAGCACCATAGGCCAGGTATGGCCCACAGGCCATAGTTTAGGCATGCCTGTGCTACTGGATATAAGGTGGTACACATAGAGTCTCTGAGAGCCCATGTGAAGGTACAAAGTGAAATGGAGTGATTTCACTTCACCTCCAGCAACACATATGGCTTCTCTCAAAGACCAGCTTGGCTCACAGTGGCAATGAAATGTAACAAGGGGCTATACTAGTATTCTGTTTGCCTAGAACAGGTGTGCCCAAACTATGGCCCAGGGACTGGATGTGGCCCCTGATGGCAATTCATCTGGCCCACAAAGCTCTCATCGCTCCTGGAAGCGGAAGTAAAATGCGCCCATATGGACACATTTTACTTCCACTTCCAGGAGTGACAAGGGCTTTGTGGGCTGGATGAATTGCCATCAGGGGCCATATTCACCCCCTGGGCTATAGTGACTGGCCCCCTGAACTATGTGACTGGCCCATGGCCCAAAATGTTTGGGCACCCCTGCCATAGAAACATGGCACACTCATAAGTCATATTAGGAAAAAACATATGCAGTGGAACATAATAGAACAATCACCCCAACGAAATCACATAACAATTAGGTTTTTGGGGGAAATGGCATCCCACATAACAATTTTCCCTATGGGGAAAAATGTACTGTACAAGAATTTTTCAATGGGAAAAACTGCTTAGCAAAAAAAATCATTGTACGGTGCATCCCATGGGGGAAATTCCTATACAATGCATGCATTGTATAGCAATTTTTTTCGTACAATGAGCCCTGTGGAATGGATTAAAATTGTTGTATGAGGTACCACTCTATTAAGAAGTTATGACTTAACTGTCTTGATGGGTCCAAAAGTCTAGACTTCTGTCTCCAGTTTTGACCAGCCATATGTTGCCAAGAATTTCATGTCCAACATATGAACAGGTTGGACATCTCATGCCACACCAGAAAATATTCTGTAGCATCTGGTCTCCTGAATGCAGATTTTTCCAATGAACCTCCTTGAGGGCCAGTAACACATTTTATTGTAATGTGTCATATGATTTTCCAGGGATTAAAAAAAAATCACTTTTTTTTGGATGATAACTCTTAGAAGTAACATCTGGGAGTTCTTGTCCCAAAAACATATTTTTCGACTTTTATGCATGATTATATCAGAAATGGTTTTTATCACTGCTATGACATAGGACCACAGATATGGAAAATTAGCAATCATATGTCAGCAATCTAAATCAGGAGTTAGATGAAGTGCCTGGATGCACTGCTCAGCTGCCAATAGCTTATTTCCTTGGGACTGTTGTGGGTTTATACCAAAGTTGAATAAGCCCCAATGATGCATGTAATTCTATCAGTTTGAATAGAACTGTATTTTTGAAAGTCAAAATATACATCTGACAGTGGGGTATTAGAAGAAAGCAAGGCATTAGTGACGTATGTTTGTACCTGTATACTTGGGCATGTATGTTCATATGGTGTGCAGAGAGATATGTATTACAAAAGTCCAATTCAGGCTTTACTCAAGTGACTGCAATGACCTTGACTATCATTAGTTTACATTGTCAGCTTTAGCCCTTAAATGTTCATGAAATGTGCAGCAGAGATAACAGCTTCCAGCTCTGTTACAATCCCCACAAAGTCGCAATGCTTTGGTATTAAGCTACGGTTATCTTTTAAAAATGTAGTTGGATAAAGTTAATTAAGATAGAACATCACAGATTAAGGAATATGCATCCAGCACATTGCATTTGAAGCCAAATTACCAAAAGAAAGAACAAGTCAGCAGGTCAGGAGGCCCACAACGGGACATATATCCTAATGTAGTATTAGAAATGAATAGCTGTGCCATGATTCATGATATGGCCCTAGATCAGTGTAAATACTTTTTAAAAAATTAGAGACATAGAAGAGTTATAATAAAATGTACAGAATTCTCCCTGCACTCTTTCTTCTTATGAAGAAGATACCTCAATGATGAATTCTCAAGCCCTGCAAGATTCCCACCTCCAGGGAAGAGGAAGACAAAGAGCCCTATTTCCTTTATTTTTCTCATCAAGACCCCTCCATTTGTTCAGCTTGTCTATGCAAGACTAATGTCCAACCCCTTTAAGAAAGCAAAGCACACTCATACATACAGCAAGCATAGAATCACTTGCATTCTCTTTCTGAGGTCAAGAAAGCCACAAAATACCTTATCCTCTTTTATGAAAAATACTTCTGTCATGACACAGCAGATGGACTGGCTATGAAGGTGCAACTTGTTAATATCCTCAAGGCTGCAGCAGTCCATTGCAGTCCTGGTGTTAAATCCTGCATGTCTCATGTCATGTGTACTGCAGGAGATGGCTCCGTGATCATAGTGTGTGGGTCACTTCATTGCAAGCTGGGATCCACCTTAAGCAAATTTATGTCAGTGACATTTTTCCTGCCTCAGGAAAAAATGCATTCTCAAATACGAGTTGCAGTCAGTGTGCCAAGGAAAGGCCGTCACTGCTGCTGCCACTCCTCCAGCCACTGTGCCCTTTCTGATCAGCCCAAAATGGCTGCTCAGAAGTGTGCATGCGTCAAAACACCATTTGACGCATGCATACTTCTTTTTTTCAGTGCACATGCGTCAAATGGAGTTTTGACCCATGTGTGCACTCCCAAGCAGCCATTTTGGGCTGCCCGGAAAATAAATCTGGAGGGCGGCCGGAGAGGTGACCGAACCGGTTGCCCAGGGGTTTACTAACCCCCTGGTGATCCCCTCCATATTTTTGCTACCGGTTCAGATGAACCGGTCCGAACCGGCAGGAGCCCACCGCTGCCTGTCCCCCATATCCTGGTCCAAGGCCTGCAATCTTACTACCATTGTCCCAAGGGATAAATTTTCCTGGATCTTGACATCAGTTGTATTCCTTTAGGAAAAATAAAGTTACAGGTGTACATGTAATCTATCCATCTGTCCATCCATCAGACACCACACTGATGAAGGTTGATTGGTGGACAAAGCTCTGGTCTTGGGAGAGGGAATGACTCTCAAATTTTCCATTTGGCCTTGCAGTTCTTTGCCATTAACTAGGCCAGTCATTTCCCTTTAGCTTACATCAATCTACAGCTGCAAAAGAAAAGGGAAGGGGTGGTAGATATATGATGCTCCAAATTCCTTATAGCAACAGCAAGATAGCAATGAAGTAAGGAAATAAATATGACTTTTATTGCTTCTAGAACATTCAATAATATCTTAAACAAGAAAACAATGGGACATGTGTACTTCTTAAAATAACCTCCTTGAATGAAAACATAATAAAGCCTGAAACTTTATGATGACATTTCTGCATCTATGGTTGGGGCATGAGCTATCTAAACGTACCTTGGTTTTATGGATATTGGGAGACCCATTTTTTCCACAATCAAAATATTTCATCAAAGTATATCTCTTTAAAATAGTGAATTGAAGAACATTGCTTTTGATTGCTCCCTAAAGATGCACTTGAAATGGCTTGTAATCTATTTTGACATCTCTGTCTAGCTGCAAGGAAATTTATTTCCACTTTTATTTCACTTTCACAAGAATGATGCTATTCATAATGCCAGTCCTAATTCTTTTTCTTTTCTTTTGTTCATTCTGTATTTTATTAACAGCTCCCATCTGCTTTTCTTTCATTCAGGAACCCCGTCCCACTAGGATTGTAGGTCAGAACTGTCTCTTCGAGAAACAACATCTATGTTTGCTGGATATTTCATGATATGGGAGGAGGAATGTGCTTTACAGGATCACAAAGCTGAAAGGGAGATCAAAGGCTATCGAAGCCAACCATATTATTAGGCTACCCTTGACAGAGATCCATTCAGTTTAGGTTAAAACCTCAAAAAAAAAAAGAAAGAAAGAAAGAAAAAGAGGGATATACAGATTTCAAGTCTGTCTGTTTGCCATTAATCAAATCATCATGTTTAGAAGTTTATATTTTGAAAGTTTTGTTTAACAATTTAGTCTTATCTCAAGGATCCACCAGTTGAAGAAGGTCAGGGCTGAGCACCAGCATCTTCTGCTAACAGGTTGTTCTGCAAATGGAACTCGCTTCTGCCAACCAACTCAGACATCTGCTGACATAAATATTTGCTGGCTCAACCACTCTGTTTCATAAGAGGAGTTCTGGGTAAAAAAAAACATAGGCAAGACAAAAAAAGAACTGGATTATTTCGGCCCAGCTGAAGCACTCATGGGGTTGCCATATGTCCTGGAAAACCAGGATTGTCCTGGATTCAAGGTCAGAAAAATTTGTCACGGCCAGTTCAATAAAAATCCTGTTAAAGTCCCGGATTTTTAAAACTTACTGATTGCGTATTATGTTGTTGTTGTTCAGTCGCAAAGTCGATTCCGACCCTCTGCGACCCCATGGACCACTGTCCGCCAGGCACTCCTGTCCTCCACCATCCCCCTCAACTCGCTCAACTCTGTGCCCATTGTCTCTACAATCCCATCTAGCCATCTCATCTTGGGCCATCCCCTTCTTCTTTTGCCCTCATCCCTTCCAAGCATCCAGGCTTTCTCAAGTGAATCCTCTCTTCTCATTTGATGTCCAAAGTACTTTAGCTTCATCTTTATTATTTGACCTTCTAAGGAGCAGTCAGGGTTGATTTCTTCTAAGATTGACCTATTTGTTCTCCTCGCTGTCCACAGGGGACTCTCAAAACTCTCCTCCAACACCACATCTCAAAGGTGTCTATTCTTCTGCGCTCAGCTTTCCTAATGGTCCAGCTCACACAACCATACATTGCCACCGAGAATACCATTGCTTTGACTATGCAAATTTTTGTTTGCAATGTGATGTCTCTACTATTCACTCTGTTCCCCAGGTTTCTCATCGCTTGCCTCCCAAGAATCAGTCGCCTTTTTATTTCATGGCCGCAATCACAATCTGCAGTGAGCTTTGATCCTAGGAAATTAAAATCTGTCACTGCTTCTACTTCTTCCCCATCTATTTTCCAGGGACTGATAGGGCCTGTTGCCATTATCTTGGTTTTCTTGATATTGAGTCTCAAGCCAGCTTTTTCACTTTCTTCTTTCAACCTAATCAGGAGCTTTTTTAAGTCCTCCTCACTTTCTGCCATTAGGGTGGTATCATCTGCGTATCTCAAATTGTTGATGTTTCTCCCAGCAATTTTGATCCCAAATTGTGATTCCTCCATCCCTGCATTGCGCATTATGTGTTCTGTGTATAAGTTGAATAAACAGGGTGACAAAATGCAGCCTTGTCTTACTCCTTTTCCTATTCCAAACCATTCCGTCATTCCATTTTCTGTCCTAACTGTTGCCTCTTGATTCATGTACAGATTTCTCATGAGGGCTATAAGATGTTCTGGTATTCCCATCTCTTTAATTACTTGCCACATTCTGTTGTGGTCAACACAGTCAAATGCCTTAGTGTAATCAATGAAACAGAAGTAGACTTGTTTCTGATATTCCTTTGTTTTTTCCATGATCCATCTTATGTTGGCGATGTGATCTCTAGTCCCCCTGCCTCTTCTGAACCCCGCCTACACTTCTGGTAATTCTCTCTCCACATACTGTTGCAGTCTATCCTGTATTATCTTGAGCATCACCTTGCTAGTGTGAGGGATGAGCACAATTGTTCAATATTATAACACACCATTAAAATAAATTCAAACTCTCACCATCAGATGAGCGATTTCCTGTCACATTGGAGTTGGAGTATACCTGGGGACAAATCTTAATATCCTCACCTCACACCACTGCCCCTCCCCCTGCACCTACACCAACTGCCAGGGGAGGAAGAAGCCAGGTCAGGTTGAGGACCTCGCCCCCTGTGACCATACCAACATATTGTATTGTAATGTAATGTGATGTAATGTATTGTTTGTCAGCCATCCTGAGTCGCCATGGCGAGTGGGTGGCAATATAAATTTGAACTAATAAATAATAATAAATAAGCATGACCAGTGTGTTTCCTGGAACTGAGGTCATTAAGAGTTGACCACAACGTGATTTCTCAAAAGTACAACAGATTATCTTACGGTAAGAATTAACTGTTGTAAATAAATTCATTTATGTATTGATAGATTTAATGTGAAAGTGTTTTATAGCTGTCATTATATTATGTTTGTTTTTAAAAAGGCTATTTTGTAGATAACCTGCCCTTTTTTGTCAAATATACTTCTGTCCCAGTATTGTGGGAGAGAATTATGGCAACTCTAAGCACTCAGAACAATGGCACCTTGAAGAATGGGAAACATGAGGAGAGTCATGTGTCATTTCTAACATCCCTAAGACTAGGAGACATTTTGATTTAGCATAGCTCAAGTGGCTAAGATGCTGACTGGAAGGCAGCAGGTCAGCAGTTTGATACCCAAATACTGCAAGACGGAATGAGCTCTCATCTCTGTCCCAGCTCCTGCCAAACTAACAGTTTAAAAGCAAAACATTGCAAGTAGATAAATAGGGACCACTTGGGTGGGAGAGTAAACAGTGTTCCATGTTCTCCGGTGTCTAGTCATGCCTGCCACATGACCACAGAAATGTCTGCAGAAGCAGACAGCGCTGGCTCTTCAGCTATGAAACAGAGATGAGCACTGAACCCTAGAGTGGGATACAACTGGCTTCTGATCAAGGGTGACCTTTACCTTTACCATCTACCATTGACAATTTAGGATGGCACTATACTGTACATGCTTTGCTTTGTAACCTGAATCTACTGGAGAAAAAACAAAACAACTCAATCACTTATGAAACAGTCCTTCAAATATCTGAGCAGGGCCTATAGTTTTGCCTTTTCACTTGCTTTATATCTATACTAATAGGTCTTAGTCCCCAGGTTTTTCATCATCTTTGATGTCCTTTTACAGACACATTCCACTTCATCAATGATTATCATCAGTTGTGGTATCCAGACCTGGGCAAAGTAGAATGAAACCATTCTGTCTCATAATCTGGGCACAATACTTCAGCTGAATAATTAGAAGCAATTAGAATATCATTACTCTTTAACCTACTGCACTGCTGGCTCACTTTTAGCTTGTGGTTTACTAATGCCCTTAAATCCTTCATATATCTACCACTTGCAGAAAAGTAGCATTTTTGTTATTTTTTTTACCATATCTCACAATCTTAATTTCAATCTGAGGCTTAACCCTCCTGACCTCCCTACAAATAACAGAGATGCATTTCTACTTTGCCTTGGTCTTTTACTCTTGGTTCAGCCATCCTAGTGCCCTTAGATCATTTTTTTCTCTTACTCAGCAGACTGCTTTGCAGCTACAGCTTCATTATCAGAGATTTTGAGAAAGGCTAACCCGATCTGAGTTTCTTTGAATGCTTCTGTCCATAAAATTGCAGTATCTCTTTAAAATGCTTCAACCTCACTTTTCTAAAGTTATTGGAGCACATCTGGCTATGCATTGGTCTCCCTTTCATGACTCAAAAATCATGTGATTATTTACATCTTGTTAAAAAGCTGTAAATCACCACTGTTAAAAGCACCAGAATAGCCTGTATCCTCCTGTACATCATTGGGATGGAAAGGTTTGCACAAGAGCAAGCCTGCATAATTTGTGGCAAACCAAAATGCATGAATATTTCTACTCCCCACCAGTGGGGATTTTTGACATTCATTGTGGATTTCTTAATTTATTTTTAAATGAAGGATTGTAAAACACTTGCCCAAACACAGTAAGCATGCATTATGTTCATCTGGTTGTATAGGCCTGCCCCAAATTATGTGTCATAGGCCAATACCAGATTATAATATCCTGTCCTCTAAAAAACATAGGCGATGAATGGAAAATGAGTGGAAGAGTATAAAAATGATTTGGAGCAAGGGGTTGGAATTGATGGTCTCATAGGCCTCCTCCAACTCAATTATCTATTATCCTTATACAGTGGTACCTCGCTTAAAGAGCATAATGCATTCCACGGGATTGCTCTTTAAGCGAGTTTGCTCTTTAAGCGAAACACCATTGTAAGTGACCAATTGTGATTTCTGGCAAGGGGGGTTGCGAACCCGATTTAGTTGTTAAGCAAGTTTTTGGTTGGTTTTAATTGTTAAGCGAGGCGACCATTCAGGAAAAAATCCTGCTCTTTAAGCGAGTTAGTCTTTAAGCGAGGCACTCTTTATGCGAGGTTTTACTGTCCTCTGAGCTCAATCTTCCTAAAAATATTGGCCACCCTTCTATTGAAGTATTAACTAATTATTTATGTGTTAATTAAAAAACCCCATTGAAATTGGACTCATTGTGCATTGAAATTGGACTCATTGTGCATTGAAATTGGACTCATATCATTCATTCTTAGGCAAAAACATCACTGAAGCAGTAGAAAACTAAAAAAGTATAAACATGTATTCTGAATTTCATCCGAGCTCTTTGTAATGACAGTTTATTTTGTGCCCTTTCAAAAAGCACTTTTGAGGAAAGAGCACACGGCTGGCTGACATTAATTTGCTGACCACCACCCAGAGTGGGAAATTTCCCAAGCAGGTGGTATAGAAATGTAATAAATAACTAAAAATAAATACCCTCACTAAGGCTCTGTCTCATAATCCAGAGAAGATGCAGTAGATTGACAGATTTCCCCATTGGTTGGACCCACTTGAAATAATTTCTGGTGATGTTGGCAGAAGAGTGCACAATCAGAAACTGTGAATGCAAAAGAGTTTACAAGAACAACAAAAAGAAGAAGACACAGCTTATTTTGTGCCCTTTCAAAAGAACACACTGCTGGCTGACATTAATCTGCTGACCACAGTTTATATAAACGAAGCCTTTCCACTTGTCTCATTCCAAACATCAGATGGACTTCATGAGGTCTGTTAAATCCTCTATGGTAGGTTTCCAAATTGTTTTTATACTATTCTATTCCTTTTTAATAACAGGCTTAATGTGCATAAATCATAATGTTTTATAGCTCTCTAAAATCCATGGATTTATTAATCAGGAGAAAGTCTGGTTTGTATTTGTGCCCTCTACTGTTTGAAATTAAATGCCAGGGGAAGAAATCTGTTTTCCAGATTTCCAAGAGATGAGAGTTACTCCAGTCAAGGGTCATCCAGGTTATAAACTTCTACTCCACAAAACAGAGAAATTTTGGCATGCCTCTTTGCTGTTACGAAACAACCCTTGAGTGTTTGCTGTGAAAATGAAAGAGGATGTAATTGTACACAGATGGGAGATCTGTGGTCATAACTGTTTCACCTTTGTTGACTGCAAGATTAAAATTTCAGAAGCAGTCAAATTATTAGGTAACTTGTACCACCTGGCATGTGCCTCTCCTCACAATCCAAAGGTTTCATGAGTCTGGTTAGTGGAGAACATTCCATGACTCAGTGCGCAGAAATCATGCTTCAATAGAGAGTTATTGAAAAGAAACTGGGTCAAAAATAAGCTCATCACTGTGTAATCTTTGTGTTACACTATGGGCCGGATCTGGCCCATGGGCTGTAGGTTGCAAACCCCTGACACAGAAAGAAGACAGATTGACCAAACCAGAAGTGAGTCAGTGCAACAGCAAGAAAAAAGAGGCCAAGAACAATAGGGAATGGAGGAGGATCGGAAGCCTTGTTTAATGTTTAAAAATAGTTTGTTCTAGATAATTCATGACTCATCCTTTATTTGGTAACAAACACCTCTTGCAACAGCTTTAGCCATGCACACAAATGACCTAAAATCTTAATTTGAATATGGGAAAGTGTTAGTCTACCCACACATACACACAAAAAAAAAATTGGGAAAGAGGAACTAGTTGAATTTTAATCTGTTTTTGTAAAGGTCCCTTGGATAGAAAACCTGCAATCTATACTCCTTAACACAGGGCAGAAGCAGTGCTGATTTAGGAGGAGAACAATATGCCCCATGTATTAATGCCAATGACACAAGCTTCCCCATACTGTTGGTGTGTGCAGCTACTGAACTGTATGCTATGGAATTTTGCTATGTAATTGTAGCTGTTTCCTCTGTGAGCCACCCAGAGTCGCTGTGCGAATGGGGCGGCATATAAGTCGAAATATACAATACAATATACAATACAACACCACCCAGTCCCAGGGCAGAAAGTGACCAGTCTTTTCCATTAGAGGCAGTTATGTCCTTCTTCGCCAGCTTCTGTAAGAGAAAGAAAAGTCTCATAATGTGGCAGGGCAATAGGATTGAGTTAAAGTCAACTGTTGGTTTTTATGTCTGGCTCTGAGGGGGATTTGCAAACAAGGCATGATGGGAGGGAAGTCCAGAGAAATTGATTGTGCCATGATTCCTAGTATTTTCGCTGGACACCCCTCTGATCATGTTTTCTGGGCTCCTAAGACCTATCAGTGGCAGGTATTAAGGTGAGTCCCAGCAGGAGCAAATTGCCACATCGCACTTTGCCCCAGCTGTTCCCCATCACGCAGTAATGTGTGAGAAAAGGTGAAGGAGGCTCCTTTTGGAAATAAGTGGCTAGCATAATGGGTCTGGACAGCTGCCCTGCACAGCAACTTGTCCAAACACAGCAAGCTCTCCTGGACCATCACCATTGACAGACCTGACACCATTTGTTGCCCTCAGGACTCCACCACATGAAGCAACACCCCATTGCATCTAACAGGCAACTCTGCCCAGGGGTGCCTATCTGGTGCCTTTGCAGCTTACAAATATTGTGGAAGTATCTGACTGGTTACTCTTGGACATAGGGGTGCTACATTAGCTTAGCTTTCCTAAAGCCCATTCTTTAAACCAGGGGATCCCAACCTTTTCAAGCCGGAGGCTGGGTCACTCTCTCTCAGTTAGCTTTGAGGGCTGGACGACCATTTTGCACTGCCTGCACGATGGGGGTGGCCATTTTGTTCCAACAGCTTCCCTTCAGAAAAGAGCTGAAAACCTGGCTGGCAGGGCAGATGTGGGGAGGTGGAGAGGGAGCAAACCCCCCCCCCCCAGCTCATTTACAGCAGGATCACTCATGTTTTTAAAAGTTTTTAACTAGATTTTAATTGGTGTGAGTGGGAGGTAGTTTTTCATTGTTTTTAGGAATTTTAAGGGTTTCTATAGTTTAAATGCTGGGGATTTTATGTACGACGCCCAGAGTTGCATGCCAATTGGGGCGGCTATACAAATTGAATAAATAAATAAAACAGCTTCAAAGAGGTGGCCATTTTGTTTCTTGAATGCCCTTGGAGGGGGTGGGGGGCACATGAAATGGCTCTGCTGCTTTAAACAACCAAATATCAAAAATAAAACACAGGTCTAACTGTGAAAGAGCTAACCCTCTTCTAGTCCACTAACACACCCAGTTAAGTGGGAACAAACCCCATTGAAGTCAAGTAAGTTTTAAATCTGGAAGAGAGCTGGGTGGGCTGAGGAAGATGGTGGAGGACAGAGGTGCCTGGCGGGTGGTGGTCCATGGGGTCGTGGAGGGTCGGAATCGACTGTGCTACTGAACAACAAAAAGAGCTTAGAATTGTTCCTTCTTAGACAATAGGTCCCACAAACCACCCAGTATGGCTATTTGTGAGTTGTAGTAAAAAAAAATAACTTATTTTCAGCTGGGCTACTGTGTTTATACAAGCTTCAATGGAAGCTTCAATTACTATAGGGAGGAAAAGAAAACATTTGCTTCGCAACTCTAGTTCAGTATTATGAGCCAAGATTGATCTAAATTGCATGTATAGAACAATAAGACTTTTAGGAGAGTTGTCTTTGCCTTGGCCTGCCCTCCTTTGATTGTAAAACATTTCTGAGACACCTCTCAATCCTCATACGCCAATGGTTTCACCGGGGTCTAGATCTCCTGCCAGAATTGTGTAGACAGCTGCAGCAGCTGGAAATGTTTCAGGAACTGATAGAGAAATGCCTGGGCAATAGGAATAACAAGCCAGACCCATTAAAATAAGTCAGGCAGGCTGTGTGTGCAGTAATAAATGGGTGTTTTGAATGTTGGAAAAGTCTGAGTCGTTGTGTGAGGAATATAAATTCCTCCTGTGTATTAGGCCTACTCACTCATTTCCACTGTCCCTAAGTAAGTGACTACAGGTGAGCATCCCATTGACTTACTAATAAATAAGGAATGCAGATCCTCTACAATGAAAGAAAAACTAAATCGAGGTAGGTTATTCTCCAGTGAGACTGAGTTAAATCTTATTGCAAAGTCAAAGCTTTCTCACTTTAAAAAAATCTCAAAAGATTGCCCAGCTAGCCAAGAAAAACAGCTGTTTGTACACAGAGCAAGGCTTTGGCCTTTTTGCACACCAGGCAAAATAAAACACTGCTCCTGAGCTTCGAGTCCTGCAGCTAGACTGTGGATTTTCCTTTCTTTGTAGGCCTAGCTCAGGCTGCCAATCCATGTTGGGTAAAAGCAACATCTTCCTGATTGCTCTCATCTTTTCAGATACTAATTCACCCCTCTACTACAATCAATTTTTAGAGTGATTTTTAAAACTGTTGCTGTGTTTTTATGTGGTGTCATATTTAATTCCAGAATTCAGGATTCATCAAACTTTCCTATATTTCAATCCATACTTGTGCTTACACAAAATATTTCAACAGTTATTGTAGTTTTTAGTGCAACTGTGTGTGTGATCTTTGCAGAGAGTGGATTCATAACCCTGGGACTCAACTGATGCCTATAAACAACTGGAAATAATTCAAAACCTGAATTTTTTTCAGATTGATTTACAATCAAATGGAATATGAATTGATGTTCATGTTCATGACCAAAGTCTTGGAAAACTCCTTTCTTTCCATTCCTTCCTTCCAAAGCATCACAGCCTCCCTCCCCTCCCTTTCCCCTGCCATGGAGTTTGCTTCATTCACTGTCCAACTAGACTTGACTTGTTCATTTGGGTGTTCAATCCTTAGAACCCATCATCACTAGCTACATACTAGACCATAAAACCTCATCCTATGCTGAAGGACAAATTTATCAACTTCTTGTCCCTCACAACAACTCTGCAATAACTTTGATGGTCTATGTTCTCTTTTCTACTTATCTTCCAGAGAAGCTACCAGATAATGTTTTGTTTGTGTACCAATGCAATTTACATTGGGGTGCACCTGGATGAGTATTCTCACTAGCACCAAGTGGGTATCAGGTATCAGAAGCTGTCCCTGAGTATTCATTTCATCCAGTCTTTGAAGTTCTCAGTTCTTTCATATTTTGCAAATTTCAGTAAGTTTCCATCAGCATGCTTTTCAGAAGCACCTGTAGCATCTCTGTCACATCTTCTGTTTCACATTTTTCTACTCAGGATTGATCTTCTGCTTCTCATTTTTACTCAGCTTATGCTCTACTTCGTACACCTTCCCTGTCATTTCTTATGGCTATCATACACTGAACATCTAATAACTTCCAAATTCTACATTAATAAAGACCATGATTTAATTTTATAGAAATTTAATTTTTTAAATTTCTTCTTTCTAACCATGTTTTGACTCCCCCCCCCATGATAGAAATAAAATCAATTGTTTACTCTAATTCAAGTTTTTCATTATTTAAGTCTTCGATATGTTCCCCTGCAGAATTTCCCTGCCATGTCTGTGGCTCTTATTACATACAAACTGGGATTTCTAGTTACTAAATGTGAAATCACTTCTATTAAAGCTATACTTAAGGTTATTGAATACATTTGCTGTAGAATTTGAAATTGTGGATGGAAAACATCTCTATGAATTGTCATGTCAAAGTAAAGCAATCTGTCCTTATGAGGATTGGAGCTCAGCAGAGATATTTGCAATAGATATTCTTTTTGATATTAGGGATTCCCCATTATCTTGGTCTATTGATGTTGCAATGGATCTAGCTGAACAAATAAATATATATATAAATTACCAAGGGGGAAAATTTGGTTGTTGTATGAGCAGGGCCAGAAGAGGGAGCCTTTTTCACTCTCATTAAGCTCTAGGGACACACTTCTTCCTCCTTGTCTAGCAGTGATGGGATGTCCCCGGTTCCAGACGGTTCCCTGGAACCGGTAGAACCAATTCCGGAGGGTTCTCCGGGAGGGGAGTCCACTTTTGAGGCGTCCGGTTCCGGCGGCCCGGGTAGTGGCGGGGTGTGGGCGGCGGCCCGGGTAGTGGCGGGGTGTGGGCGTTATGCTCGAGCTTCGCCGCTACTCCGGGAGCTGCACTGGTTGCCAGTATGTCTCCGGGTGCAATTCAAGGTGCTGGTTATTACCTTTAAAGCCCTATATGGTAGTGGGCCAGGATACCTAAGAGACCGCGTCACCCCAACAACATCTGTCCGGCCCACCAGGGCTGATCGGAGAGGCTCCCTCGTTGTTCCATCAGCTAGAGAGGCATGCCTCTCTAGCACTAGGAGGAGGGCCTTCTCCGTGTCCGCCCCAACCCTCTGGAACCTCCTGCCCATCGAACTGCGCCTGCAGACAGAGCTCTTGCCCTTCCGGAAGGGCTTGAAAACCTGGCTGGCAGGACATATTTGGGGACCAGGGAACACGGGTTCCCATACTAAGTGGCTTACTTAGGGAGTGCCACTTTGGATCTGGACCAGGGGGATACTGGCGTGTAGTTTGCACTGTTTTTACTTCAAATAATTTTAGATAATCTTTTAAACTTCATGATTTTATATGTTTTTATCTTTTACCTCTGTTTTATGACGATGTAAGCCGCCCAGAGTCGGGTTCTCCCGAGTGGGGCGGGGTAATAAATTCAATAAATAATAATAATAATAATAATTGGAGCCATTTTGGCTCCGATTTTAAATATTTTTTCTTTTAGAGTTGGAGCCACGCACCTTTCAGGGCGGCGGCGGCAGCGGCAGCGGCCCTTCTCCGTTGGTGGCGGCAGCCTGTCAGCCTGTCGGGAGGAAGCGGAGAGAGACAGAGCGGGGGAGCCATGGGGCCCAGGCTGGGCGCAGGGGGCTCCTCCTGCCTCTGCTCCTCCTATTGCTGCCGCTGCTCATACTCCTGCTACCATCGTGGGTCGGGGTCAGGTCTGAGGCGACAGAGGGGCCGGAGCGCCTGCTGTCCGTGTCCGGCGTCCGCTTCGGCTGGAGGAACCTGAGCTGCCCGACCTGCAAGGTCCTCTTCGCCGCCCTCGATGCCTCCGTCCAGGTGAGCCTCACCTCGCCTCGCCCCGGGGGGTGGGGGTGGGGGTAGGGTAAAGGAGGCAGGCAGGTAGTGGGGGTGGCACCAACCCCCCCAACCGGACACCCGTCATGGGGATTGGGAGTCCCTTGGGCAGGAGGATGCCCTGGGACGCCTCGGCCTGCCGGCAACCCCCCCAACCCCCCGCCCCTGCTCTCTTTGCGGCTCAAGCTGCCCCAGGAGGAGGGGGGTCACCTTTCCCGGGCCCATCTTGCTTGCTCGGCACCAACCCTCTCAAAGGGGGGGGCACCTGGGCTTCTCCCACCCTCTGTCACCAGCCCTGCCCTGCCTGGCTTGTTTTGCTGCCTGAGTTGAGCGGACGCCCCCACCCCCACCCCTTGGGTGCAAGGCACCGGCCCGAGGAGGAGGAGGCAACAGGCGCCCGGCAGAGGTTTTTTATTTGGGGTGGATGGGTAATTTATTTGTGTTTTGGGTGGGTGGTTGTATTTTTATTTAATTTTAATTTATTTATTTAAGTTATTTACGGCTTTGTGTGTGTAGCTGTCTGGCTGGGTGGGTGGGCTGAGGGGTGTGTGTGTGTGTTTATTTTTATTTTATTTATTTTTATTTTGGCCCCGCCCACAACATCATGACCTCATGACGTTGGCTCAGCCCATGACATCATGACGTCATGACATTGGCCACGCCCATGACGTCCGTGACGTCATGGCGTGGTAGTAGAATTTTTGTCATCCCAACACTGTTGTCTAGGCCAGATGTGAAACTGCCAAAATAAAACCACCTGTTGGTGAGTTCATTTTGCAGTTCCTTTCGCCTTACCTAGTGTGAGAAAGAATAGCCAACAACACAAGGTTGCCATTACCAGGGTATGCCTGATTGTGGTTGAAAATTCCACAAACCTCAAAGAGGCTCTTTCAGTATATCCCTAGGAACACACTAACCATATATGACAGTCCAAGATACCTTTAAGGCAGGGGTGGCCAAACTACAGCCGATGGGTCGGCCCCGGCCAATGGAACCAAATCATCTGGCCTGCACCACCCTCGCCACTTCCAAAAGCAGAAATAAAATGTGCCCATGCATGCGCAAGCACTCCCAGAAGCAGAAGTAAAACATGTCCACGCATGTCCAGATGCTGCCATAAATGCACCTGTGGCTGTCGTAAATGCTGCTTACAACAGCCACTGATGTGTTTTACAGCGAGAGGAACCATGTGACCTGCCCGCTCAACCATGCAACTGGCCCGTGGCACAAAAAGTTTGGGAACCCCTGCTTTAAGGTATTATACAAAGCTATTCTGTGAGAAAGGTTTGAACCAAGAATTGTCACATTTCCCACTGGATCTACCAGCTAGTCCTTTCACTATTACCTTTATACGGGATATTCTCTGACCCATGAATAATTTTAGAAATGGTAGCATGTCTTACAAACAGAAATGTAATTAGACGATTGGCATTTCTGTTTGAAGTCTATTTCCTTCGATGCTTCTTCACTAAGTCTTCAAAAATGAGTCCCATGAGTCCCATTGCCGAGAGAAAGGCAGCACTCAAGTGTAGTAAATAATTACACAATAAAATAAATACAGTAAAACCTCATATAATACTAAAACCTGGTTCCACAAGTCTTGGTGTTATATGATTTTTAGTGTTATCTGATCCTCTATGGGATCCATAGAGATACATTGTAACCACACAGGCTTTAGCGGTTGTTATCTGAAGCATCCCATAGGATCTTAATGTTATCTGATGCAATTCTTCCCCCCAGATTGCTTAATGTTATGCGATTTTAGTGTTATTCGATACTAATGTTATATGAGGTATTACTGTAATAATATTTTTGAACTGATTCCATCTAGAGGAGAGTAAAGCTCCTCTCCATCATATAGTTGATTAAATTAGAAACTTGTTGGTTTCAATGACCAATAAAATCTCTGCCCATGTTTAGCCTAGCCAGGGACCTCCAAAACCTCTTCAGTGTTGACTGGCAGTGACATTTGGTTGGCATTATAGTAGCGCGACAGATGCGCAACCCCAAAGAAAGCTTTCTGCTAGAAGTTTTAAAATGCAACAACACCTGCATATTTTGTTCTGCAACTGAAGAACAAGTTCTGACAGGCCAAAGTCTTGCAACAGCACAAACCACAGCACTATGGTTCAAGTTCAGACTCTACAAACCTATCTTACATCGGCCATTGCTCTTCCCTGTTGTTCCTTTCTCTCCATAAATCTCACCTAGCAAGATCATGGATTCATTTCTCTTTAAAGGAATCTTTTTTGAGCTTGACCTTCAACCCTTCATCATTACACAGTATTACATAGCACTGACTCACCATTATTACATTATATCCTTCATCATAGTCCAGGGGCTGTTTTGCATTCTGTCTAAGAATACACATGTCTGGATCCAGGCTAAAAAGGACTCCTCTTTTGGGCATCAGTAACTCTTACCCAATTACGTACTGCAAAACAGAGTACATATTATTTGCATCGTGTGCATAGGCACTTCCTGGATGCATCTTATAGGTTTCAGAAACAACTTAGGAAAGAGGAAAAAGATTTTAAAATGTGGCATCCCAAATCCTATTAGTTATGTTCACTGGCAATCAGTATAAATCTTGGCATATGACAGCAAATACCTATGCTGCTTTCTTAATGTGTGGCAATTTACCACCAAGTTTCATACCAATTGCATTTGTTGTTGTCACTTGCTTCCAAGTCACCTCCAATTACTATGAGGATTACAAAATACCTGTGTGATTGTGAACAATGTAACAGCTCTTTAAAATGTTTTACAATTGCAAAATATTCATCCCAAAAGAGAAAAGCAAAAAGTAACTCTGAAGCTATAAGTCAAAAAGAAACAAAATTCATGCCATCAGTCGACCCTACTCACTAAAAAAATATGAACCCTTTGCTGGACTCTGTATTTTAGCTATTACCCCAAGCGAAAACTAAACTTAATCACTCCATTCCTCATATACACCTTGCCAATAGTTTGGAATCATTGGAATGAAACATAGGCTTCAATAGGCTCAACATCCAGCTGTGTGGGCACCACGCAGTGGTGGGCAAGCAAAAATTTTACTACCACACTGTGGACGGAGCCAACATCATGATGTCTTGGATGGAGCCAACGTCATGACATCATGGGTGGAGCCAATGATATGGGTGGAGCCAATGTAAAAAAAAATCCATAAAGTAAGTACACAAAAATACAAATTAAATAGACATAAAACACATAAAAGTACACATTAAAAGTAAATACACATTAAATAGACAAAAAATACAAATTAAATACACATAAAACACATAAAATACATATTAAAATAAATACACATTAAAATACACCCACCCACCCCACACCCAAAGGTGAGTCACCCTGGGGAGCAGGCTATAGGGAGCTTCAGGCTAGCAGCTTCTCTTCCTCCTCCTCGCTTGGGAGGACAGCAAAGAAGCTGTGCATGCACACCAAGTGCTGTAGGCAGTATACACACCAAGCACTTGGTGCACATGTGCAGTGGGGGAACCTGTGAAAAGGTAAGCCCCCAAGGTAGTGCCCCAAAAAAGCCTCTACTGGTTCTCCGGGACACTGGGAAAAGTTACTACCGTTTCTGGCGAACTGGTGCGAACCTGTTGGTGCCCATCACTGGCACCATGGGACAGGGGTTAAGGTTGGTGACCAGGTGGTGCAGGAGAAGGCTGCTCCTGAGAACTGCTTGGTCGCCACCTCTTGCTTGCTCCATCCGGCACTGGGCACTTTTAAATAAACCATTGATCCATGCTAAAGGAGGGGGCTTGGAGCAATGGCTTGATCTAAAGTGCAACATACCGGGTGGATATAATAATAATAAAATTATTATTTGTGCCCCAGGGCGCCAGAGGCAAGGGCACACCGGGATGACTCCCCCTGTCCGAGTGGCCCAGCCCATGCTTGTCAACACCTACAAACAACAGATTAATAGTACAGCTTTATCCATAGCTACATAATCTTCTTTAATGGCCCTGTCTAACTGAACTTATTTTAGCCACTGATGAATTTTTAATGTGAGATTATTCTTTTAATGTGTTTTATTCTTGTTAATCCGCCCTGAGTCGCTTTGTGAATAGGGCGGTATATAAATGCGAAAAATAAATAAATAAATAAAAATTTAAATCAGGGACATCTTATTATGTTTAATGGTCTTAGACCTCTTGTGAAATAGGAGCAGAAAGCTTCTGTTTCATTCTCGTTCTCTTTTTGGGGAACTTGGCAGTGGGTTTACCTCTTCTGTGTTTCCTGTGGAGTAGAGATGTGTGCATAAAAGATAAGAGATAATACCAAAAGTAAGATATTGATTCATGTGGAGAATCCCAATAGATATCAGATGCTCTTCCTCTTCAAACTGTTCAGTGACCACACATATGGAATTGGAGACAGCATGAGCAGGAATAGAGTGTCCCCTTACTTGTATTTTTACTCTATAAACAAACTAACCATTATTAGGGGATAACATTGCCCGTAAACCCCCTTACCATTCTAAGGAATGGCAGTGAGTACAACTTGTGATCAAAAACCAGCCCTGAAGCCAAATAAGGCCTACTGTGGGCACATGAGTCAATCCTGGATATGCCAGAGCACACTGTGGTTGATCCTGTTGGGTTGTCAGCATGGCTGGTTGTGCTTATTTCAATTATAATAAAGCCCACCAAATGTTAGGAGGAGAAAGTCACTTTATAGTTGGGGATATCTGAGCAGGCATGTATGGTTACAGATGTCCATATTATTATTTTCATTTCTAAAATATATTACTCTTTTGTATACTTCAATGATGCACATTTCTAAGTTAATGTGTTTTGCATCATTATAACACAAGCAACCTCTATTTTATTTTTCTAGTCATTATACTCCTGAAAGTAACCTTAACATGCAAAAAGCATACATGTCAGAGCAGTGATGGTGAACCTTGGCACACCAAGTACTCTGGAACTTCAATTTCCATAAACCCTGATCAGCAGGAGTGCTGACTTGGGCTTCTGGTAATTGCAGTCCAAGAACATCTGGAGTACAGCTTGTGATCAAATACCATCCCTGAAGCCAAATAAGTCCTACTGTGGGCATGTGAGTCAACCCTGGGTATGCCAGAGCACACTGGGGTTGATCCTGTGCCATGAATCATTTCTTAATTTTGTCGGGTTCTGGACATTGCTGTCCAGAGCCCAAGGTTTGACATAACTGTGTTAGAGCAGGGGTTCCCAAACTTTTTCCACCATGGGATGGTTACATGGTTGAGCAGGCTGATACATGGTTCCTCCCACCGGAAGCAGAAGTAAAACATACTTGCGTTTGTGCAAAATGTTGCCATAAATGCACCCATGATTGTCATAAATGCTTTTACGACAGCCACAGATGCATTTACAGCAAAGTTTTGTGCATGTACATGCATGGGCACATTTTACATCTGTTTCTGGGAGCAGCGAGGATGGTGAGGGTGGGTGATTTGGTGCCACACACTGGATTCTGCCTATGGGGTCTACTTTGGCCACCCCTCTGTTAGAGTATGCCCTTTAATTTTTTTACTAGAAGTGGCAAACTTTTATTTTGTTTAGCACATTAAGAATGGAAAGTAAGTAAAAGAAGAAGCTACGTGGGTTAGGTTGCTCCACAGTTGCAATAAAAACTGAATGTTGGAAAAATACCTTTTCTGGACTACAGTTCCCATAATCCACCAGACAACATGGTCAGCAGCAAAGCCAAGTTTTCTAGACTCTGAGAATGCAAGCTGGCTATTTAGGAAGAGCCCCTGTCAAGGAGTCTAAGATCCCTTAAGTGCAGTGGTGGGCTGTTAAAATTTTTACTACCACACTGTGGGCGGAGACAATGTCGTGGGCAGAGCCAACGTCGTGACTTCATGATGTCATGGGCATGGCCAACGTCATGATGTCATGGGTGGAGCCAACGTCATGACATCATGACGTTGTGGGCTAAGCCAAAGTTTAAAAATAAAAAACAAAATAAAAAACAAATAAAATAATAAAATAAAAATAAAATAAAAAATGGATTGTTGGGGCTGGGGAGCTGGTCCCGAACCCTCCTTCAGCCCCACCGAAGGATCAGCGAGTCTTGTCCCAGAACCCTCCTTGAACCCCAGCGATCCATTGGTGAGTCTGGGGGGGGGGAGATTTCAGGGGGAAGCCATGCAGCCTGTCCCAGAACCCTTCTTCAGCCCCAGTGATCATTGGTGAGGGTGGAGGTAGTTTCAGGGGGAAGCCGCACGGCTGCGCGGCTTGTCCTGGAACCCTCCTTCAGCCCCAGCAATCCATCGCTGGGGCTGGGGAGGGTTTGGGGGAAGCTGCACGGTTGCGTGGCTTGTCCCAGAACCCTCCTTCAGCCCCAGCGATCTATCACTGGGACTGTGTGTGGGGGGTTTTTCAGGGGAAACTGCTTGATCTATCGCTGGGGCTGAAGAAAGGTTCAGAAGGAAACCACGTGAGTGTGCATGCATCAAATGGAGTTTTGATACATATGCACTTCCGAACAGCCATTTTGGGTTGCCTGGAAATGTAATCTGGAGGGCGGCTGGAGAGGCGACCAAACTGGTTGCCCGGGGGTTTATAAACCCCCCCCCCACGATCCCCTCCAGATTTTTGCTACCAGTTCAGCTGCACCAGTCCAGACCGGCAGCAGCCCACCACTACTTAAGTGTATGCAATAGGAAGTGGGTACTGTGTAGCAATAGTGTCACGGATGGGGCTGTGCTTCCTACAAGAGAAACCTTGTAAGTGATGCAATTGCATCAGAACAGAGGTAGCAGGAACCCTTTTCACCTTTAGTGAAACTGATGTTTCAACAGCAAAGTCAGCAGGTCATAACAGTGTGAGATGTCTCAAAGCAGTGAAGGCCAGACAAATATTAGCAGCAGCTGATACTTTCAGTAACGAAATGAGGAGCTGAAACCGATAACAGCCAGCTTTATAGCAGCTTAGGAAATTCCTCAGAGTCAGCATGCGCAATCTGGAAACCTTTCCACTGCAGCAATACTTTAAGTCATGAGTTCTCAACCTTTTAAAGCTGGGGGCTGGGTGATGCTCCCTCAGACAGCTTTGGGGCTGGATGGCTATTTTGCCCTTCCTCCACCACATGACACTTCCTGGTGTGGCGGAAGCAGGGAGGGCACATGAAATGGTGCCATGTGCTGCATCCAGCCCATGGGCCACAGGTTGAGAATCCCTGCCATAGAAGCTTCTAGTGAACATTATCCAAGATGCAAAGGAGAACAAGGCTTCTGTACTTGTTTCAAACCACAGGAGACATAAGTATGGTGGATTTCAGCTGCAACAGAGAGAGGAAGAGAAAAATATGCAGATATTTTAATAGACAAGCATTCAAGAGTAGTTTGGGTGCGTTTTGTTCACTTTATTTTCTCTATCAATTTGCAAATCTTTTCATTAATGTGACTAAAGAAAATTGAACTTAAAAAAAAAAGAATGATTGAATGTGGTGGATCGTGAAATCCATATGGAATAGACAGTTTTGACCTTCCAGGCAGCAGGATTTTTAAAAAGTGTTTTAAGATACTGTATTTGTATATCCTACGTTTGTGGAAGGAATCATCACACGATTAGATCCCACTATCTTATACTGAGTTTTCTCCCTGGTGTCTTTTAGCCCATTACAGTTTCTTCTGACTTTCAATAGCCATGTAGGACCATGTAGGATAAGCTTCCTTCCGGCATACTTGGGAGGGTGTTCTGCTCAGTTGGTTGATACTCCTGTTGAAGCCTAGGTTGCCAGATGGTATATGGAGACAACCCAGGTGGTTCATACGATCACTCCTAAGTGCTCTCTCCATTCTAGAGCTTGTCCAACCCCTTGGTTCATGGAGGAACTCCAAATGATGATACCACCGAAGGGAAAGGCTGGAGAGCAAGTGAAGACACGCTCCTTCAGATGTTAACTTGGCTTTAGTAAGAGCAGCAACCAGCAATTACTTGAAACATGTAAGGAGAGAGAGGAAAAACAATACTCCTCAAAGGATTCAGGAGACCATGAATCATCAAGCAGAACTATTTCATTTCATTTGCAACTTCACTGCAGCTGATCAGCCAATTGGGCCTTGAACAAGAAGAATCAACAAGCAAGTACTTTGCAGTACATTTTATATGTAAAGACAAGACCATCTGATGGGAGATTGACTCTGTATTTAGTTCAGTTTGAGATGTCCAATGCACCATCTTGTCTGTTTTTTGGGATCAGTTTCAACTCGTGACATCTGATGAGGATGACGAACTGCTTACATGTTGTAAAGCCATTTCCGCAAGTCAACTCTTGTCCATCCGGGCTAGGAAAATCAGCTAATGAAGCAACATGGGCATCAAATTATTAATTCATCTTTGCAAGAGAGGCTAAAAGAAGCTCCTATTCAACCATTCCTTTAAAAAGGTCATATGGCACTACAGATCATGTTAACATCTTCAGACCAGATCGAATGCAGTTTTTCTTCCCCTCTCCCCTCACCATCTCCACAGTTTATGATACAGCTCTTGGTTCTGGAAGTCTATCAAAATACATAAAAAAGATGCATTGTAGAGTAACTCTATGTGAGACATGTACTGTATTTTGGAATGAAATGCGTATATCGTGAAGAACGCGTTGAAAAATAAAGCACACTTTCATAATTTAAAAAAACCCATGCAGAAATAGAACAGAACAGATGCATGAATGAATCCATTGCTAAATTGAAACAGAAACAGAAAAGAAATAGACTGATCTGTCCCTTGCTAGATCCATGTTGCAGTACCATCTTTCTCAAGTCAACTAAAAAAGTACTTATTTCACTGAGCAAGCTTTTGAGGTTAAAAAATATCACTTCCTCTTCATCAGGAATGAGGTTACATGAAGGAAAAGCAGTGTCATGGGCCTGGTACCTTAAGCTATGACAGGGAAGATATTGCACACGCTGGAGCAGGATGCATCAGATATTAGATTTCACCCTGAATGACCCCTAATTTTGCTGGAACAAGAAAGATGGTAAAAAGCAATAAACTTTGAATCTCGCTTTGAAAAGACAACAACTTTCTTGAAATCCAAAACTTCCACTATCCAACATGAGGCCCACATCCCATTTACAGGGTGAGAGAAGGGAGTCTTCGGCAGTTTCTTACAATAACTTGATTGTCATCACAGATCATAACAAAGTCATCATAAAACATAAACATGAATACATGGAATACTGATAAAATAGTAAAATGATTAAAGGCAAAACACCTAATGGTGTGGTGAAAATATCCAAATAAGCCTAATAACTAAATTTGGCTAAAGGTCTAGCACAGGAGTTCCCAACCTAAGGCCTGTGGGCCAGATCCAGCCCCTGGCATCATTTCATGTGGCCCCCACCCCTCCAAGGGCATTCAAGAAACAAAATGGCTGTCCTTTGAAGCTATTGGGACAAAATGGCCACCCCCATGGTGCAGGCAGGACAAAATGGCCATCTAGCCCTCACAGCTGACTGAGAGCGTGTGGCCCGGTCGCTGACTTGAAAAGGTTGGGATCCCCTGGTCTAGCAGATCTAACTGAAATAATGTTTCCTCTGATTTTAAAAGAAAGCAAAGTTTTTTTAAAATACCACTTGAGGGTTAACACAGGGAAACAGTGGTGGGCTCAAAAAAAAATTACTACCACACTGTGGGCGTGGTATGGTGGGTGTGGCCAGGGGGAAAGCCCTGCATTGTACCCGAATTAGGACTACTTTATTTCAAAACTTGAATCTGCTACCAGTTCTGGCGAACTGGTGTGAACCTGCTGATGCCCACCACTAGAAACAGATCCTCCAGCAGGTAATGAGTGATTTCTACTTCTGCAACCATGAAGTTATTAATAATCCACTCATTTTTCCACAAAAGGGGCAGCTTCAGAACTAATGTTTAATTTTCCTTCCCTTGTCCCTGGACACAAGGGCAGAGCTGTTGCTCCATGTGAACTTTACAAACTCTTTCCTCAAGCTACATCAAAGGTGCAGTTTTAACATATGAAAATGCCATTGCACACTAGTAAAATTAATGAGGCACCATGGAGTGAAGTTGTAGGGGTTTTAAACTAAGGATTCTATGGAGAAACTTATAAATGCTGAATCAGGCCAGCATCTAAACCAGTGTTTCCCAACCAGTGATGGGATGTAACAGGTTCATACCAGTTCACCAGAACTGGTAGTAACTTTTCCCAGTGTCCCGGAGAACCGATAGCAGCTTTTGGGGGGAACCACCTTCGGGGCTTACCTTTTCACTGGCATACACGCCAAGCCTACAGTGCTTGGCGTGTATGCACGGCCTCCTTGCTGTCCTTCTAAGCAGAGAAAATAGTAGCCCAAAATCTATCTCATCCATGTGACCAGCCCACTGAACCACATGACTGGTCCACGCCCCAAAAAAATTCAGGCACCTCTGCTCTAACCCAAGGAAGTAATAAAGCAAAGCCATGTAGCTCCCTTCTGTTGCCTGTAGTATCTGTGGTAGCCTTAAAGTTATGAATCATTTTAACTGTATTTCACAAGAAGCATCATATCAAAGAAACAAGGTGACCAGAACCAGGGCACCTTCAGTATCCCTGTGCATCAAAGGGATACAGTCCAGTTGTGATAATAAGAGCTGAGATTCAGGGCTGCTTCAACACCTGCTATACAGGTACCTGGATCAACCAGAAATGCACCAGTTCCCGGAGGGGGGGGGCAATGTGCCCTTCAATGCACTCCTCCCATCCAAAAAGGAACCAACTCACTGAGTTTTATTGAACACTTCACCTGATCATTTGTGAACAGTCAAGGGAAGTGCTTTTTAATGTATTCTAGCTAGACCATTGCTGTTGTGATGCATTGCAATTCTGTCTTTGTGTTTATTGCCACTTGAAGCCACAGCTGTACGACTTCGATTGGTAATTCAGACAAAAATGCAAAGTGATGAAATCAACTTCTACAAAATAATATATCGTAATAGCAGTGAGTCAGATGAGGTCAAAAACTATTTAACTTCCCTGACCATTTGCAAATACTCAGTGGAAATATTCAATGTCCAATATGCCAAAGGGGCTCATTAGCTGGAAGCAGCTTTTGACAACTACAAAGCTCCCATATATGTTTTTCCCAGTTTCCCCCAGGTGTTGGAATAGCATATATGGGAATGTGATGGAAAAAGTTGACAGAGGCTCAAAGGGCAACTGGGACCGCTCGCTCCTGTATCCAACAAATTTGTATAAAATGCAGACCAGTTCTCCCTGACATCACCCCAGAGAGTGGACTTACTGTGTGTCTGTACAGGCTCTGAGGCTTGGCAGACCACTTGAAAAGCCTGCTGTAGCTTGTGTTTTTTAATTGGCAAGTTAAAAACAGATTTCTTGCAAGTTCATGTGATGTCTCTCACCTCAAGTACCTCAATAGGAAAATCAATACAGCACAACAGAAGTGAGTGGTTTCTTTCTTCTTCTTCTGTTCAGTTTGTATCATATTGCTGCATTTTGGCCAGGAGAACTGCCAAAGCTAGAAAAGAAACATATAACAAACAAAATGCATTTCTGAAAGGTAAACAAGACATTTCTATGTGGCATCACCATCACTGGATATGGACAAAGTGCTTCTTTCACAGACTTCTTTCTATCTCTTGTATGTGTTATGTTGGTTATATTTTGCATTTTTAAAATTCTAAGTCCCAGTCTCTTATTTGAGAGCATTATCTCTTACAACCATCACATTGTTTTTAATCATGTCAGAAGCATACAAAGGTGCTTTCTGAGTTGAAAGGATTTTTGCTGGAGGAAGACTCAGGGGACACCCGAATGAGGCTCCTTTCGTGTCCCCAAGATCCTTTCCCACCGAAGTGGTCCTTATTTATCTACTTGCAATTTTTTTTTGCTTTTGAACTGCTAGGTTGAAAGAAGCTGAGGCAGAGATGGGCAGTCATTCCGTCACGCAGTACTCGGGTCTTGAACTGCTGACTTGCCGACCTTCCAGCTAACAAGCCGAGCTTCTTAACCACTGGGCTACATGATAGACTGGATTTTAAATTCCCAGAAGGATTGCCATGATTGCAAAAATAACAAAAGGGTCCTGTAAAATATATCATCGCATAAAGGGGAGGGCCTGTACACCTACATGTACATGCCCAATAGACCATCTAGCCCCAGCACAAAGGCAGAGAGGATGATGAAGCCTCTAGGGAGAAAGCCTTGCAGAACACAAGGACACAGCTGAAGCCAGCTAATGAGAAACAGCTGGAAAGAGCTGGTCTGACAGAGATAAGAGAGGAAGAGGGTGGAGGCCAGGGGGGAGATCATCATTGTCCCTGATGGTAGAGGATGAGGACACACAGCAAGGCAAGAAAGAGACTGGAGTGCTATGTTCTGTGCAATGGCAGAAACAAAGGAAGGAAAAGTCCAGGACTCTTACTTCTCTTCCAACCAGGCTGTCTTCAGGGAAATGACCCAGGACCCCTGGAGTGTGTCTTGGAGGACCCTGGCCCCACCAGCAACCTGGGAGGAGGCACTGGTGAAGCACACACACACACATAGTACGAGCCTTTCTGTTTTGATTAAGACATAGTTGACAAAAGCTCGTGATGTTATTCATTTTGTTAGTGATTAAGATGCCACAATACTCTTTGTTGGAATCAAAATGTATCTACCTACATTACAGATATTTTTGTTCTTGAGAGAATTTAAAAAAAAACAATGGCAAACTATGAGAGAACGATAAATAACCTTTGAGCATCAGGCACAAGAAAAACATAGCTAGAGAAGCCTCAAACCTGTATTTATATTGGGATTTTAATGCACATAGGATACTTTGTATTAGTAGAAGTTTTTCCATTTAGAAAACAGTGTTGCTCTTCATTCACAAGGACACGTGTATATTTCTAGAATTTATAAATAGTCAGACAATATTAGATGAATATGTTGTAGAACAGGCCCTTTGTCTTGCAAACTGGTGAGAGTTACTTGTGTGAAACCCTGACTTAGAGCTACACACAGTGATGGGATGTAGCAGGTTGTCACCAGTTCGCCAGAACTGGTAGTAACTTTTCCCAGTGTCCCAGAGAACCGGTAGCAGCTTTTTTGGGGAACCACCTTCGGGGCTTACCTTTTCACTGGTTCCCCCACTGTGCATGCATGCCAAGCACTTGGTGTGCAAGCATGCCTCTAGCGCTTGGTGCCCATGCGTGGCCTCCTTGCTGTCCTCCCAAGCGGGGAGGAGGAAGAGAAGCTGCTAGCCTGAAGCTCCCTATAGCCTGCTCCCCAGGGTAAGTGACTCACCTTTGGATGTGGTGTGTCCGTGTGTATTTTAATGTGTATTTAATACATTTACCTATGTTGATGTATAGTGGTACTGTGGGTGGGTGGGTTGAGGTGTGTGTGTGCTTATTTTTATTTTATTTTTAATTTTTTCTTTGGCTCTGCCCACATCATGATGTCATGATGTTAGCTCCGCCCACACTGTGATGACATCACGCTGGGGTAGTAAAAATTTTGACATCCCACCACTGGCTACACATCACTTCTGGGTACAGCCACATATGCACAACTGAACTGGCTGACTTAAGTCTGAGCAAATCTTAGAAAAGTGTCCATGAGAATTTTGCCAACTCTTTATGACAGAGGTGTAATTCCAGATGCAAGGAATTGATCCATAAATTTGCTTCTTCCACTATGGAGAATGAAGAAGTTGTTATGAAGAATGTCTCTAGGACTTTATTTGAATTCCCATGCCTATGCAAAATAGTTGGCTTGGGACATTTTTCTGAAACATAGAAGAAGAAAAAATGTTTCTATTTTTCCAAGGTGGCATAGACTGTTTTCTTCCTCTTCCCATTTTTTGTCCATGACGCTGGGAGCAGCACTTATGCAAACAAGGCAAACGTCTATCTGTCACAAGATACTTCATGTAAACTATGCTATCTTGTGGGGTTGCACATTATAGGTGCAGTTTAGGTGGGAAATGTGGCACATATTTGACCATTATGCCCCCTCTTGCTGCAAGTTACAAATCTGGGACAATATTATGCCATGATGTTATGTAGTTGACTTAGCAGCAACAGGAGAAATCATAAGGAGAAGACATGGCCACCAGACTGATTAGAGAAGGCTTTCCACTGTTATGGCAAAAATAAGAAGGACAAAAAGGGGATATCTCAGTTACTATTGTCATTTTTGGCTAAAGATGTCTGCTTCTCCAAAATATTTAGGTATTGTTGTCTTTCCTCCCCTCCCCAAACATATTTTGCCTTAAACCACCTTATGTTCAGAAATTCTAGGCTAGTTCCACTACAAAAAATATCAATTTGTTTCTTTAAGAGAGCCTCACAAATTGTCAGGTTGGGAGAAAAGGGAACATGAAGAACACATAAAATAATATAAAGATACTGAACAAACAAAAAACAGAGCCGCAGGCTAGGAAGATGTCATTCTAATATGGAAACTTTTCCAGAGTTATATTACTGTTTGCTTTTGTGTGCGTCCTTAGGCATGTTTGGCCCTATAAAACGCTAAAGACAAAGTGTTAGGCTGCTTCTTCATTGCATGGGGGGGGGGGGGGAGAATTGTGTTCATCCAATTTCTCTGGAATGTCACAGGGCCCTCTCAATAAAGTTGACAAATGGCAGATGAAAACTGGCATAAGAAAAAGCCACCCGTTCTATTATTTAAAAATATATATTGAATTAAAATGCAAAAGCACAAAAAAAATTCCT
This sequence comes from Furcifer pardalis, assembly GCA_030440675.1. Lineage (NCBI taxonomy): Eukaryota > Metazoa > Chordata > Lepidosauria > Squamata > Chamaeleonidae > Furcifer > Furcifer pardalis. The sequence goes on from CP126892.1 coordinate 205,635,539, forward strand.
GCAAAAATAAAAAAAAAATTAAAAGACAGCCATTCCTCAAAATGAATCCAATCATCTTAAAAACAGCCCTTAAAACGACAGGAAAATCATGTCCTAACTTACTAATGTTATAATATTTTTCCAGGGAGCAGCCAGATGACAAAGACCAAGGCAGGTTTATGACTACCAAGACACTCAAAGAATTTAGAACTGCCTTCTGATAACTTAATACAGTGGTACCTCGCTTAAAGAGCATAATGTGTTCCACAGGATTACTCTTTAAGCAAGTTTGCTCTTTAAGCAAAACAACACTGTAAGCGACCAGTTGTGACCTCAAGGGGGGGAGGAGATTGCAAACCCTGATTTAGTTGTTAAGCAAGTTTTTGATTGGTTTTAGTCGTTAAGCGAGGTGTCTATTCAGAGAAAATTCTGCTCTTTAAGTGAGTTAGTCTCTAAGAGAGGTGCTCTTTATGTGAGGTTTTACTGTACCTTTGAACATGCATCCCTCAGAAGCTGCAGGATACACCATGCCTCTTCACAAAGTGCTACACCTAGGGAAACCAAGCAAAGTTTGGGAATTGTCAAATTACTAAATTTGCATTATTTTGCATAATTGTGAATGATTCTGGAGAACAAGAATGATGTGGATTATGAATAGCAGGATCCTAAATTTAAATTATCATGCAGCCAGAAAGCTCCCTGGATAATTGTAAACCAATCACTTGTTATTGCAGTTAATCCTTGTGGAGGGTGAAAAGACTACATGTGCATATCAGTTATTAATAATAGTTAATATTTGTCATACAAAAGTTATATTTATTCATTCAAAATGAAATGTATGGATTGCATGCTTAGCCTCAGCTTCCATTTTGTTTTTCACTCACACCATTTAGCAAGTTCCTTTAGAAAGCCTTTCACAGTCCATTTGAGTCTTCATGAACATCCAGAAACCTGACAACTACTCAAGCCCTGCATCTAAATCCACTGTGATTAAGAGAATCAATTTGCATGTTTTCTTGTTGATGCTGTAAATTAGGAGTGTCCAAACTTTTCAGGCTGGGGGCCAGTCACTATGGCCCATGGGGCAGATCCAGCCCCCAATGCCAATTCATCTGGCCCCACAAAGCCGTATGGGCATGTTTTACTTCCGCTTCTGGGAGTGATGAGGGCTTTGTGGGCCAGATAAATTGGCATCAGGGGCCGGATCTAGCCCACAGGCCATAGTTTGGGCACCCCTGCTGTAAATCAATGAACAGAATGCACTTTGTTATTTTCCTATGAGACAATGGTTGAGGGAAATTATGTAACACAGCAGAGAGTATTCAGAAGCAGGAACAAGGCAGGAAATTTTCTGGAGCAACAATCAGGAACAAGGCAGAGATCTTTGACAGCAGAAACCAGGAACAAGGCAAGAAATCCAAGAGCCAAGCAACTGTAAGTCTGTTAACTTTCACTGCCGAGGCAGAGTATCTTCATGGGCTGTAACAAGGCAAGGACAGAGTTCAAGGAGCAGGAATCCAGACAAGGCAAAACAACAGTCCATAGGAACCAGAAACTGGGCAGAAGTCTTCAGAGGTAGGAATCAAGAACAAGGCAGGAGATCAAAGAGCCAAGCAATTGCAAATCTGCAAACCTTTACTACCGAGGCAGCCTCTGAGAGGAAGGGCCATTTCTTATGTAGCTAAGCCAGGTGGAGCTTAGCAACTACAGCAAAATGAGATTCCAGTCCTGCAGGACTTAGAGCAACAGCTGCAAATCCTGACAGATTGATTCAGGATGTCTGAACTTGACAGCTTGAAAGACTCTCTTCCCGTCAACAGTGTCTCTGTAATTTGCCTAAAGGGGGTATAAAAATTATTGTACTTCCTTTTGTGAGGTATGGTTTAGACACAGCAAGCACAGAACAACTGGCTGATGCATTTAATAAGACACAAGCAATCTCTCCACTGCTTCTAACCCAGAGAAGCCCACAGAACAGAGCACTCCATTTTTCATAACATGTGTCATTTTTCCTGTTTCTGATATTACACTAATTGCAATGTTTGCTCAGTGTTTAGTTCACACACACACACACACACACACACACACACACACACACACACACACACACACACACACACTTTCTTTTTCTCTTCTCAAGACCACCACAAAAATACCTTTCTGTCTCATAGGGTGGGAAGGTTAGTGTTGGCAGCATGTGATGATGCTGGTATCCTGTGAGGATGAGAGAAGCAAGGTTTTAGATCCTTGGAAATGAAGCTTGTTGGGGGAAAGAGATTTGTTTCTAGTTATTTTTACTGTGGTCAATCCTAAAGATATCCTTAAACTAAAGTAAACTAAAGTAGCAAGAAATTAAATATAAGTGGCTTTATAAACAATGTACTATATGGCATAATGTCAGCAAATTACTTTACTACCACATTGTTCAATGGCAAAAATATATATTCAGTTCAGGGTGACAGCAAAAGAATCACTCTACAAACTTTCACTATTCTGTTCTCTCCCCCCCCCCCGAGCTTCCACAATTCCCCACTGCGAGTGAACCACTTCACCATTGTAATATTTGGAAAAGTATCTCGTATGAATCTGGCTTAGTGTGGTGGCTCCCCCACCCACATCATCAGTAGGGTTTTTGTTTGTTTGTTTCTGGCACCTTTTTAAAAAAATGTGTGGGTGTTATTTTGCTTTCTTGGTATTTTAATTTAATTCAATTGGTCTACATCTTTTTATTATTGCAATATTTTTAGCATTGTTATTATTATTGTGTTGTAAGCCACCCAGAGTGGGAAAATATCCCAGATGGGCAGGATAGAAATATAATCAATAATAAAATAATAATAAAAAGATGATTAACTTGATGGTTGGCAGATCAGCAGTTTGAGACCCATGTGCTCCTGTCATTTGTCCCAGCTCCTGCCAACCTAGCAATTTGAAACCACGAAACTGCAGGTAGATAAATAGGTACCATATATACTCGAGTAAAAGTTGGGTTTTTTAGCCCCCAAAATGAGGTCCAAAAATAGGACTCAACTTATACTCGGGTCAATGTAAACACTCAAAAACATACCCACACAAATGCCTAAATTAATTTATTCTACAGTATTTTTGTGAATTTTAATTATTGAAACTCACTAGCAGCTGCTGCATTTTCCACACCTGATTTATACTCAGGGTAATCTATTTTCCTAGTTTTAGAGGTCCAAATTAGGTACCTCAACTTATATTCAGGATGATTTATAGTCAAGTATATAGGGTACCACTTCGGTGGGAAGGTAACTGTATTCTGTGCACCCTGATGTCTAGGAATGCCTTCTACATGATCACAGAAATGTCTGCAAATACAGACAATGTTGTGTCTTTGGCTGAAAATGGAGATGACCACTGAACCCTAGAGTCAGATACGACTGGCTTTCAAGCGAGAGCAACCTTTACCTAACTCATATGGATCAGAGCCATCATGTCTGATGACTTCAAATGTTGCTATCAGGAATATGAGGCTGAAGGAATCAGGAAACATAAGAAAGTAAAATCTGTTTCCACATGGGAACAGTCTCACGACTATGATAAGATAGAGGTGGATCAGTCACTCAGGCAGGGACCTGCCTCAGCAAATGTCCTCATAGCAATTGTTGGTGAAGATCTTTCTACATATACTAATGGTAATGATGAGTAAATCTCAAGGTGGAGAATTCCACCAGTATGGTAGGAGCACAGCCAGATATACAGGAATGTATGCCACAAGGATCTGTACAATGATGGGAAGTAGGAAAATTTGCATTTGTCTGAAAAGTGCTCCCTTATTGTCTATCCTTTCAAATCCTTTCTGATGAAATAGAGTGAAATATATGAAAAGGGAACCTGGAATCCATTTAATGTGCTGGCTCATGCCGGTAAATAGGTGACATCATTTCTTCTGAAACAACAAAACAGCAGAAAAAGAAGCCTAATTTCTTCCTGATGTGAGGTGTTGTTAGCAAAGGAACAAATGAAGTTTTCTTCATTTCATTTTGCTTTAGCCTCGTCACCCACACGCACAGCCCTCAGGACGGTGTGCCTGAAGCAGACAAGCAGAATGTGACCTTATAAGCTTCGTTCTGTGTGAGATGTTGCAAGAGTATGAGTAAGAGCACCGCCAAATGTTGCGTTAACATGTTCCAGGATGAAATCAGGGCTACAGAGTTTCCCCACTTGTGCACAACATTAACAAAATGAGGACTTAAGATGCTGGACCCATTTGGGCAAAATTAGGGCAGGGGTCTTTTTGCTTTGAAGTTACATGTCAGGATGAAAGCTTCAACAGCCTTCAGATATGCTATTTTCCTATATCCTGGGGCTTTTTTGATGGAGCCCAAAAATATGTACTCGGACCCTCAAGTAGACAGACCAGGAAAGAAAAATGGTTGTGGGATGAGGAACCTGTGTTTCCCCCCAGATATTGCTGGAAAGAAACCAGGGCTGAACTGCTCCAGTCAGCAAGGCCAGTGGTCCTGAAAAATGGGACTTGTTGTGAATTCACATCTAGAGTGCCACTGGTTCAGCATCCTAACTTCCAATGCAATTGTGCTCTTGGAATAATCTTGAGGGCTTCAATTCCATGCCATGGGAGGTCCTTGTTTTCACTTCTTTCTCTTCTATAGCAGCAGCAGTGGACGCCACCATGATCGCAGTAGTAGCAGTGGTGGCGGCAGCAGCAGCAAAAAATTACATTATTATTATTATTATTATTATTATTATTATTATTATTATTATTATTATTATTATTATTATTATTATTATTATTATTATTATTATTATTATTATTATTATTATTATTATTATTATTATTATTATTATTATTATTATCATCATCATCATTATTAATTCAATTTATATGCCGCCCTACTCGGTGCAACCGACTCAGGGCGGCTCACAAAACTCACAAATATAACATTCAACACTATAATCAATTAATAAAACATTTCAGCAACACTTCAAATAATACAAAATCAAAATCAAAAACATATCAGAAATCCCCAATCCCCAATCACAGTTACAGTTCAAAATCCCCAGAGTCCCCAATCATTTATTCCTTGCTGGTGGGTGCAATACAATATAAAAAATTCAATCTACAAAAACAGCACATAATAACATACAACAACACAATACAATACTATAATATGATAAAGTCACAACCACATAAAAATACTTCCCAAACAAGCAACAAAGTCCCCTGGCCAAGTGACAAGAAGTCCCGGAGAGGGGTGGCAGGTGTCCTCAGCCTCAGGGCGGTGGCTTTTTCAGTGGTGTGGCCTGTGCCCATTCACATCCTCTCTGGTAACACAGTATTGCAGCTTCAGCTGAAAGAGCAGTGGGGACCAAAGACCCCACCAAAACTGGTGCTGTTTTTCCAATTTCCTCAACCATGGGAAAAGAAAGAGAGCCCAGGCTGTCAAATTGATAATCAATCCAATCATCACCAGGAACAGGGCAAACATCATCAATTTATGGGATTCTGGGAGTTGCTGTCCCCAAAGTAATTCCCCCATCTGAGCCTTAAGCCCAGCCCCACTTATCTTGTATTTCTAGCCTATTCCTTTTATGCCATCAGACAGAGCTTGTGGACATTTATGCAACTTCTTAAAATCCACAATGCTGACTTTCATCTTTCACTTTCCCCCTTAGATGTGTCATTGTTAGAAAGGGTACCCATTTTGTTCTCCTCTGGAGTTGTTGTTGTTGTTTTTGCATGGGATTGAAGTCCAAGCAGCTAGAGGGGAAATCTGCTACTCTCGCAGTCCTAAGTATTTCCCACCCATTCCTCTTTATTGCAGGAAAAATTCTAGACAAAAGAGATGGGAGCTATTAAAAGTACAGATTGCTGTAATCAGATGACAAATAGGATGATGGAACAGGAGAGGTTTCCAACAAAAATAAACCACATGTCAAGCTGCAGCTATGAGTCGGCCTTTCTCTCAACAAAAGAAAGCATGCCTCCATTATAGATCATGGAGTAAACATTGGACTACTTTACTCCAAGAGGTTGGTAGAGAAACAAACAGAAATTAAGAGCTAAATCTGAGGGGGGAGGGGAGAATAAACAGAGGACAGTGCCAAGAACAGGTCACCAAATACCTCTTTCCATTGCCCAGAAAGGAACAGACCAAAATGTCTCCATGCCCTAGGCAATGCTTAATTTGTTTACACCAACACCATTGATCTTCTGATTAGATTTCACTTCACTCTCAGGCTTTTTTCACAGTTTAAGAGGCCACTGTTAAAATGGAGCACTGAAAAACTTCCACACATCCAGAAGTCAATCTGTGGTTCAAGCACATTCAAGGCCCACTAGAAAATATGTATTGATGGGAATGTGCCAAAGTAGGTGGGCTAAGGAAGCATGGATCCTCTATGGCTGCCTGTCCCAGGGTTGGATCCATTCAGGTTTTAGTCAGCCAATACACACCTAAACACAGTGGAATCTATCCATTTCTGAGTGAGAGTAAAACAATAGCTGAAATCCTGTTATTCAATGCAGTATGTCACACTATATTAGACCCATTGATTCAGAGATAAATCATTAAGTTAATTCCTTTGTCAATTCCATTTGCTCAAATGGATCTACTCTACTGAGATTTCCTATCTTGAGCAACAGGATACCAGCCAATATTGGTTGGGTGGGGGCATGAATATCAGCAAAGGACACTTCAAAATAACCTCCATCAACTGGATAACTTGTGGGGGGAAAATAGGTGTATTGCAGCTTACAAATAACAGACTTACCTAAGACTATTGATTTCTTCTTCATCACTTTCTCTACAGCATAAATAATATGTCTGGTTTAGCACAATAAGGATTAGTCTGCTACTGTCTTAATATCGTTTGTAATTTTTCCCTAGTGTGGACACACAGTAGTCATTTTGATGGATAACTTTTAAAGCATTATTTTAAAATAATAAACTAGTGCTTTTTCCTCCCCTTTGATAGGTTTTTTTTTTTTTCATTTCAAAATATTGTGCAATTGAAAACTATGGACATACACTATATGAAATATAGGGAAAATACAAAATAAAGTGTTAAAATAATTAGAGTGGTTTTTTTTTTACAAGAAGTGAGCTAATTCAATAGATCTTCAATAGATCTCAGCTATTTATTAAATCCTTTTTTGTGCACTTGCTGGGCCATAAATTACATGCTCATAAAACCTGGATTGGTTGAATTTCTCTACGTTCATAGACAGTTTGTCCTGTATCCAAGTAGTCCCATTTACCTGATTATTTCTTGATCTTCCTACTTCACTTCAAAGTCTATTACGTGATTTCCAAATGGTTCAGCCAGAATCTTATCTATGTTGGAAACATTCTTCAGCTTTCATTTACTTAGTGAAATGTGTTGTTTATGTTCTCCATAGGTTTAAACCTAGCCTCTTCTGGTTTACTGTCTAGAGTTTGATAAGTATGCAGAAGACTTTTCCTCAAATTTACCCATTCTTTAGAAGGCTGGTGGAATGTTTGCCATTATCTTGGTTTTCTTGATATTGAGTCTCAAGCCAGCTTTTTCACTCTCTTCTTTCAACCTAATCAGGAGCTTCTTTAAGTCTTCCTCACTTTCTGCCATTAGGGTGGTATCATCTGCATATCTCAAATTGTTGATGTTTCTCCCAGCAATTTTGATCCCAAATTGTGATTCCTCCATCCCTGCATTGCGCATTTTGTGCTCTGTGTATAAGTTGAATAAGCAGGGTGACAAAATGCAGCCTTGTCTTACACTCCTTTTCCTATTCCAAACCACTCTGTCCTTCCGTATTCTGTCCTAACTGTTGCTTCTTGATACATGTACAGATTTCTCATAAGGCCTATAAGGTGTTCTGGTATTCCCATATCTTAAATTACTTGCCACATTTTGTTGTGTTCCACACAATCAAAGGCCTTAGTGTAATCAATGAAACAGAAGTTTACTTGTTTCTGATATTCCTTTGTTTTTTCCATGATCCATCTTATGTTGGTGATGTATTTTAATGTAAGTTTTATTTATTTATTTATTTATTTATTTATTTATTTATTTATTTTATTTACAGGTTTGTGTTGTGGGTGAGTGGGTTGAGGGGTGTGTGTGCGCGCATGCGTGCTTATTTTTATGTTATTTTATATTTTTATTTTTATTTTTTATTTGGCCCCGCCCACGATGTCATGACATCATGATGTTAGCTCCTCTCACACTGTGATGTTGTCACGGTGGGGTAGTAAAATTTTTGACATCCCACCACTGATTGAACTCCTACTGTGGGGTGTGTACCCTACCTTGGGAACCACTGGGGTAGATGATTTAATATAATTTATTCAAACACTTAGTATAAGTTGCATAATAGAAAAATGAATAAAATAACACAACTTTAAAGTGTTAATTTTGACATTTTATATCCAGTCTCTGAATTTGATTTATGTACATTTGTTACCTGAATAAACCATGTGCTTTGGAAGGGGGGGGGAGACCATTAAGTGGAGAGGGGGAAGAAGGGAGCCTGATTTCGACAGAATAAATGTGTCAATGAGAAAGAAAATAGGGTTTCAAAGCAGTAAATATTCTAAGTACTCCTGGCTGGTGTCTTTAAGGAGAGAAAAAAGTCTTCACTTTAGAAATATAGATGTGATAAAAGTACACATTAGCGCTGCTCTGTTTTCTTTTGATGATTAATTTTTTAACACACATTGCTCCTCTTTTCAAGTGTTCTCCCAGTACTTTCCAGGAACGTAGCTGATTCAGATATACATTCACATTTCAGATGACTTTTTAAGAGCATAAGATTTATGCTAGGCCCTGTTTTTGAAACAAACACACACAAACACGCACAGCCCACTACGTCTTTGTATCTGGAGATATTAATTATTCATATACTTTTCTCCCCCAGACCAAGACTCGATCTAAATATTTACATTTTGAATAGGGTTGGGTACAAACAGAGTTTACTGAGGGGAATTCAATCTCTGAGTTTGTTAGTGTTGCCTTTCCCCCTTCTTTAACAACACGTGAATCATTGAAGCGATGAGTAACCACTTGTGTACATTGGAGTCATCAGATAGAAAGAGCAATTGCATTTGCATAAACTAGATCTCCACAAGACTTCCAATACAAATAGGAGGTTATCTTTGGGTTCTACCTTTTTTCATTCCCGGGCTGCAAAACTGTAAAATAGTTCTGTCCTGTCATATCAATTCCAACTCATGGTACCCTTTCCAGGGTTTTCTAAGTACAGTAAAACCCCGGATAACATTATGACTTGGTTCCACAAGTCATGACGTTATTCGATTTTTACCTTTACCTTACCAATGCATGCATCGAACAACGCTAAAAAAAGCCCTGACTTCAGGGACAAACCGCTTTAAAGGCAGGGAGGGAAAGAAAGAGACCTGATCGCGTCTCTTTCTTTCCCTCCCTGCATTTAAACTACAGGCAGGAGGGAAGAGAAAGAGACCCAATCATGTCTCTCTCTTCCCTTGCTGCCTGTAGTTTAAATACAGGGAGGGAAAGAAAGAGACCCAATCGTGTCTCTTTCTTTCCTTCCCTGAATTTAAACTACAGGCAGGAGGGAAGAGAGAGAGACCCAATCATGTCTCTCTCTTCCCTTGCTGCCTGTAGTTTAAATACAGGGAGGAAAAGAAAGAGACCCAATCGTGTCTCTTTCTTTCCTTCCCTGAATTTAAACTACAGGCAGGAGGGAAGAGAGAGAGACCCAATCATGTCTCTCTCTTCCCTTGCTGCCTGTAGTTTAAATACAGGGAGGAAAAGAAAGAGACCTGATCGCGTCTCACTCTTTTCCTCCCTGCCTTTACTTCATTCACGCAGTCTCTGCAACTGCAATAGGGTTGGGGGAAAGGCGTGCGCCTTTCCCCGACCCTACTGCAGTCGCAGAGACCGCTGCGGGTAGGGGGTTGGATTGGGTAGAAGTACCCAAACCACCCCACACCCGCAGACCATTGCCTAAGATAACGCTAAAGAATTGCTATCTGATTTACTGTCATCCGATGCAGTCGTTATCTGGGGTATTACTGTAGTGTGTGCTCCTTCTTCTGAGGACATTTTGGGACTGCCCAAATGAAACATCCATCCTTCCGCCTTCCTAGAATCTCAGACAGATCAAAGGACAAATGTAATACAAATTGGACTGGGGATTCTTGGATTGGGAGAGAAAGCTAGTGTAGCCCAGAGTACAGTAATACCACGGATAACGATTGTACCGAATAGCGCTAAAACCGCATAACGTTACAAGATTTTTGGGAAAATCTTGTATCGAATAACGTGATTTTTAACGTTATCTGGAACAGTCGTGGGGGGGAGGGTTGGATTGGGTAGAACATCTACCCAATCCAATCCCCCCCCAGCGCCTGCCCACACGGTGTTTGAAAAGGGTACAGGGAAGTTCCCCCGTACCCTTTCCAAACACCATGCAGGCGCGCACGTGTCAGACGGGGGCTGGGCAGGCTATAGAGATCTACCCCGTAGCCTCCCCAGCCCCCGTCTGACACACGCGTGCCTGCCCGCGCGATGTTTGGAAAGGGCACACAAAGCGTGCGATGGGAGTTTAAGTGCCCACCCATTCAACCCAGCACCCAAACTCCCATCGCAAAGCGCCTAAACAAGGGTCGGTTTTTCTGAATTCACCCCTGCCTGGGGGAGGGGGGAATTTGGAAAAGCCGACCCTTGTTTAGGCAAGCGAAATGGGAATCGCACGTCAAGGCAATGGATCAAAGCAGGGGGGGAGCCACCCCCCTGCTTTGATCCCTTGCCTTGACGTGCGATCCTCGTTGCTATAGCAAGCCCAGGAAAGTGGTGGCTTGGCTGAAATTGTCGCTCTTGGCCACTTTCCTGGACTCGCTATGGCAACGAGGATTGCACGTCAAGGCAATGGATCAAAGCGGGGGGTGGCTCCCCCCGCTTTGATCCATTGTCTTGACATGTGATCCCCATTTTGCTTGCCTAAACAAGGGTCAGCTTATTCGAATTTCCCCCTCCCCCGGGGGCAGGGGGAATTTGGAAAAGCCAACCCTTGCCCAGGTGCGCGAAATGGGGATCTCATGTTAAGGTAAGGGATCAAAGGGGGGTGGCACCCCCGCTTTGATCCCTTGCCTTGACGTGCAATCCCCGTTGCTTTACCCGTTTGGTAGAAGAGGCTCCCGCTGGTGCGCCTTTTAGCGCGCGTGCGAGCGCCTCTTCTCAGGGTTTTTTTTAGCATTGTTCGATGTATACCCCAGACAACGCTAATAACCGGATAACGTCATGACTTGTGGAACCATGTCATAACGTTATCCGGGGTATTCGTGTATTATATTAGATCTGTGCCACCCATTTTAGGTATATCAATAAACCAAAAATGTTCCAGGAAATTAGTTTGGCCTCACTCCTCCAAAAGACCACTTTGCACATATTTTTCCGGAATATTCCCTGCCATTATTTTGTGCTGGCTGCCATTTCACACATACAATACTCAGAATGATATTAAATCTAAGGCATTGTGGAGCATCCACAATGGTTTCTATGCCATCCACAGTTGCTATCATTTGCCTTGGCACCAAAACATTTTTTAAAAAAAAAATAGGAAAAAGGAAGGAGTTCTGCTACAATAGCTGTTAGTGGTTAGTCCTGCCTATTCTCCTTTAAAATTATTTGAGACTTCCTCCTCAAATGTAAGAAATTCAGAGAACGTGGTCCCCACAATCTCTCTTCTTACAAATGGACAAAGGGATTTCAAGAGGCCATTTGTACATTGCTTTAATAATTCAGGGAGCTAAAAGGAAAGGAAAATAACCTATCAAACAATAGAGGTAAATACTATTTTCAGTTAAAGTACATATTAAATACATATTTTGAGGGGGAAATATGCATATAAATGTACATAATGATGGGGGAAAATAATATTTTACGTAAGATATTCTCTTTTATATGTTTTTAAAGACCAGATTCCTGCAGAAAGGGAACGTGGGAAGGAATACGGATCAGAAAGAGACAGATTCGCTTTCAGCTTGTGTGTGAGGTAATAATAATAATTTCATGTCAGAAATTATTCTGGATTGAAAGGATTTTTGCGGAAGAAACTCTGCTCATGGAACACCCAAATGAGGCTCCTTTCATGTCCCCAAGATCTGGGACAGACACGGGTGCTCAATCCATAATGCAGTACCCAGGTCTTGAACTGCCAACTTGCCAGCCTTCCAGCTTACAAGGTGAGCTTCTTAACCATTGAGCCACTGTGGCCCTTGTTGTCGGCAGTGCACCTATTTGTAGGGAATGAAGGGATGGGGTGTCTCTTGTGTGCCTAAGAGATTTGTGTATGTGGGAGGGGATGCAATATGCTTTGCATTAAAAAGAAAATATCTCACAGACACAGGTTCAAGTTGCCCACACATATCCAAATAAACTGCAAACATCCATCGGTAACAAATTACAGAGAGGAATCAATGTTTCAGTAAAGCACTTAATTGTCTTCTTAAGCATCACCATGGATGTGCTTGCCTTTCCTTTGTGGTAGCTTTTACTAAAACCTTATGGTGTAATGAGGAGAAGAATGATGAATGTGCTGAAGGATGGCTTCCTGTTCTAAATGACTTTATGAACCTTCTGGGACTTCACCTCCTTCCCTTTTCTACATCTGGTAGATGGTGATTAATGCGAGATAATCAAATTAGAAATCATTCAGACAGCAAAAGGTCTAGTGGCAACAACATGGTCCATGGCTTACAATGAGATTAGAATCCTGTATGTGTAAATCACAACCAATTCTAATACAGTCCAGATGTATGCCTTTGGATAGGTCACACTGAGGAAGATGTTAGAGAAGATTAGCGAATAACCAAGTGGCTAGAAATAATGAAATATGATCCGTCTTGGATTCAAAATAACTAGTCAAGGTTGTACAAATCATGAATAAACTCAAAGCAGACATGAAAAAATTCTGGCTCTTTACAAGAGCCATGGCATATTTCTTTAAAGTTAAAAAATAAAATCCTAATTTATAATTATTCAATTGTTCATTTCACTATGCAAACTAGTGATGAGTGTCAGTCAGCTGTGTGCAAGCTGTATGGGTCTAGTTTCCAACAGCGATTTATGTTCTTAGACTGGATCTGTGTAATCTGATGAAACCATGACGTGGGTGGTGGAATTATTCTTCTGATCTGCACAGTCAGTCTGGAGCCCAGTGCTCTGAGGCAACACACTAACACAATGATTGGGATGAAAGATCGAGTTACTCATTTATCGCTGTTTAAATAAAAATTGAACTATTTCACTACTATCTATTTATTATTATTATTTAAAAACATTGCTCTTTGTATTGTATTGTATTGTATTGTATTGTATTGTATTGTATTGATATGCTGCCTTTCTCCATCCTAACTAATCATACTCAATATCAGAGGTGCCCAAACTATGGCCCGTGGGCCAGATCCAGCCCCCAACACCAATTCATCTGGCCCGCACCACCCTCATTGCTCCCATAAGTGGAAGTAAAAAATTTCAGGGTCCACAACAGCATGGAGATGCAAGTTCAACAATTATCATAACTTTTCAGGTAAATCTTTTCAGATTAACTCTTTCCTGAATATCTACATGGAGTCATTCTGCTCCCTTCATTGTTCTCTCAGCCTCTACAACAGAGTACAGCATATGAGCTATGTAATAATTCCTCTTCCACCATTTCATAAAGCTTCATCACTGTCAATGTAACTAAACAGATAAGAGTTCCACAAAAAAAGAATGGCATTAATTTACTGTTCTAATAAAGGTAAAGGCCTACCTTGCTTGAAAGCCAGTCATGTTCGATTCTAGGGATTGGTGCTCATCTTCGTCTACAGCCAAAGAGTCAGTGCTGTCTGTGTCTGCATATGTTTCTGTGGTCATGTGGAATGCATGATTAGAAGCTGGAGGGTATGGAAAGCTGTTATCTTCTCACTGAAGTGGTACCTTATTTATCTACTTGCAATTTTTGCTTTTAAACTGCTAGGTTGGCAGAGCTAGGACAGATGACAGGAGCTCAGTCTGTCACACAGCACTCAGGTCTCAAAATGCTTCCAGTTGTCAAACTCAGCATCTTACACTAAGCTACTACAGTCCCTTCACTATTATAATGAAATGCTATTATATTATCTGCACATTACAGTAATACCTCGGATAACGACTGCATCGGATAACGCTAAAATCGGATAACGATGCAAAATTTCTAAAGAAATTTTTCATTGGATAACGATCTGCTAACGTTATCCGATGCAGTCGTTGGTAGCAGCAGGGTGGCTGGAAAGTTAAACTGGGTTCTCCGTTCAGCTTCCCAGCCACCCTGCAGCTGTGGAGGCAGGGGTGGGGTGGCTGGAAAGCTGATGGGAGGCTCCCCCGTCAGCTTCCCCAGCCACCCCACAACTGCAGAGGCTTCTAAAAAGAAAGTAGGTTTCTAAAAAGAAGGTGGGGGGGAAATCCTACCTTCTTTTTAGAACCCCTCCCCACCGCCTGGCTTGATAAGAGTCTTAGCTATCTAGACCCGGGGGGCCCCTCTTCTTAAGAGAGGCTGGGATAAGGGGCCCAAGCTTCTGTTAGAACCCCCCCCCCCCCCGCCTAGATTGCTAAACTCTTTAGCAAGCCAGACAGAGGTTTCTAAAAAGAAGGTAGGGGGGAAATCCTAACTTCTTTTTAGAACCCCTCCCCCCTGCCTGGCTTGGTAAGGGTCTTAGCTATCCAGGCCATGGGGGGAGGGTCTTCTAAGAGAGGCTGGGATAATGGACCCAAGTCTCTGTTAAGAAGAGCCCCCCCCCCCCCCGCCAGGCTGGATTGCTAAGCTCTTTAGCAAGCCAGATAGAGGTTTCTAAAAAGAAGGTAGGGGGGGGGAAATCCTACCTTCTTTTTATAACCTCTCCTCCCCACCTGGCTTGGTAAGGATCTTAGCTATCCAGGCCAGGGGGGGGGCTTCTTAAGAGAGGCTGGGATAAGGGACCCAAACCTCTGTTAGGAAGCCCTCCCCCCTGGATCGCTAAGCTCTTTAGCAAGCCAGACGGAGGTTTCTAAAAAGAAGGGGGGAAATACCTACCTTCTTTTTAGAACCCCTACACCCCCGCCTGGCTTGGTAAAGGTCTTAGCTATCCAGGGCGGGGGGGGGGTCTTCTTAAGAGTGGCTGGGATAAGGGACCCAAGCCTCTCTTAAGAAGCCCCCCCCCCCAACCTGGATCGCTAAGCCCTTTAGCAATCCAGGCGGAGGTTACCAAAAGGAAGGTAGGAAAAAGTTTTCCTCCCTTCTTTTCAGAACCCCCTGGCTTGCTAAGCAAACCAGATCAGCCCCCTGTTCCCTTTCCTCTTTGCATTGCACAATGTTAAAAACCGGATAACGTTATGACTTGTGGAACCAGGTACTAGTGTACTACTTATTTCTAATTAGCTTCTTCCAAGATCAGATTCAGATTTAGATCCCTGTATAATTTTAAAACCTGTGAGGTATATTTATCTGTTACAGCACCAAAGTCAAAGAAACTACAGTAATACCTCGGATAACATTTGCATCAGATAATGCTAAAACCTCATAATGTTAAGCAATCTGGGGGGGAAATGCATTGAATAGCGTTAAGATCCTATGGGATGTATCGGATAACATTCGCTAAAGCCTGTGCCAGTTACAATGTATCTCTATGGAGTTTTAACGTTATCCAATGCATCCCATAGGATTTTAACATGCATCAGATAACATTAAAAATCAGATAACACTAAGACTTGTGGAACCAAGTTTTAGCGTTATCCGAGGTTTTACTGTAACTAAAAAGAACTATCTAGTAAAAACTGGAAAGATCTCATACAAACATTTCATTGCTTTCTACCATTGTAAGTTCTTTAACTTCTCAAGTCTAGGCATAGGTCTCACTTAGCACTCTGGAGAAATACAGCAAACCAGCAAAAAAGAAATAAGATTAATTTCTTAATTTATACTTTCAGTCTGAGGCATTGCACTGAATGACATGAAAATAAAAGAATTAAAATAAGATATAGCAGCAGCCTGGATCAAAGTAAGATTGCTTTGAATGACTGTGCAACTTATCTTGTGTTAACTAGGTGGGTGTATAATGTCCGAAGCATAATACACTGAGCTGCTGGAGAATAATGATACACATTGTTTAAGTATTAAAACTGAGATTGGCATTGAGTTTGGGCTGAGTTTTTAGAATGAAGTGCAGGGCAAATCATGTGTGGGGCAGGTAAGGTGTGGGGTTCAGGCCAGTTGGCTACCCCAGCCAGCTGGCTAATCTGACTGTTCTCCCCTCTCCCTCGTAATTTTAATTGGTGAATTTTAACTTTTAATCTCTTTTTAATTTTTAACCTTTAAAGTTTAACTTTTGGAGATGGGTGGGTATTTTATCATGGGTTTTATTGTTGATTGTGGTTTTAACTGTTGTTCGCTGTCCTGAGTCATTCATGAGGAGGGTGGCATAGAAGTGTGACTAAATAAATAAATTTACTGCTCCAGCCACTGTTTTAGACATGTACTCACCTCCTTACCATAAGGCCTCTTTCATTCGACCTACAGCTTAATTAAATTATCTTCACCGTCAAATGATTTAATGCCTCATGTAGGAAACTCCAGCTTAGCATTGCTGATACTGTTACTAGTCAACATCTGAAGCACTGTGTTAATGTAATGAATATAACAGAAATAATAACAGCCAGCAGTAAACAATGTCAAATCAAGAAGACATTAGGTAAAGCCAGTCTTGCTCAAAAGCCAGTCATATCTGACTCTAGGGTTCAGTGCTCATCTCTGTTTGTACCCAAAGAGCCAGCGCTGTCTGCATTTGCAGATGTTTCCATGGACATGTGGCAGGTATGAGTAGACACTGGAAGTGCATGGAATGCTGTTTACCTTCCCACCAAAGTGATCCCTATTTATCTACTTGCAATTTCTTGCTTTTGAACTATTGGTTGGCAGGAGCTGGGACAGAGACAGGCGTTCACTCTGTCATGTAGTACCTGGGAATCAATCTCTGATCTTCTAGTCAGCGAGTTCAGCATTGTAGCCACTAGAGCCACCACAGTCCTTACGTTACATACAGAAGACATTACATATAGATAAAATAGCACAGAGGGGGGAAATGAGTTTTGTAACATCTAACAGGAAAAGTAAATCAAGAAGTCAGTACTCAGTTACTACCAGCCACCAGTCATTCAGAATGCAATTCATAAGTGTCTTGTAATGGTAAAATAAAACCCAACCAAACCCAGATATGCACTATAACTATAATATCTGCCTTCCACAGTTCTGTCCTTTCCCACCACTGTGCCCAATCCCTATCAGGTACCATTTTTGTTACATTTTCCTGATTTTTTTAAAATGTAGGCAGATCCCCCTCCCCATATGAGCATGTTTGTCCTTATGTTTCAAATTCTATATACAGCTTGAGCCCATTGATTCAAGTGTTTTGCGTGTATGTGAGATGTGCCCACATTTTTTTGCAGATTTTTGCACATTTTTGTAGCCATTCATCAATAGGTGGATTCCAGAATATAAACAGCATCTAGCCACAGATAGCCCATGAGCTGTGACTTGAGCAGACACAAATAAAGGCTGCTGAAAGTGGGCAAAATCTGAAAACAAAGTGGATTTCTAGTACAGCCCTAGTGAGAACTAAGGAACTAAGTCTCTGAAGTATTATTGGCTGTACCTATATACAGTAAGAGCATAATGCGTTCCACAGGATTGCTCTTTAAGCGAGTTTGCCATTGTAAGTGAACAATTGTGACTTCTTTTTTGGGGGGATAGCAAACCCCATTTTTTTTTGTTAAGCGAGTTTTTGGTTTGTTTTATTTGTTAAGCGCAGTGAACATTCAGAGAAAATTCTGCTCTTTAAGCGAGTTACTCTTTAAGCGAGGCGTTTTTTATTCAAGGTTTGACTATACTGTACTGTATTTCTCTTCTGTTCTTTTTGCCCTACTCTTCCTCATGACAGCTCAAAGTTACCAACAATTCACATAAAAACACAGTGAAGAGCACACATTACAAACAGCTGAAATCTTATATCCAAAGCAAAGAAATACACCAGGGATTCTCAACCTTTTCAAGCCGAGGGCCGGGTCATGCTCCCTCAGACAGCATCGAGGGCTGGACAGCCATTTTGCCCTGCCTGCCACATATGGCACTTGTGGGTGTGGTGGAGCCGGGGTGTGTGTGCATGAAATGGTGCCATAGGCCACAACAGGCCCACTGGCCGTAGGTTAAGTACCCCTGAATTATACACTTCCAAACTGGCAGATTTATTAGCTAGGGCGATATTCTCAAAAGACATATTTTCTACATTCTCAGCATGAGACTGCCAGCAAAAAAGACAGTATCCAAGATGTTCCATTTTATTCCATCATTTTTCTCTGGCTTTGTAACTTAAGAGAAACCTGTCCATTTTGTGATATTAATAAATTATACAATTCTCTCCCTAGGCTGCTGTTGACAAGATAGAGGAACAAGAGGGGTAATCTAATCATTATGGAGAAAGCCGAGGTTTCCTATGGAACTGCCATTTTGGCTGTAGTTCAAGCCAAGTGATACTTCTAGTCCTGTTCTGAACACTGCCACTCTGAAAGTCTGTAAATTACAGTACACTCTTGAAACTGATGTTTTGTGGGAGTGGAAAAGGACAAAACCTCTACTGATACAGTACTTGTTTACCCTTTCTGGTTTATCTGGTACATCAGAATATGTTCCAATAGATAAAGGTTGCTGCATTATGGGATGCACCAAATTAGAGGTCTGCATAGCCTAACATCCTGAGATTGAGGTGGGCTAAAATTATAAATAATTTTTTTAAATTATAATTTTCAACTCCCATTGGATGAATGGACTCTACAGCATTTTGAAACATGTATGAGCTCAATATATACCGTATTTTTGGACCATGAGATGCACTGTTTTCTCCCCAAAAGTGGGAAGGGGGGAGGAAATGAGGGTGCGTCTTATGGTCTGAAGGTTCAGAAAAAATTTTCCTTAATTTTCCTGCTCTAAAAACTGGGTGCGTCTTATGGTCAGGTGTGTCTTATGGTCTGAAAAATACGGTATATGTAGTTTATATATTCTCTCCAGCCCCAACTCCACACTAAAAGAAAATGAATTACAAATTAAACATTAGCAGACTTCATTTGATGGACCCTCAGAGGAAGATTTGCCACCCACAAAATGAATTACCATGCCAGACATAAATCTTGTAAGTTCCAATAACAGCATTTGCTTCTTAACAAAATCCTGATGTTTTCCAACCAAGTTTCTTCCAACAAGTGTGTGAACTTACCAGCTCCCAGAGAGTGACCTCTGTCTGAGCAAAAGGCTGTTCAGTTTTGCCAGTAGCGTGCTAGTGACCTGTGTTAATCAGACATGCCTGTTGATAAACAGCTATTTGAAATGTGATGCCTGAAAAACACTAATAGTTCTGTTTTCCAGCTGCCAGTGGACATCTGGAAAATCTCTGTTCTTCTGGCTTTTTAGCTACCTCACAATGACTCCACCTTAGAAAGCAAAGGCTTGGTAGATTAGATGTATGCATTCCTCTTGTGACTAGCAATTCTGTATTCTCAGCAGGACAGCAGAAGAAACACGTGCACAGTTGAGTCCAGTCAGCATTTGGTTTTTAGGGCTTTTTTTTTGTTTTTACCATCTAAATATGAATCTTCTTCTCAAATTCAGTTTACCAAAGATTAATAATGAATCTTATGGCTCAAAATAAAATTTATTCTAAATTTCCAATCCCTCTCAAACCATGGAACAAATTTCACCAACAGTTGTGCCACTGGTGCCAGTCAGGTTTTACCATAAAAACCATGGGTCACAGAAACAAAATATCTCCATTTCCATGCACCTCAGACTTCCTCATGTCACCTGTGAAAACACACACTATAATGAAACAGTCTTAAAGATCCCACATACCGTATATACTCAACTATAAGTCATCCTGAATATAAGTCGAGGTACCTAATTTGGATCTCTAAAACTAGGAAAGCAGATTGGCTCAAGTATAAGTCATGGATGGAAAATGCAGCAGCTGCTAGTGAGTTTCAATAATTAAAATACATAAAAATATGGTAAAATTAATTAATTAAGATATTTTGTGTGGGTATGTTTTTTAGTTTTTATGGTAGTCTTAGTGCTTTTTTCTTTTACTGTATGTTCAAATTTGCTCCACCGCAGTTTTGGGATCCTTGACTTGAGTATAAACCGAGCCTCCTTTTTGGACCTCATTTTGGGGGCTAAAAAACTAGACTTATACTTGAGCATATACAGTAGTTCTGTTTTGCTTTTGTAGTACATGCTGAAGCAAATTAGCACCACTACCTCTTTGAAAACTGCAATATAATGGAACATCTTAGATACTGAAATAAAGAGAAGTGGGAGTAGTTGCTAAAAGTTACTACAAGACTAAGGAAAGTTAGCAAAGGAAATGAGATGAGAGTTCATTTACACTGCAGGTCAGATTATACAAATTGCTCAGTTTTGAATTTAGGAACAGAACTCTCTTAAGCAACAAACAATGTCAGTTCACATCATTCTGCATTTTTTCCCATAATGGGGGGGGGGGACAAAAAAGAAAACTAATGTGCAACTTGTGGGGTCAAGAAATCTTACACAACAATAAACAAATGTATTTAATCACTTAAGGAAACTCCACTTCTAATTACAAGTTCAATCCGGTATCTGTATCTGTTTTGTTCTCATGATCGGTCCATGCAAAGTATTTATGGTTGAGATTATTCTTCATCCTCCAGGCTTTCAGCTACCGGTAACAAGTCTGTGCCTGCCGAACAGCATCTCCTGATCCTGCAAACTGTTCTGTAGATAGATAAGGGGCATACAGGTGTTATACACTATCCATGGTTCCCTGAAAATGCTCTTGTTAGCATTCATGGGCAACAGATACTCATCTTCCATTGACACCCACCCTACACTCACTTTCTTGCCCTAGAAATTTTCAGTGGAGAGAAGTTACTTTTCCCCACTACCTGAGGCAAACATCTCCACTGTACTGATCAGAAGGATGGAAATCCTGCATTCTGGAATAATTAGGAAATGCCTATCCTCAACATGAGCTGTGAGCAAAAATCACTCCCCCTTTATCAAGTTTAATGGTAGTGTGGACTTCCAGATTTTTAGATTTTCATCTATGAATCTGGAAGTCCCCACTACCATCAAACCTGATAAAGGGGGAGTGATTTTTTGCTCACAGCCCATGTGTCAGTCAATGAAAGGGGAATTTTAAAGGAGGAAAGGAATATGGGATGGATATGAGGATAAAGAATGAAGAGAAGGTTTTGCATTGTTATATTTGTGAATGGGAGAGGAGTAACATTTAATTGACTGAAATATAGTTGCATTACTCTTTGACTTTCTGGAAAGGGTAAACCTGACTCCTTTGTCAACCATTTTGACATGAACAGAAGGAGGTGTACTTATCTCTAAACAGGATTGTAGAAAAAGCAGCCAGATTGTGATCTGAATTTTAATAGATGGATTTTTTCTACATCTGACAATATCTGAAGTGAAAGCACCATCTTGTTTATATAAAACTGACAGCTCTTATCTCAAGCTATCTGCTCTGTCCATTCAACAGATTTCACCAAGGTGGACAAGGTAAAGGGAGGATTCTATGTATTGGCAAACTTTTCAACCATACAGCATCAATGTTTACTATAGTCCAGTGAGCTGAAGCTGTTCAAATTCATCTCAAAGATGAGGCTGGGTCAACAGATTAAAATAAGTAATAGATCTGTGGCTGCAGCAGCTCAGTGGTTAAGAAGCTTGCCTTGTTAACTGGAAGGCCAGCAAGTCAGCAGTTTGAGACCCAGGTACTGCATGACAGATTGAGTGCCTGTCTCTCTCTCAGCTCCTGCAAACCTAGCATATTGAAAGCAGCTGGAGTGCCAAGGTTCACCATCATTGGCCTAGGACATCTTCAGATTTGTATCTTCTATTGGGGCAGCAGTCAAGGCTCTGGAACATTCCTGGTAATTCCTTTGGAAACAAAACCAGGTTAATTTAAACCTCCATCATTTGAGAAGAAATATGAATGAGGGGAATTGTGGGAACAATCCTCTTGGCAATAGTATAATGGTGTGATAAAACTTGCAGCAATTTTTATTTACCTCTTATTCTTCATACTCTTAATTCATCTCTCCCGATCGTTTTGCACTGGAGCCTACAAGCTTAGATGCTTGCTTAGTACTCCAAGCCCTTTAGAACTCAAAATGGAAATCCTTCCAAGATGTATTTCATTCTTTTGCTACAAATTATCACCAGGCCAGATTGATTCAAAAGATTTCCTTTACTGGGCTCTAGTTCAATTTTTATGTAAAAAAAAAATCTGTCTGCCTTTAAGTGGAATTGAGTTAAAGCTCCATCACAAATGCATTGGATTCAATCCAGTTTATGGTCTTAGACAGAAACTTTAGTTTGTATGTAATATTTTCAACTGAAACTCTTCAATGGATATTTACATTTGTATCTGCCACTGCTGAGACCTTGAACAGTTTATGGGCAGCATTAAGTTTCTCCTTAATGCTGTTACACACTTTCATCCTATTTCCTTACTAAGTCGATCATCATGTTTATTTAATTCCATCCAATTCAATGGATGCCATCTGTAGAAATATAAAAAAATTAAGAAATGCAAGATTTCCAAAAATGCACATTGGGTTCAGTCAACACGTGACACGGCAGCAGCTAACTGCAAGCTGTGAAGACATTAAACAAATAAATGCAAATTGTTCTATTACATCAATGTTCATATAATAGAATTGCATTTGGTTTTGTTGGCTGTTTTTCATAGTTAGCCATACATCTTCCAGCAATGAAATTTATTTTCAAGCAGGGGGAGGAATAGAGTTCAACCAATATGATGTCTCCCATCTTGCATTTCATTCCATGGCTGTTGGAAAGTCCCCCTTAATTTCTGTAATACATGACAATATATACAGTATGACAATATGTAAATATATTTATTTTTCAGTGCTACCATTTGATCTATACTCACTGCCTTTGGCCTCTGCTGAATAATGCTACTTGTTGCAACACCCCATGCCTGTTTATTGATAACCATGATG
Source organism: Furcifer pardalis (assembly GCA_030440675.1). Classification (NCBI taxonomy): domain Eukaryota; kingdom Metazoa; phylum Chordata; class Lepidosauria; order Squamata; family Chamaeleonidae; genus Furcifer; species Furcifer pardalis. The sequence goes on from CP126892.1 coordinate 205,658,588, forward strand.
CCATCCTGAATGCATTGAACTTGTCTGATTTTGGAACCTAATCTAAGCAGAATCAGGCCTGATTAGCATTTGGATGGGAAGCCACCCAGAAATACCAGAGATCTTTACTTAGGCCAGGAAAGAAAAACCACTTTCTGAGCTAAGCAAACCAACAGTCTGATTCAATGTAACTCAACTTACTGTTTCTAGATTTTTATGATTCCTTATCTATGATATGAGGGCAATACTGATGCTCAAAATAACAACATATTGGTCATATGAGTCATCTAGCCAAATTAATTTAGAGCCGTGCTTCCTATTTGAATCTTTGATAATTTGGCCTGAGCTTTGCAGGGTTTTGGAAATGAAAGAAGAGGTAGAACTTGCATTTTCCTTCCTCATGTCAGTGGCACGTCTATGAATTTGGGTGTTGAGGCTAACTGCAGCTTCCTCAGAATTATGTTGAGCTGTCTTTTCCCCCATTCCACTACCAAAAGCTCCCTTCTAAGGGAATGCTCCAAGGGACATGTGGGATGGAGGAAATGGAAGCAACTAGCAGGAGTTCTGGTAGAGTTCTGGTAGTTCTTTTGTCAAGCACATGAAAACTGTTTTCTCAGTGTCTATCCTTTGGCACCCTGTGAATATAAAAGGCAATTTTTTTGAAGTGGTAAATGAGTCTGCAGTCAAAGGTCATAAACAATGTTGAGAAGAGCAAAAAGCCAAACAGCTGTCCATTGTATTACTTTAGTACAGTACAATAGTCTCATCTAGTTTATCTAACCTATTCCTATATCAGGGGTATTTGTGCATTTCTGAGGTGCCCATGGGCAAAGCAAAATTCACTGATCATATCATCAATTCATAACACCCAATAATTTCAGGGAGGGACAGGGAGGGCAGAGGCAGAAAGAAAGGATGGAAAGTTGAAGAGCAGTTGGCTCCCTATATGGCCTTTTAAAGAAAGAATTGAAGATGGCAGTGCTCATTGCTCTTTTAAAATCCCTTCCCTACTCCCTCCCTTGGGGCTTTCTTCTGCAAGTTGCAGAAAGAGGCAAAAGGAAAGTGAAAATAAAAAGATAGTTTGCCCAGCCATTCAGAATGTCCTTAATGTCCTGTCTGCACAATTTAACCTATGACACACACCCTTTTGCCATTTGGGCTTCCCCATTTGCAGAAGTGGGGTCTTCACAGAGAACTTGGACCAGACAAATACCATCTCAGATCCAGATAAGATTAGAGTCACTAAAGGGGGAGAAGGAGGGTCAGAACCAATCTGTGTGCCCTGCCTTTGAGTTCAGAGCATATATCTGATAAAAAGTGTTTTATAAATATTTGCAGTATAATTCATATTCATAACAATCATAATAGCTCATTTGCTTGAGAAGGGAATGGAAGAAGAAGCCAGGGCAGGTTGAGGACCTTGCCGTTCCTTCCTCCTGTGCCTACACCAACTGCCAGGGGAAGGAGAAGCCAGGGCAGGTAGAGGACCTTGCCGCCCTGTGCCCACCCCAACATATTGCATTGTATTGTAATGTAATGTATTGTCTGTAAGCCACCCTGAGTCGCCACGGCGAGTGGGCGGCAATATAAATTTGAACTAATAAATAAATAAATAAATAAATAAATAAATAAATAAATAAATAGGAGCATTCACAGAAATAGAAGTCTGCACTCATAAATGGAATTTCCTACTTACATAAATGGCACGTACATCTCTACATGATTTCATTATGTTTTGGCAGATGTAACAGAAGGAGGATTGGACAAGGTAACACTGTTCATAAGGCAAAAGTATTATCTGAGCCACCATACGTAAGTCATAGATCTACAGAGGCCACAAGAATATATTTATAATGATGGACTTCCTGGAGTTGATGGCTTGTCAGCAATGGTCTTGCTATGAAAATGTCAAAGGTGGTGAGTAAGACATAAAATGTACAAGATGGGAAACAAAGACTTTTATCAGGCAGTTTTATCTTTATACAGTAATACCTCGGATAACGTTTACCCCAGATAACGCTAAAATCGCATAACGTTAAGTAACCTGGGGAGGAGAATTGGATCAAATAACATTAAGGTCCTATGGGATGGATCGGATAACAACCGCTAAAGCCTGTGCAGTTACAATGTATCTCTATGGAGATTTAACGTTATCAGATCCATCCCATACGATTTTAACATGGATCGGATAACACTAAAAATCAGATAACACCAAGACTTGTGGAACCAAGTCTTTGGTGTTATCTGAGGTATTACTGTATAGGAAACAATTGTTACACATAGATGGATTTTAAAACTGCCCCAGGCTTCATTAAAGTGTATTCCCAACATGGCAGAGCATTTTACAAAACTGATCCCATTGTCTTGATTCTCCTTGTTGCCAACAGATGTTTTTTGTTTGAGATGTTCATCTGGGGAGTCGGGCTCTGTGGGATGGGAAGGAAGGAAGGAAGAGTTTCAAACAGTACAAAGGCAATTAGTTCCCAGAGTTTATCCCCACACATTAAAGTTAAGATTAAGAAATGCTAGTTTGCCTGCTTCAAAAGAGAGAAGATTACATGTAACCATAATGTGTCCTGTCTAACATTAAAAGGGCCTAGTTTATGGCCCCAGTGGGGTGCATCTTCTGATGCATTACTTGAGCCAATAAAATGCTTATCTTGCAACACTGGCTTCCATTAGAATTTCACAACCAATCTTAATGGAACTGATAGCCCAAGAGCACATGCCTGATCGGAAAATCATTGAAAGATAAGGTAAAAACCAGTGAATTAGATTACTGTAGTATAAAATTGTAAATATCCAAGAAGGACTGTACCACAAGGAGGACTCCAGTCAATTCATAGCATACTTACAAGAAGACAATTTGGCTTTACAGACTTTTTTCTTACGTTAGTGTGTCAAATAAAATTTATCTTATTCAGCTCAGCTGATGCAAGCTGTCAGGAGTCTCTGTAAATCTGTTCTGAGTCAAGGCAGAAGGCTGTGGCTTTTGGAGAAGATAGCGGGCCTTCGTCTCAATCCTGTCTTAGGTCATGGGGGATGGAGAGCCACCATCTTCTGTGACAAATACGTTGACCTTTGCCATTGGGATTTTTTCCCCCGGGCCCATACAATATTTTTCCCTGTGCCATTTTCTGAGAAGCAAATTATGGCAAAGAAAAACTGCATCCTCCGGTTGTCATTAGTTTGGCTCCATTCAGAGGAAAGTCATTGAGGTCATTCATTGAGCTCAGGAAATACCCTATAACATAGGAAGAGTATGTTTCACTACATTATTTTATCTGATTTTGTTTTTGCAATTGCAATAATTAATAGCAATTACACTTATATACCACCCCATAGTGCTTAAAGCACTCTCTGCGCAGTATACTAGGTACTGTAATTAGCATTTTTGCCCCCGACATGTTGGGTATTCATTTTACCAACCTTGGACAGATGGAGGTCTGAGACATCCTTGATCCCCATCAGGATCAAACTTAAACCAGGAGCAGAAGTTTGACAGCAGTACTGCAGCTTAACTATGGCACCTTAAAGGCTCTCTTTTCTGTTTCATCTTGAATCTTCTCACTCTGGATGTTTGGAGACATCACCCCCACAAAGAAGGTTGGCCGTGGCTTTAAATTGGCGTAGACTTCTCTGTGAACATCTGATCTTAGACTGCTGTCTGCTCATGATTCAAAAACCAAGAGACAACACACACACACAAAGGCAGAAAGGATATGAGATAGCTTATGTAAACAGCCTGCATAACTCTACTGCAGGAGCTGACCACTGGCTCACTTGCTACTAGAAGTTGGGGAGGGAAAGGCAGTTTATAACTAAAACTAAAGATTTGAACTTCCTCTTGCCATACGACATCTCTGTTCATAGAATGCACTGTTTCCCAGTTGTTATCTTAATGGCAAAACCTTCCTGAAGCAAAGGGACTGCATATCCCAAAGCCATTCTCTGACAGCACAGAGATTTCTCTTTAGCACTGAATTAGCATCTTGAGACATGCAGAGCATTTTGACAAAAGGCACACTTGAGCCATTTGTGTCTTGGAACTGAAAACAGCCAGCTTGTTTGGAGACCTGGAATTCTCATCACTGCACTGTATAATCACGTGCAGCAAACTGTATAATCACGTGCAGCAATATATATATATATATTCTTAGAAGAATGGTGATAAATGAAGGTAAAAGCAGGGGTGCCCAAGCTTTTTGGGTCACAGGCTAGTCGTGTGGTTCAAGGGTGCCTAAACTACAGCCCATGGGCCAGATCCGTCCCCAATGCCAATTCATTCAGCCCGTGAAGTCCTCGTTACTCTCGGAAGTGGAAGTAAAACATGCCTATACGGGTGCATTTTACTTCCGTTTCCAGGAGCAACAAGGGCTTTGCGGGGCGGATGAATTGGCATCGGGGGCTGGATCCAGCCTATGGGCCATAGTTTGGGCACCCCTGGTAAAAGTCATCCTTGTGCCTGGAAGAGTGGATGTGCTGGATTTTGTTATTTCCATATCAAAACACATGTTTTGTAGAGAGTTACAGAACCCTCCAATGACAACAATAACAGCCCAATAGAAAAATCTGCTGCTTCCAATAAACTGTACTTTGTTTTGTCTTTTTAAAAAATAATAATAATTCTGACCTTCTTGTTCTGCAATAAACTGTCAACCTGTCCACAGTCCCTTGTGCATGAATCTTCTTACATTTTATCTTCTTAATCATTTAAAACTTTACATGGATACATTAGAAAATGAAAGACTACCCTGAAAACTGGCCATTAGAACATTTCCATGATGTGAAACTACATTTCACACAGTAATTAAACAAATTGTATTAGATGAGTGGGGGTGGGGGTAAGCCCCATGAGCATTTGATATTGGGATGAAATAGATACCAATCAAGTTAGTAACATAGGTAAAGAAAGAGCCATCTCCCAATAACTCAAAGTTACTTCCATTACAAGCGTGCAGTGTTAATAAACCAGAGCAAGATGTATTATTTTCTTGGAATTAGGGGACAAATATATAAAAATGTAATGATATTAAGAACAATTAATTGAGATAGTTTATAAGTCCCACGGGTGGTGGGTCCATGTAGTAGTTATATTGTACCATATGTAATTTTGTTCAAATTTTTGTATGTTTTTGTAGTTGTGTTTATGTTTGTTTGTTTTTATATTTTTTTAAATTAAATTAAAAAAAATATGATGAAGGTTCAGATTTTTCTTTAGCATACAAATAGTGTGACTGTACAGCCAAAAAAAATGAATCCTCCTAAGATGACTCCTATGGAATATTATGAGCCCCAGATACCTTACTTGAAGGCTTTACAACTTATCTCAAGTTATCTTGTAGATATAGAATCTATAGATGATAGATGTGGGGCACTGTTGGGTGTGGGGCAGTGATAGTTCATTGACCCCACCCCGCTGGTTTATCTAACACCTCATACCCACTCTCCCCCTTTTAATGTCAATGTTTTTAGCCTGTTTTAATTGCTATTTTAACTGTTTTTTAGATTTTAATTTGGTTTTTATGTATTGTGACATTTGTAACTTTTATGAAATTTTGCAATCCACCCTGAGTCGCTTGTGCGAGTAGGGTGGAATAGAAATTTGAATAAATAAAATAAAATAAAATAGTACAGGATTTAGAATGCTACTTTTTTCTTCCTGTCTAATATACTGCAACAACATAAGTTGCTACAGTTTTATTAACTTAAATCAGGGGTTCTCAATCTGCAGACCATGGGCTCGATGTGGTCCGCAGCACAATTTCATGTGGCCTCTCATCAACTCCACCACACTCGGAAGTGCCATGTAGTGGAGGAAGGAGAAAATGGTTGTCTGGCCCCCAAAAGCTGTCTGAGGGAGCATGAGCCGGCCCCAGGCTTAAAAAGGATCAGAACTCCTGACCTGAACTGTCATTTGGGTCATTCAATTTCTCACTAGTTTGGCTGGGTGGCTAACTCAATTGGAGCTCAATTCTCCACTGTCAATTCCAGAACAGACTATTTGTATGGCCTTGAACAAGCTGCACAGTCCCAGAATTACCCCCGAAAGAAGAGAGTGGTAAATCACTTCTGAATAACATTCTACCCTGAAAAGAGTTGCCATAAGACAGAATGGATTTGATGACACACAATTTATTATTATTTATTATTTGAACATGCAGTGTTTATTCCCTTGGTTTACTTTAGTCAAATAAACAGTGTAAGGATGGATTTTATACCCTTTTGAATTAGTCAAGTGCTGATTAGCACAATCTGTGGTGCAGTTTTAAATATTTGGAAGATTGACAATCTTCCTACGTGGCGTAACTGGTTTGATATATACAGGGTGGAGTCCAGCTGTTTTGTTATGTATGCAAAAAGCAAATAGCACACCACTGTGGGATTTTGGGCAGCACACACACTCACTGGTTTGGCACATGCACAAGAATCCCAGCAGAGTCTTGGTAATTGCCATCTATAAGCCTTAGACATGTAAATGAATTCAAATCTAAAGAGCTGGGAATTCTTGCAGTTCATCCAGAGACTCACAAGACCCTTGACTTGTCAACTGGGAACAAGGATCTGATCATTCCTCTCAAAATTTGCCAGCCTAGATTTCTAATATATCCCTGATTACTTGTACAACTTTCCTACCATGAGTTAAGGGAAATCTATTACTTAACAGGTATTTTTCTTCCATAATTCAGGATTTATTTTATTTATTTATTTTTATTTAATTAAATTTATATTCCGCCCTACTCACACAGGTGACTCTGGGCAGAAAACAACCGACATACAATAAACAGTTAAAAACTCTAAAAAAAACAAATTAAAAACCATTTAAAACAACCTCTCATTCCTTTAACTAAAGGAATAAGCGGAATAAGAGGGATAAGAGCGTAAGTGTAAGATGTTAAATAAGCCAGCAGGGAGGGGTCAATGAACCATCATAACCCCACATCATTCCCGCCAGCCAAGTTTTCAGACCCTTCCTGAAAGCCAATAGCTCCGTTTGGAGGCGCAACTCCAAAGGCAGGCGCTTCCACACAGTTGGAAGCGAACAGGGAGAAGGCCCTCTTTCTAGTGCCAGAGAGTTATACATAATATAGTTTCAATTCAAAGAAATGCACTATGTGTACTTGAAACTTTGTCAGCGTTCGATTGCAATAATGTGACTCAAGGATAGGAGGATTTGCCAGGTTGTGGATTTTGGTGATGTTGGTGCTAATAATGATTACAATTAATAAACTTCATGTACCTGTTCTTTTTCCAATTTCTTCTTTTCCTCTTAACTTCATTTCAGTTATGCTGACAGTGACGCTATTTCAGAATGTTGCTCAAGAGCAGCCAACCACTTGTATGAACAACATGGTATAGAACAACTGCACCCAAGTTGTTTCAATTCCATGTAACTTTTTGTGATAATAAGCAACATCTGCTCAAGGCCACTACTTTAAGCAGGTATGTCCACTATAACACTCCATATAAGTTTGGTGCTGACAGCCATTCTCCAGAATCCATACCCACATCCCTAGTGTTAGCATATTAAAATATAATGGCATACTGATCATACTACAGTATATACTTGAGTATAAGCTGACCCGAATATAAGCCGAGGTACCTAATTTTGATCTGAAAACCCAGGAAAATATATTGATCTAAGTATAAGCCGAGGGTGGGAAATGCAGCAGCTGCTAGTAAGTTTCCATGATCAAAATACATGAAAATAAGGTAAAATTAATTAAATTGTTGGCACATCTCAATCTGGCACGGTCTTGGGACCCTTGTGGTCATTGACCCAAGTAAAAGCTGGTCCTCTTTTTGGGGCTAAAAAACTAGGCTTATACTCAAGTATATACAGTAATACTCGGAAGTGTTGATGTTGCTTTGTTTCAGTAACAGACTCATAAAGATCAGGGTCACAGCTTGAGAGTAGAAGGGACCAAATTCAAGCCCTATTTTCCCTGACCAGTGTGAATTATATGGTGGCCACTTAGTTATTTTTTTAAAGAGCAAATAATGTTTTCTTCTATTATTTACTTAAAAAAAGAAAAAGAAACATTTTAAAATGGTAATTAAAAGGAAGACTTTATTTACTTTTAATTTTCAATCCAAAAACAAAAGCATACATCAGCTTGCCAATATTGAATATTTAACAGATGCACAATTTGGATTAAAAGGCATTCTTGTTCCACAATCAGAAATTGGGTACAGTATTTCGCTCAAATTTTGAAGAAATGTTTGAAACTAGAGTAACTTAATTTTTTTGTTCCAAAGAATTAAGTTGGCGAAGGTAAGTCCTAACAGCTAAGAGTGTTTATTTTTAGAATCAGTGTTTTATTTAATTTCTGAGCACTCAGGAAATGTCAAATACTTTGGCACACATCAAACATTTTTGGCTCAGTTCTGAACTCAGATACAGCACAGCCAATATTATGTATGCAGAGATGTAATATGTATGACATTAAAACCATACTTAACCATCACAGTCATTTGATTTATTGCTATAAAAATTGGAAGGGGTAATTATAACAGATTTGGACAGATTTCATTCACAACATACAGTATGATTTTTCACACATAGACCAATGGTTTCTTCTATACAAAACCCCACCAAATTCTGTCAGTGCTTGAATTGTGAAGGTTCATTCCTCCAAGCAAGTTACCTCCTAACGCTATAGCCAGTGCAAGCCAAACACAGGCTATCATTCAAAACCCTGGGAGCAGCTCATGCGTTCCATGTAGACCATCCTAACACATTATATCTGGCATCCAATTGAACTTCCAGTAAACAGAAAGTCCTACGAGGATCGTACAATTTATATGTGTGTTTTTGAAGTGGCAACTGTGTTAGTCTATGCAAGCATATCAGAGAGTAAACAAAATAAAACAAAAAGACTAAAATGTTGAGGCATCTTAAAGACTAACTGCTGTATTTTAATGCTATTTTAATGTCCACTTTCTCAGACATAAGAGTGAAATTTCATGGCATCAATTTATACACTTTAGGTACAGAGTCACACAATGGTTGGCTAGCAAAATCGATGTGTTTAGTGGCTTTTTACAACGGGTAATAACAGAAGATCACTGATTGGTGTTCAAATGTGTGGTGAAGTTTGGCCCTGTTGAGTTGCAACTGGTTAGTAGATGGATTCATTGATATAATGGATGTATAAATTGATGCCATGTAATCTCACTCATGTCTGACGAAGTGGACTTGATTTAAATTAGCATTAAAATAAAGCAGTTAGTCTTTAAGGTGCCACAACATTTTTGACTTTTTGTTTTGTTTACTCTCTTATGAAGAAAACCCACTCTCCTTTTGCTGAATGTGGCCCAAGCTTGTGCCACAACGCTGCCTGGACTTTGCACATAGTATGCATTCAGAAGTGCCTGGTGGACAGTGGTCCATGGGAATCGACTGTGGGACTGAACAACAAAATACATTCAGTATTCTATAATTGCCAGAGGTTGTTGTTTGATGAATCTTGTTGTCATTTATTGCTTAAGATTTATAGGTTTGTTGCTTATGGTTTGTTGTTTAATTTTTTTTAGTATTATATCTGATTGTATATTTCTTACTTGCTGGGAGAAGATCCCAGATGAGCAGTATATAAACGTAAATAATAAATGAATAAACAAGATTTTAGCCTGTGTGCATTTAGAGAGAACATGCAGCATAGGCTTCAAAGCTTTTGCAGATTAATTCAGGAAACTCTGTCAAGGACTATGGTTAAGGCTGGGGAGGAAAAGTGAGACAAATGTTGTCACCTCTTACCCAATAGTTATGTCTGTACAATTGCTTATAGGACACTTCCCACTTCCCTATTAGAGGGGGACAAAGGCAGAGCAGCTGACATACAAGATGCCAAAGAATATTTAACAAGCAAGTATTAGTGAAGAAAAATAAAGGTAAAGCCAATGAAACTCGCATGGCAACCAGCTTCTCTTAACAGCTATTGCTGAGGCCTCAAAGCAAACCGTGGTCAAAGGCTGCACATGGATCTCGTAATGCCTACCACCTGGCTCTCATATTACTGTTAAGTGCTTATGGAATAAACATGAGAAATTGAGCTGGGAGCTGGTAGAAGACAAGTTTCCACTACATTAAAAGAGGAAATACTATCCCTTTAATGTTTTACTGAAGGCAGAGAGATTTCTCTCTCTCTCAATATGCTTCTGCAGCATATTACTACTAAAGTAAGTTGGATGATTAGTCTTATTAAGTGGCCAACCATATCATGCAGTCCAGAAGACATTTTCAATGTTAAGTGGAAATGATTTCATAGGCAGGTTATGTGTTAATGTTCCTTAATATCAGTGGTGGGCATCAGCTGGTTCGCACCACTTCGCCAGAACCAGTAGCAGAAATTCCGGCCCCACCCATCCAAGTTTTGAAATAAAGTAGTCTTAATTTGGGTGCAACACAGGGCTTTCCCCATGGCCAAGCCCACCATGCCATGCCCACAGAGTAGGTAGTAAAAATTTTTTGAATCCCACCACTGGGTGCAGTGCTCATCTCAATTTACATCCAAAGAGCCAGTGCTGTCTGTGTTTCCAGACATATTCATGGTCCTGTGGCAGGCATAACTAGATTGCTCACCCAGTCACATGGCCACACCCACAAAGTAGGCCACCCCCACAGTGTGGTAGTAAAAAATTTTGGAGCCCACCACTGCTTAATATATACAGGTACATACTTCTAAGTCTCCAGGATAGCTTCCAATCAATGTGGAAAGAACAATCCAATCCACACTGTAGTCCTTGGCTTCTCCCAACCTCTCATGCAGACCATGTGTCATGATCAGGCTAAACAGGCCATTAAACAGAGAACACTAGACATGGAGAAGCAAACCGACCTAGCCAGGGCCCCAACCTTCCTGGCTCCAGAGTCTTGAAGACACATTGCTGTCCTGGCCCAGTACCTGCTCCAACTTGAGGCATTTAGTAATTGGAGGGCATTTACACCATCCTGCTGTGAGGCTCTTGCTTCTGCAGTTCGTGAGGTAAAGTTTGAAAGGACACCAATTTCAGAAAGACAGTGCCCATGTGACACCAGATAAATCGAAACCGCAGAACACACTCTATACATCTGCCCTTTTTATAGACATCCAGAACAAGCTCATATCTCTGCTGCTCTGCAAGTATTCTGTCCGGTCAAACAGCATGTACAACCAGTGGCTGTTATCTGATGAAAGCCCAGCTTCACCCACACCACTGCCAGGTTCTTTGCCGCAAGCGTGTAGGATCAGAAGAACAATCCTGACAGGTCCTTCAGCTAAATAAACTACCAGTGCTACATCACAGGCTTAGAAGTAGTTGTAACATCATTAATCTTAAATATTAATTTATTACTCCAACTCTAAGCATAAATGCTCCTCTTAAAATATATTTTAAGTACCCTCATTTTAACTTCTGTTTCTTGCTGTACTGTGCTGGTCTTGGAAAGTAATAAAGATTGATTTGAGGCGCATGCTGCTAGTTCTCCAAAACATTTTAAAAGCTCAAATGTTATAGAGCTATTATGTGGCCAATGATCACACCATTAAAGTGTCCAGCTACATCAAAGTGTGCTCTCAGTTTATTTCAAAGCTGCTTGTTTCATATTCACTCCTATGATACACCATATATTCTCTCTTCAACAATTGGCCTCCAAATTAATGCAAGTATTTTTACAGCAACATGGTCGCTTGCTGATTTGTAAGTGCTCTAGGGCTGAAGCTTCAAATAGTCAGATGAAAATCAAGGGTGCTATTATGTTTTCTTCCTCCTCAAATAATCATCTTGAAGCAGTGATGTGAATGCTTCCAACTCTAGGAGTCTTAAGTTGAGGTGAGTAACCTATGAAAGACTTCTCTGCCAGATTGATAATGGAAATTATGCCTCTCTTCTGACATTCTGTACTTTGGTTAACATTGGATCTAGATCTTAATACAGTAAAACACCGGATAACGCTAAGACTTGGTTCCACAAGTCTTGGTGTTATCCGATTTTTAGTGTTATCCGATGCATGTTAAAATCCTATGAGATGGATCGGATAACGTTAAAGCGCCATAGAGATACATTGTAACCGCACAGGCTTTAGCGGTTGTTATCCAATCCATCCTATAGGACCTTAACGTTATTTGATCCAATTCTCCTCCCCATATTACTTAATGTTATGCGATTTTAGCGTTATCAGAGGTAAACGTTATCAGAGGTATTACTGTAGATCTGAAATAATGTGGTGAAGCTCTTTATAATGGCAGAACTGGAGAAACTCTAGAAAGATGTCGGGAGTGTGAACATGTTCACAAACAGTGTGTACAGTCCTTGCCTGCCACATTTCCCAGCACAATTGTTGTTGTAGGTGGCAACTTTGGCAATGACAGCTTTTGTGGGTGGGCTTGCTGAGTAGCCCATGTAGACCATCTGTTCCCAAAAAACTGCCCATTCCAGGCCTAGGAACTCAGAAGAGGTCATCACATCTGTGCGACCTAACATGGCCCTTTGACTCATTTCTATTCTTTCCTTGGTCTTCCTTATCGTCTAGCTTGGATGCATCTCTATACAGTCTTATGAAGGTGAACAATCAAAATGGAAGATTTGGAATGGGTCAAAGATCAGCTCCCCCCCCCCTTAACCATTTTCTCTGACAGCCAAGTTGAATATCTGCAAAATTTGCTTAGAAATGGGGCTCATCCAGAACAAGTGATTGGCTGCCATTCTGACCATCTACTATGGTTGTATGGCTATCCAAAGTGAACTCCATAGCTAAATTCCTAAATTAGGCATCACTAAATTGTATACTTCTGAATGCACATAGCGTAACTGCTGCAGAAGCTTGGAAGAATGTAAACTTACCACCGAGGCTTTCTACCTCTCCTTACCAATGCATATTGTGAGAATGGGGCTTTTAGATTTTTTTGGACTCTATAATGGACCAAGAATTCCCCTGGCAGAATTCTGGGAAATGCATCCAACAACTTGCAGTTTACAGAGCAGTTTAATTAGCTACACATGGGCCTTGACTGCCATTATTTCTGTCCTCCTGCTGCCTGGAAGTTGCAAAGCTTCATTTCTGTGCAAGGAAATTCTTGGCAAGTTATGCGAGTTGCAGTCCAAAAATAAAATAAAACAAAATCTGAAATCATCCTTGCCTATTGTTTCACACTGGTTACAATAAAAGATATATACAGCTTCTTCTTCTTTTTTTTTGGTAAAGTATTTTATTATTAATAATTAAAGATACAAAAATACCAACTTTAATGGCCAGTGTTGATGCCTTAATTACAGAAATCACTGTAAAGTCAGAACCATTGTGTGAACAGGTTTCCAAATGGCAGCATCAACAGACAGCATCTACAAGAAAGTACTCAAGAAAAGCTTAAGTTGTTCCATTTACAGCACTGTAAAGTTGGTCTGACACTGTCAACAATGAGTTTAAAGAAACAACACAGTTCCTTTCACCAGCAAGCCAATACTCATGAGTCAAGAATGTATCAGTAAGCACAAAAAAGATTTTTGTTTTAAATAACACTGCAAACTGTGTGTAGGAAGTAGTGTTGTTATAAATCTTCTAATGTGCTGGACCACAACCCCTCTGAGGTCTTAGTGCCTAGCCCATGGTGGCCCATGGCGCCATTTAATGTGCCCTCCACCTCCACCACACCAGGAAGTGCCATGTGGTGGAGGAATGGCAAAATGGCCATCCGGCCCCTGAAACTGTCTGAGGGAGTGTGACTCGGCCCCTGGCATTAAAAGGTTGAGAACTCCTGGCCTAGTCCTAGGGGAAACAGGAGGTTGTAGATCACACATTCCCCACTCCTGATCCAGTGTGGACCATTCCTAGATGATTCATATGGCCCACAGTTCCTCTGCCAATTTTTTTGTTCATGTTTCAGAAAAGGCTATACAGTCCTGCTCTCATAGCATTTCTCTCTCTCCCTTTCTCTCTGCTATCTGGGCACAAGCCAAAGTAATAATGACAAAATATAAAAACGCAGAAATAAGTTAAAATATCATTTATATATTTTTTTAAAAAGGAGCCTCTCATACTAAACAATTTACCTTCTGCCTGTTTAAAGACAAGTTTCACACACAAAGCAAATAAATGAACATTAAACCATAGTTTTGACTAAAAACAAGCACTTCTGTGCAATAAAATATATAGGCACATGCAAGGATGCTAAGTACAGAATGTATCTTGCTTTGTATTTTTTTCCCTTCCAGGGCTAATGAGGCAAACTACTCGTATCCAATTCGATATCCAAATTCTGTCTATGATCCATGTCTAACAGAAAAGAGGTGTCCAAAGTAGTAGCTCCTTGACAGTGTCATTCTTAGCACAAGTGCTGTAATTGCAACACTTGCATGGTAAAGTACCATGGGTACCAACAAGAAATATTCACAGGAATAAATGAAGCACACATTCTTTGCCCAGTATCATTCAATTTCCTTTCCCTTGTATTTTTTTTTTCAGAACCCATCATCACTACTAAAAAGGAGAAGTCCAAGGGCCAATCAACACACAGGTTTAATTTCCTGATGCTGCATCATCAAACATCTCCAGGTACTTTTCTCATTCACATGGAAAGACAAAAGGCAAAACCAGAAAGGAGTTTTAGGATTCCCCATCAGTCCCATTTTACTGAAGAGCATGGAACTGCTTCGAGGATTGGGAGTGTGGCATTTTGTTTCAAGCTCTTCCCTCAATCTTTAACCTGAATCACAAATGTCACCACCACTCTCAAAGTTACTGCTGACTTTCCACCACAGAAATTCCATTTTGACTTCTTTTCACTGAATAGTTACTTTGTGTCAACCAATTATGAAGCTAATGATAATTTCAAAAGGACTGTGCTGTACACCTAGGGACATGTAGAGGAGAATCAATTGTTCAAAGAAGAATAGTTTAAAATTAAGCTGAGTCACAGTGCAAGTCATGCACAAGGTTGTGTAGCTCTTTGAATCCTAGCCTATAATCTGCAGAAAGGTTTGATCCACCCATCTTCTACTGCCCCAAAAACTCCCAGCAGACCTGACAGCTAGAGTTACATTGCTGTGAACAGTGTAATATGTAGAAACTTGTAACAAGGAGCTACAACAGGGCGCAATTCATTAACACAGCCATATGTCAGTGCAACCTGCAAAGTTTGTGGACTGCACAAGTCCCAGGATAGATACATTTTGGATCACATCTACATAAACTGGAAATCACACCAGTGTATGGGCCGTACCCTTAATTTACTGTTATTTGAGAGTTTGGAAAACTTACTCTTTGGGACTACAACCCCCAGAATTTCCCAGTCAGCAACTCCACTGACTCTGTAAAGTGCTCTCCATGTTTCATTTAAAGTTTGTCCTGGAAACTCAGGGTTTGCCTATTATGATGATGATGATGTTTCTCCATGTGAATGTGTACCACAAGATGATCAGAACAGGGAAAAAAATACAGGCCAAAATCCCACTGATATTTAAGAGTTGCTTAACTTGCTGCAACTAATTGACAAGGTGTCTGGACCCACATTGGTTGGATGCCTGGATGTGTGCCCAACTACACAACCAAGATGCATCCTGGGACCTCTTCAACTAGCTGCAACATGTAACACAAACTTTATGAGAACACCAATAGGATTTCTGCCACTATGTGAGTTAGCCACACAAAAAGGCCCAATAGACAAGCAGTTGTGAAGTTCTAAATTACAATCTCTGTACAACTCATTCCACTGAGACTCGGCTCAGAACAAATACTTTTATAAAGCCTTCCATGTAGTTTCAACACTTGACCCTATATATATTTATATATATATATATATAAATTCATATTGTCTTCTGCACAGCAGAAGTATTTAATATTTTAGAATCATTTTATTACATCAAATAGAACACCAGCATACATAATACAAAATGTTTGCACATATACAAAGAGTACATAAATCTTGAGAAAAATGAAAAGAAATTGCATTTTTATTATAGCCTTATAAACATCACTGCCCTCTTTATGTATCCGGTACAGAGAGAGGAAGGGAGAGAAATAGAAAGGTTGTTTAAAAAAAAAAGAAGGCAAGGCTAACTGCCAAAATGCCTTAATTTGAGCCATAATTCCATTCAACTAAGCAAATGGGTTAAACTGGCCAAAATACAAGAACTTTATTTAACAAGTGAATATGGGGTGGGTTTGGATATACAGTATTCCAGTCTAGGAATACACACTTTAAAAATGTGTGTTATCATTAATATGCGCAGAACTAATAATTCTAATTTCATATTCATATACGTTTATGGCTTGAATATGCATGCTTTTAAAAAAGCAGACCTGTCAAAAACTCTGGAAATGGCATGTAAGTGACATGTCCTGCACATATATGTTTTTAAAATATCAGTATTTCTTGTAAAACATGTTAGTGGGATATAAAAAAACATGCAAAAGTTTTGAACAAAAAAAATAACATAAGTACATAAAAGCCTTACACAGCTCAAGGGATTACAATTTCTGCTTAGTTCAGGGGTTCTCAACCATTTCAAGACAGCCGAGTGGGCTGGACTGGTGAGTTCCCCCCATCATAAACATGCCATAAAATGTGTCCGCAGCGATCATTAAATGGTTCCTACATCAGCCACGGGCACATTGACAGCTGTTGTAAATGCATCTGCTTCCGGTAGCAGCCACATGAAACGCTGCCGCAGGCCATGTGCAGGCCGTGGGCCGTAGGTTGAGAATCCCAGCTTAGTTCAATAACTAGGAAGTTAGTTTGTTGACTAATAAGGCCTAGTTCACACATGAATTCCCCCGATATACATTTACCAATATATTAAAAATGCAATCAATTTGGAAATACAAAAGATTTTGACAAACAAACAGTGTTAACTGTGCTTCTTTTTCAGCTCATATTCAGTGGCACCTCACGTCATTACATATACCGAGAAACAGTCCTCTGCAGATAGATGTTTATCTACTAATAACCTTTTCTGTGACATATAGATCAGTAAACACTTCTAATTCCCATTTGTTTAACAATAGCAGCAACAAAATGATCCTCTACTCATCCCATGCTTAGAATTATGAAGAAAGCTAAGGATACTCTTTGCATTTTTCTGTGGATGGTCTGTATTCTGTTTAGCTCTAGTACTCAAATTTCTGGGGTTATAATTGTTTAATTTCAAATCTTTTGCACCTGGCTGTGATTGGTTGACCCAATTAAAACAAACAAACTATATATCACAAGATTGATGACTGCCTACTCTTGCTGTAATTATATTATCCTTCTTCCAAAGGGGAAAAAACAAACAAACCCACATAGGACCAGTTCAATGGTAACTTGAACAAACATTCAGAGAATACTGAAAGATATGACTATAACATGAGTTCATGTAAAAAGGGTGCAGGTATGGTAACCCACTTATTTATAAACATTGTACTAAATAGATATTTTTTCCCCCGCTGCTTTGTGGCTTCAAATGACTGGGAAGCAGCACTTTGAGACTGCACAATGGTATTTATTTATATATATTTATTATTCCGCCCCAATCAGGCGAACCTGATTCTTGGCAGTAAAGAGAAAGGACTTGACCTGATATTCTTACAATCCAACAAAACATAGCTTGTTTGAATGTTGCAGGTATGCTAAATAAAGCCTTTTAATACACCATAATAATACTAATTACAACCAGTCACGTCAGTTCTGACTTACAGCAACCCTTTCCAGGCTTTTCTAGGAAAATAATATTCAGAAGTGTTTTATTAATTCGATTCTTGTTTAGTTGTTTTGGGATTACACAGCTTCCCCAACACAGGTTGACCCTTCTCCTTCAGGGCACAGTAGGGAATCAAAGTCCCAACCAATATCTAACTCACTGAGCTATCCAGCCAGTAATACATTTCCTAATACAGTAATACCTCGGATAACGCTAAGACTTGGTTCCACAAATCTTGGTGTTATCCTATTTTTAGTGTTATCCGATGCATGTTAAAATCCTATGAGATGGATCGGATAATGTTAAAGCTCCATAGAGATACATTGTAACCGCACAGGCTTTAGCGGTTGTTATCCGATCCATCCCATAGGACCTTAACGTTATTATTCGATCCAATTCTCCTCCCCAGATTACTTAACATTATGTGATTGTAGCATTATCCAAGGTAAACGATATCCGAGGTATTACTGTATATGACCGAAGATGATACATCATCATGTCATGAGCAGCAGATCATTTTACCAAGCTGCCTGCTTTCATCTGTTTTTCCTCACCCTGGGTTCTAGGGTATCTTAATAGAAAAACAGAACGTTGGCTGGAGTTGGTCTACTGTATAAGTTATTGGAGAGAATTTTTAGGGGGGAGGGGGCACTTCTGGGCAGCCTTCAGAGCTTTAACTGTGAGCCAAACATTTTTGAGAGGAGTGGAAGTAGCTGAAACAAAGATTCAACACTCTTTTCCAAGCCATTAAGAGTATAGTTTTCTAGCATGAGGGTCCAGGTGTTGATGGACTTCAGTTACCACAAGCTCAAACCAGTAAAGCCAAGGGTTGGGGTTTCCTGCAACCAATGCTCAACACCATCTGAAGACTCCAACTTGGGAACAACTCAGTTATGGGTTGCTGAATTAGGCAGTGAATCACAAAATGTTTCTTAAATTGAGGGGAAAAAACCCCTTTCTGTGGCTGTTATACACAAGAGCAATATCAGGTATTCCCAGTAGAAGTTCCGGTTTTTCATTGTTGTTTAAAGAAACCTTTCATCTCTACAAGGGGTAATACAAATCAGAACTTTGAAATCTGCTTTTTTTTTCTGGCTGCGGAATTCTGTGAGTTACAATACATAAACATTTAAACCCTTTCTCAAGTTCTGGCACATACTGTATTCTGATAATTTCACAATTATCAGCCATATGGCACAATAGGCTGCCATATGTAAAAGTTGTCTTGAGCAAACAGAACTCACTGGATACATCGTTAGATTCCAGTCCACACAATGTCAATTTTTCTCTCCACAAAGGTCTGTTATATGTACCATAAAATCAATTGCATGGAATCTTCTAACAGACCTTATTGCAAATATGCTTGGAAAAAATAGAATTTCAAACATTTCAAAAATTTAATTGTAACAATGGCTCATCCATAGTTATGAACCATCTACTAAAGTACTGTATATCAATTAATTTAAAAGGTTGCTGTCATAATTCATAACACCAGCAAAGACACCAGAAAATCACACAAACATTGTATACAAGGGACTTTCCCTACCGTCAGGGTATGCAGCTTGTGGTGACATTGCTAAACTGGGATGTAAATCCAAGGAACCGCTTGTAAAGAGGATTAAATTATAATTATAATCTTGCTTTTACTAGTGGGACAGCATCATTCCTGGCTGATGCACACAATTATCATTGCCCTAAAGAAGAATAAAGAGGCTTATGTAGGTAAGGGAAAATATGGTAAATTTCAAACTGTGTTTGATTCTCCCCAACAAGCCGACTTAAGCAGCAGCATATAAGAAATTGGACATTCTAATTCCACAGAACGTATCTGCATCCGACAATCATGCTTTGCAGTTTTGCTTTTCATTCAAGTATTTTCAGGAAGTAGGTCACCATACTTGCTTATACCACACTTTACTTCATATAGCACAATATGAGGCAGAACATGAAAGAAATATCCATAAATATCGGCAAAACTTGACTATCAAGTAGTACTTGATTGATGATGGTTATTTTTAAAATCATGGCTCTTCCCATTGCAATTTGATTTCATGCTTTCCAAAAGTTTCCCATAACTGGAATTTGCTTCTTGGCTGGACTGCTCAGCTATGATCTGTACGTCACTAAGATTTTATGTATCCATTTTGAGTAGAAGGCCACCCTGACAAAAATCCCGGGTCGTCTGGGAATCGCACATCCACGCCCAGGAATAATCACGCCCACTACAATTTTAATTCTGTTTTGTTCACAGACCAACGGACCGCCATAATCCCTCTAGAAAATAAAAATAAAACATAAACAGAATAAACAGATGGAAACATTACATATTTCTTTATAGAGGAAAAAAATCCCAAATTATCCCACACACATCCTATAATATGATGATGTGTGCAATCATGCAAGGGCCCGTGGATGATTACTACACCACAGGCAGCTATCCATGCCTCCCAAAGTTTATTTCCCTTGATCTGGAAAACCGGTTTTCACAATGCTTGCCTCCAATCTGACTCCAGAATTCTTTTTCACAGAAATGAATGATTTGCAATTTGAATTGGATTGTACACTGCCTCCAGCATGTTCCTGATGTGCACCAACTTATCAAATTGTAGTGGTTCTTCCCTCTCTCCTTGGGTTGCCACTACAATGGAAACTCATACACCACAGGTCCTAGGAATTTGTAATATTTTCAGCACCTAGCTTTTCAACTTTTTGGGAAACAGCCTAGTTAGCAGCACCCGGTTCTCAATCACATCCAGAAAGTCTCTCCCATTATATTATGGACAGCTCAGAGTTTTGGGTTAGATACCCAGTATTACATTCTGATGGACACACACTAGGCACCCAATACTTCCTTTATTCTGGATCATAATGTCATTCACTTTGCCTTCACCTAAGGCCGTGATCAGGCCGGTGCTAGCCCGGTGGGATACTGGGATGTGTCACTACATGTGTCACCTTCTAATAATTTAAAGGGCCATGCCACCTTGGCAGTTTCCGTGTATGTGCAATAAACCCATTCTTGTGGATTCACAGGGACTTGGGCTTCTGGGAATTGAAGTCCAACAACAGCTGGAGTGCCAAGGTTCACCATCTCTGATGAAAGGGATGGGTGTAAACCACTAATGATACCTTTGCAACAACGAATGATAGCTCTTTGCTGTCACTGGAAGCAGGCAAACTTCCAGAAAAATAGCCTACTAAATCTTTCATCAGAGTTATTCTCTACTTTTGAAATATCATGCAGAAGCTTGCTCTACAAGCATTTATCAGTGCTGTCAGCTAGACTGTGTGTGCAACTGAGACCAGGTAGGAGGAGTCAAATAATATATGTTTTAAAAATTAAAGTTTCCACTGATATTAAGCTCACACCATTTTCTATTTACATGTAAGAAATTAGGCCAGGGGCTGTAGTTTGGCTACCCCTGCCTTAGAGGAAAGCTGGGATTCAGATCAGATCGATAGAGTACCTCACAGGTCCCACTGTCAGTTCTCTCAGCTAGGGCACACGTTTCTGATTCTTTCACAACTACATTTCCACCAAAATCCCGATTACAACGCTCATTTCCGATAATGACCATGTTTGCTTCTTGAAGTTGCCCATCGAAGTTGGCTCCTAAAAATTAAGGTAAAAAACAGAAATGGAACAAAATTTATTCCATGCTCAGAGACATGCTATTTTAAACAAGCAAACAAAAATTGACCAAACATGGATTTTTGCATTTATATTGGTTCATATGAAGAAACACACCAAAAAAAAACTATCTTGCTTGCCTCAACAATATGATAGCCAAAATTGTCTGCAGTATACATTATTAGATACAAATTAATTTGATGAACACATTAATTTTCCCAATTACATGTAAAACATCAGTTCAAAAAGGCATTTCCATAATACTTCCATTGAAACAATGTTGACTAAACTAAAATTCATTGGCTGAAATAAAAGGGAAAGAGAAAATGAAAGTAAATCATTGATCTACTACTTAAAGAATGGTTACCCATATAAAAAAATGGGAACTCAGATCACTATGATAAATATGCTTATTCATTTTTTAAAAAAATCTTACGTCCTGTATGTCCCCATCCATAAACTGTGCAGATAGTGCCTTCTGGAATGGTACATCCAGAAATGGGCAACCGGATAATAGCCACAGCATCACTGCTTACTGCTGGTCTGTGGGGAGAATAACGAAGAAACAGATATGTTTATAATTACCAGCCTTTTAAAAACTGAATTGGTGCTGATGATAATTGGCACAGAATATTGCAATATCTAAAAATCAGATCAAGTGAACATACACATTTTATTTTAAAGCTCCTGTTTTGGTGAAAGCACAGTGTGGGTTAGTTGTGGCCCTTTGATATTGCTATACTGCAATTCCCCCCATCCTTCGCCACTGGCTATGCTAAATAGCAGTCACAATCCAACCATATCTGGAAAGCACTTGCCCTCCATCCCTGGAATATAGGGTTCAACAAAACACACCAACTATGCTGGTAGAATGCAGTTGTTTACTTCTACCACATCAAGGTACATCATGGACAGAAGAATGGCAACACTGTGGGCTTAACAGAGACAGCATGGGGGATGGGACATTTCCAGTATCCAATGTTTCCCAGATCACAAGCATAGCTCTTTCAATAGTACAACATATTGACTTGAGTGGGAATGGGGAAGGTTCAGTGTTTGGGTGGAGGTGGGAAGACTTCCAAAAATATTAGCATAACCATGACTGACCTGGAAAGTTTCAGCAACACAAGATCTGATCCTTTGGGGCCATCCACCAACTGGGAGATATTCAGAACTTGCTTATGCTTCTCTTCATGTGCTCTTTCAACATTATGTATTCCAAGCCATGCTTGATAGTCATTGAGATTATACCTAAGGGAGGCAAGTTTTATAGGCACTTTGTCTACAGTTCAGTATAAAACAGTCAACACCAGAGGCAGGCTAGATGCAAATTTTTCACTATGTAGCACAATAATAAGTAGGTGGTTGGAGCTATTTTAAATAAACAACTATGTAAAACGTAGCAGCAGAGAATGTGTGTCTGTCTAGAAGTTGCTGGATTGGAGTTCCCATCAGCTTTAGTTAATGGTGAGGGATGATGGAAATAGCAGTCCAACATCATCTAGAACAATGGCTCCCAACATGGAGCACACACCCCACAAGGGGACATCAATTCCATTGGCTGATCAGTGCTTTGGGGCACTAACTTAGGCTTCTGGGAAATGAAGTCCAAAAACTAAAGATTGGAAAACACTGCTCTAGAGAGTCACGTGTTCTTCATCCTCAAGGTAAGATATGAGTGTAATGAATTATAAATAAAAATAAAATAAAAATAAAGCAGTTAGTCTTTAAAGTGCTACAGTGTTTTTTATTTTATTTTTATTTTGTTTTGTTTATTTTGATTTGTTTTCTGATATGCCTGAACCACAGACTAACATGGCTACTATTTCAATGAATTATACTGTACTGTCAAACCTCTTTCCTCCTTAACATCACTTCATACATTTGCTTTATTGTCCCCTGATTCTGTCTTCTTTGTTTACCCTATTTTATGGTAGATGCCATTGGCTGAGCTGCTCCAAGGTTATGGCAGGGTGAATAGAATGGACAAAAAACAGGGCGTGGGAAAGCAAATGTGAGAAGCAATACAGTGAGATGTGCAATGTTAGATTTGTTGGCCAATCTATCGTATCAGAGGGCTGACAGAGGCTCTAGGTTTCACTCTCTTTTAGCTGCCATTAGTTATATCACTCAGTCACAAACCTACACTGCAAGGGGAGAATCACAGTTACTTGGGAAAACAAAGAAACATTAGGGTCTATTTATAGTTGTGCCATCACGCTGCCTCAATCATAGATATTTGGAAGAGCATCCAGACATTGAGGTCTTCTGTTTGTGATCCTCTTTTGTCTTCTCATTGCTTATTTGATTTTTTTTAATTAAGTAAAAAACATTTAGAAGGAAGAGAAAGAGTAAATGTAGAAAGTCTTTTGCTTCCTTTGTCTGAAAGCACACCCTTTATTCCAATTTGCGTCTGTAACTCTGGATTAAATTAAATAAGTAGACTTCGCCATAGAATTGTAAATGGCACCTTATTAATGTAGCTCCACTATGTGATCTTAAAGGTTTTAAATAAAAACAAAGGTGGAAAAAGCTGTTTTATTAGGCAAGGATAGTTTTCAGTTGATACTCATACACATTAATTTAGAATGGTAAACTCAGAGAACAATGGTGAATGAGCCTTTTAAAAATCTTGAAAAGATTATGTGACATAATTATATATCAGCATCTTACTTCCAGAGTTAGAACTGGAAGTTTTCAAACACAGTGGCCAAAATCCTGTTGCTTAGTGTAATAAATTCCAGTAGAGCAGACATATTGAATCAATACTTTCATGGATTCAAATAAGTCTACTTTAACTGCAACAAGTCAGACACGGAGTAGAGATCAGCTACATCAGCTCAACACAGCCATCACACACTTCAAAGACCATTGAGGCCAATTCTAAAAGGGTTCCAGAGTTGCATCTAAAACACCTTTTCTTTACTTCCTCTCTTGCCTCTTTGGGTGTTGAGGAATCTAGAACACTAGATGGACAGAAGTTTTGGAAACTGTAAAGGAGATCCCCCACACACACACACACACTGTGTGATGCTGGTGTCCATAAAATAACAAAGGCCATCATTCCAAAATACAGTGGTGCAGTTCTATAAAATATGCTAACATATAAAAAAAGTATGCTCTTGTGGATTCTGCTGAGTTTACAGCAGGCAATCCAATCATGCATTGTGTTTGTTTTGTCCATTAACATGGAGATGTCAACAGCCAGTATTCAACAAACATAGTCATTGGCTGTTTTTGAAACTAAACAGCCAAGCAGGCTAATTTCCTCCCAATGTGACTGATTTTTCCACTCTAAGCTCCGTGCCTTAGACTTATAGGGTTTGTGTTGCTACTGTTTAGTCTGTTTAGGAAGCCAGTAACTTCAGTACCCTCTTGCAATCATTATTTGTTTGAGAGATATTTCTCCCTGCCTTTTATTGCAACCAAGATAAATTGAACTGTTGCATTATTATTTTTACTGTCTACGTGACAACTTTATTTGAACACAAGCTTTGTAAGTAAGCTTTTTTTCTTGTCTTCTGCTAAAACTATGCCAGAACATTTGTACTTTAGCAACCAAGTAGAAACAAAAGGGGAACTGAGGAGGGCTTTCATTTTAACATATTCAGCCCTTGGAACATGCTAGCTGCACCACTCTGGAAAGATGATCCACCAGATTTTTCAAGATTGAAATGTATTTTTCACATAATAGCTCTGCTAATAAAATTTACTATACCGAGATGGAAAGCACTGCTTTGCTGTCAAGACCCAGTCTTCCTTTACCAGTGAACCGCCACAGAAATGTCTGCCTCTGCTAGAGAGAAAAAAATGGAATAGTTACTTGCAATCCTAACTGTTAAATTAGTTTGCAGAAATCTCATTTTTATTCATTGTACTTTGGTCTGATACTGCTCACCACACAGTGGAAAATGCAGAAAATACTATGGTTTTGGGGTAGACTGATTTGCAACTTTCCCACTGGCCACATGCTTTAATGGGAAATGAAATTCAGCCCAGATTCAATTCATTGTTTTTTCTACCCACCAGTGACCCTCCTACTTTCAAAAAATCAAATCACTTTGTACCAATGCAGACACACAGACAGACAGACAGACACACACACACACACACACACACACAAGCAACAGTAGCACTCAGTTCTGTCTGCAAAGCCTCTCCTTTGTGAAGACACTTATTTTATAACATCTTTCCCTTGGGTAAGCAACCCTGTTTGTTTTTAAAAGCTTCACAAACTCTACCTCTAGCAAGATATGATATGGAAATGAGGAAGGAAAGCCTTCTTAAGGTAGTTGCTTTGAATTGTGCTATCTATAGGAATGAAATGTAATTACAAATAGACTACATTTTTTCTCTCTGCTTATGTGACCATTTATGTCAAAGAGAACTGAATCCCCTACTGCCACTTCTTAGCAAGAGGATGTGAATTAATTCACATGCCCCTTGTTGTGTAGTCTCCTCCATAATCAGACAATTAAAGCTGCTATTGTGTATACACTTTTGTGTTGATATGTTTGATTGTACTGCCGTTTTTCTTTCAGATAATAGCTCTAAACTCTTTGTTGCTTAGAGGGTAACTGATGTTGCAGAATTACTGACTTTTTAAAAATCCAATTCAAATCAGATGCCTAGCAGTAACCACATTTGGCTTTTACATGAGCCAGGATGGAAGCAAGGGAAATCTCAGTTAACTTCAGTTTAGTGTTACTTTGAAACAAGACAACTATAAATTAATAGCTTCCAAACAAGCTAGTTCATGGGCAAGGTTTCAGTTTAGCTTCATATTCTGGTTTGTTGAAACATATTAACCATAGTTTCTCACTTCAAAATGAGAAGCAAGCCTGGATTGTTTTCCATCTCATTCAAAATGGCTGTATGTGGGGAATTTTGTTTGTATCACTGCACAAACCAAGATATGGGCATACTTGTTAGTTCTAGGCATAGCTATATGCTGTTTTATCACTATATCTTGGCATCAGGAAAATTATTTTATATTTCCTCAGGTAAGCCACAATTTTGTTTGAATGTTTGTTTGTATTTGCAGCTTGAAGAAATGTAAATACATGACATAACTGGAATACGGGTGTTGCCACATTAGCCTAAGTCAGTGATGGCCAACCTTGGCACTCCAGATTCCAGGAGCCCTGATCAGCAAGACTGCTGATTAGGGGCTTCTGGTAATTGAATTCCAGGAGCACATGGAGTGCCACTGGCCTAGGTCATGGAAATCTCTAGTCAACTCCAAGAACAAAATAACAGGATGACCAAAAACTGCAATATTACATACTCAGATTTGAGAACTAGTTTATGAGGGTTGCATGCCTTCCTGTGAAAAAAATGTAAAGTAACTATATTTTGTGCACTCTGAAATTAGAAGCTGGACATTTACAGGGGATAAGAACCTTTCAATGTACAGAATCCGACATTTAACTTTGGAATGGTGCCAGGATCCAATAACATACATAGAGTCTTACCTGTCTTTCAAACTAACCATCCATCCCTTGTCAGGTTGAGTTGGGATTCCATTAACAACTCTCAATTGTTTTGTTGAGGCACATGGACTCACAATAGCTGTAAGAATTATTGATACTGTGTTAAATTATATTATAATCTGCTCTAGATTTAAGAAGAAAAACCTTTGTCTATTCTGCAATTCATAGCCTTTAAACTTTAAAGGGGTTTAAAGAGAAAAAACCTCTTTGCCTCACTCTTGGTTAAAGACATGAAGTTCTCATTATGTCAAGACAATGTAAACCAATGAGACTGAGGAATTTATCAAGTATTTGTTCCACTGCTAGACCTTTCATAACAACCTGGGTAATAGTTGGCAGGTGTGACACAACCTTTGCAGAGAACAGGGGATGGATAACAAATCAAAGACCCAGAGCCACATTATGCTTACAGAAAATTGACAACAAATATTTTCTGAGATCCACAAAAGACAAAATGATGATCCTATACAGTAATAGCTCGGATAACGCTAAGACTTGGTTCCACAAGTCTTGGTGTTATCCGATTTTTAGTGTTATCTGATGCATGTTAAAATCCTATGGGATGGATCGGATAACGTTAATAAAGCTCCATAGAGATACATTGTAACTGCACAGGCTTTAGCGGTTGTTATCCGATCCATCCCATAGGACCTTAATGTTATTCGATCCAATTCTCCTCCCCAGATTACTTAACGTTATGCGATTTTAGCGTTATCCGAGGTAAACGTTATCCGAGGTATTACTGTATCGGAAAACAGTTGCCCAAAAGGTTGATTGTTTGTAAACCGCCCTGAGTCGCCACGGCGAGTGGACGGCAATATAAATTTGAACTAATAAATAAATAAAAGACATCTGAGAGGAAAATCATGTTAAGAGCAGGAACATGTCCAAAATCTGGAATTTTAATATTAGTTTCCTTTGCATAATTGCTTTAAAATGCAAAATAAAGGAAATCATATTGCTGGAGGGAAAACATTCTAAAAGCAAAACACATATCAGCCACAGCAATTTTTAAAATTTAAGACACCTCCACCAAATATGAGAGAGGAAAGCGAATACATCAAAACAAGACTAACATACTCAATTTATATATTACTTACTGTTTAAATTGCTCATTATAGGAGATACATCATCTTCACCTGGGCAGACAACAAAATGTAATTATATTGCTATTAGTCTTACTAATTTATGCTGTAAGCCGCCCAGAGTCGGATCTACTCAATTGGGGCGGGGTACTAAATGTGAACAATAAATAAATAAATACTAAAGACACACTGTTTATAAGTATGAATAAACAGGGAATGGGAAATGGTTTCAAAGACCACCCCACCAGCATATAAAAGAGGGAAATTCTGCCATTGTTTCTCTGTTCCCTGATGCTGACCTAATCAATAAGATTTCCATGTTTACCAACTGATTTTTCACAGACACATATAACTATACCCGTTTTGTACCCTTGCTGCCCTTCCCTTGCAAATTCACAACTGTTCAGAAATATTCTCTCAACCGCACATATTTAATTCTGTAACATTTGAAATATTCTACAGAGCTATAATTGCTTCCACGTTAATCTAAGGACAAAAGTAAGCTATGTATCCGTCTTCAATCAGATGAGCAACATACCACAATGAAAAATGATCCACAACACAAAATTGAAGCCAGGGATTAAAAGCATGGTCTGGTTTTCCCACTAAAATGTGCTTGTGGTCTGCAGTGGTAGATATAAAAGATTCGCCCTCACCATAGTTACACAATCTTTCTTCCCACTTATGTTTATGCTTGAAGTACTACATAGATTGTTTTTCAAAAATGTAGATACCATAAATGTCCTCTGCAATACATATGTTAGTTATTTGCATTCTGTCACAATCTCCTGTCAAATGTATTTTGCCTAATTTTCAGACTTCCATAAACTATATCCTGGAACAGCTGAAGTGAATTCACAGAATACAATACAGTAGTTGTTGCTTTATCACACAGGGAGAAGCCAAAGTGTTCAACATCCATTTGGTTCCAGCCAGCCAGTAAAGAGGGTTATGCAAACCATTGGATCAGTAGATGACTTTTCTGCCTTCCATTTGTCTCCAAAATGCTACTAAGTTCAAGAAGGAATGGCCTTCATTTCACATTTCTGTCCCATTTTCACCATCATTAGAACATGAAGACTTCTCCCCCTCCCCAAAAGGCCATATGTCAGCAACAATATAGACCAGTTTTGGTGAACCTTGGCACTCCTGGTGTTCTTGAACTAAAGTTCCCAGAATACCAAGTCAGCACTGCTGCTGATCAGGGCTTCTGGGAATGGAAGTTTAAGAACAGCTGGAGTGCCATCTAGTTCGTTTATAGGTTTACACTCAACCTATCTACCAAAGAATGGCATTCAAATTAACAAGGAATAATAAAACCAATAAAGGTAAGATGTTAAAACCAATGAAAGACACAGAATATGCCATCTATTGACATTATGAAACTTTGAATAATTATGTAGTGACCATGGCCTCACATTTCTTGAGCACTTACATCTTGATATGGGGCAATAGTCCCAAGGGATTTGAGGATCATTTGTATAGCACCAAGGCCCATGAGCATCATCATCTGGATTGCGACAGTAGTTTTCCTTGAGTTTGCTCATCTCTAGGTCTTTGTATATTGGCAGATGGCTGGAAGGAAAAATATGTGGCCATTTTAGCATGATATTTTAATCAACATAACATATACATATATATTTATTATACATATAACATATACACCTATTGTATTCAGAATTTCACATTCCATCTATCAGGACCCTAGGATAACATGCAATGAAATTACATCTTTCTAATAAAACAAAGAAACACAGAATAAACAAACAACCTGGAAGTGGCTTTTAAATTAGAAATTGTGGGAAATATGTCTAGTAGCACCTTACAGATTAGCAAGTTTTATTTGGAATGTCCTTTTGTGGATTGTAGCCTACTTTAATAGATTGCATGTCACAGAGTAGGCAACAGACCATGCAAGTTTATGCCAAATAACATGTTCAGTTGTTAAGGTGCCACATAGCCCTCAGTTCCTTTTGCTGACAAGAGACTTACATAGCTAACCTTTGTCCCCATCAATATTCTAAAAATTAACATTCAAAGGTGACATAAAACATCGCCCAGCATTAAATGTTCAATGGACCAGAACAATCTCCAATGCTCACCTAAAGGAAGATAAGAAAGCTAACCTCACCTTCTTTTGATGTCATAAGCCAATCAGCGTGCTGCTACTGGAATAGTCTTGTGTCAAGTAGATCCCAATCTGGCCCTCTTGAGGCAACAAGACCTCCAATAGTAAATTATTAATAGAAAACACTGTCCTGTTTTATCATTTTTAACTGCTTTTGGTGGGAAATAGTAGTATCCTGATGGGGAGTGACAAGACCAAGCTACATGTCTCTGGGCAGGAAATTATGCTTAAATGACAATTGAAGTATTATTCCCCACTGTGCTTCCTTGATAGGGGATGGACTCAAAGAGCCATTGGGTCCCTTCTAGCTCTGCAGTTCTAAGAAGTGCTGGACAGATCTGTAGTTTTCTCATCAGAATTAACTGAGATGTTATTTTGTCTTGAATGATGATTTCAATGGAGTTTCTGCTGGAATAATGAGGGCTACAGTTCCGCTCCACTGTCTTCAGTGAGAAAAGACATGCTAGAGTTCAGTCGTGGGCCACTGCAACAGGAGAGCATAGTTTTTGTTTGATGGAGTCCTTTTACCAGCTATACTTAGGATATGAAATATGAGAGTTTCTCTTCCAATGCCCATATTTATCTTGCAAAACTTATGCCAATTCAAGCAAAATGATCTCACTGCAATGGCAGATCATTGCTAATTAATGTCCTCCCCAACCAGTCTTGTTGCACATCCCAAGGGCTACTTCGTGTACAAACTGGAGTCCAAGCAAGGACCCTTTAATTATTGGTAATTAACTAATCCAAGTATTCTTGCTTGGATTTGACACCAAAAAGCAACTGCACAAGCAATAACTGTAGCAGTTCTACCAAGGAGTGATCTATCATTATGGTGATGTCATTTCCTCTATTACATATGTTAGGCTACGCAAGAACATTTGGTCATATGTCTCTCAGAATCCCACAGGTACTTTTGTCCCATCCTACTTCTATTATTGAATTATGAGATGCTTTCCCCACTTTTCACATAAATTCATTCACAAGTTGGTACACATGCTTTTGCATTCCTTTGCACATAAACCTTTTCAGGCAGTTTTTCATCAAAGAATCATCCTTCCTTTAGAAAATAACAGTTTTAAGGAAGAAGGGAAGAAAAGATGGCCTGGCAGATGGCTGAGAACATCCCCCTTCCTCTGGGCCCACACCAACGGCGTGAGGGAGAAGATACCATGGCCTGGCAGGCGGCTGAGGACCTTGCCCCCTCCTCCAGGCCCACACCAATGGCTTGAGGGAGAAGATGCCATGGCCTGGCAGGCAGCTGAAGATTTTGCCCCCACCTCCAGGCCCCCACCAACGGCCAGAGGAGAGCTAGTGTGTGTTCTGCTTTGGTTGTTTTGTGAGGTTGTATTTTATGATTGTTACTGTACTGTTGCTGTTTTGACTGTAAGCCGCCCTCAGCCACCTTGGTGAGTAGGTGGCAATATAAATCTGAACAAACAAACAAACAAACAAATAAATAAATAAATGTACGTCTCCAGACAGAGCTCCTGCCCTTTCGGAAGGGCCTAAAAACCTGGCTGGCAGGGCAGGTATGGGGGTCCAGGAACATGGGGTCCCATGTTGGGTGGCTGATATGATGGGACAGCCACCCCTCCCTCACTCTTTTAAACTTTTAAAATCTTTTTAAACCTTTTAACCTTTTTAAATCTTTTAAATTTGTGTAAATTCATGGTTTAATTCTTTTTTAATTGACTTTTAAGTAATTTATGAACTTTAAGGTTTTAATTTATGAATTTCTGTAAGCCGCCTAGAGTCAGGTTCGCCTGATTAGGGCGGGGTAATAAATCTAAATAAATAAAATAAATAATAAATAAAAAGATACATTTGAAGACAGTAAAAAAATCATCAATGAATTACAGAAACCATGTGAACAACATGCTGACATGTTCTGTAGTAAATTAGAATGGAAAATATGACTCCGATTTTAATTATGTTGCACATACCGTCTTAAATCTTGGAAGTTTTGATTCCATGGAGAGCAAGTTAAGCCAAACCGGGTCTGGGCTAAATCTCCCATATAATTTGTCCCATTCCCTTGATAGCAATCTAAATAAAAAGATGCATTGTAAAACGTTTAAGATAAAGAACGGAAATATCATTGGTATCACTGGGAAGTGGGTGGAAGGACATCCTTTTTAAATACTTTGCTAATTAAAGATAATAAAGTTATAAAATATAATGTAGTGCTAAGACAATACATATAAACAGTTAGCCAGTAAATACATCAATGAAAGAAATGTAATCTGCCAAAATATACTAATGTTTGTGTTTTAAGATATAAATATGGTTTCTAAGAGCAACTAAACTTATTCTTGCCATTTACAGCAGATGTATAGAAACCTTTCCATTTAAATGGTAATTTGTTGACTGTAAACTTGACGAGGTCAGCCAATGCATTAACCTATCTAAAAACTACCAATGTATCTTTAGTTTTGCCATTTAAATCCAGATGTTTTCTGAATTATATGGAATGGAAATTTAGTTAGGTAACAAGGGGTCCTCAATTTTGTCAAGGACGGATACATGCTGGAGCAACTTATTCCCATGACAAGTCTAATGACAACCATGTTCCTAGTCTCAGAATATTCCCATTTTAGAGGCATAAAATTGTGGTTGGTTATAATTAGCATGATGAACAAATCAGCATGAAAGCAGTCTTGCAACTTTGCAAGTACTGAATATTTTACACACTGGTACTTTAATAGTAACCAAAGTCCTATTGCTTAGCACAATCATTCACCCTAGCATAGGCCCACTGAATCAATGGAGATTTGGTAAGTCAACTCCTCCATAAAGTCTATGGATTCAAACAGGCCTGTTCTGACTGAGACCTATTATGCTAAAGTAAGTAGACTCACTGATGGGCTCCAGGTTGACTAAGCCTTTCATTCTTTCAAGGTCAGTAAAATGAGTACATAGCATGATTGGGAGGGGGGGATGCTAATTACAGTCCAGAGAATGCATTAAGTGCTATAAAGGTAAAGGTTTCCCATGCTCAAAAGCCAGTCATATCCGACTCTATGGCTAAAACTTTTATGCTGCAAATAACCTAGCAAAAATGTTCTCATCACATAACTATCAAAAGGACAATGGACTGATGACAAACACATTATTTTCATGGACTTTAAGGACATGCATCCTACATGTTTCTTTAGAAAGTTCTGAGTGCTCAAGCACCAGTTACCTTGTTTGCTCGGCACATGGCATTTCGGTATTTGAGAGCAATACCCAGTGCGAATCTCTGGGTCTGTAGTAAAACACCATGGTTCCTCCTCTCCATTTGGATTTCGGCAGTAGTTCTCTCTCAAGTCCCTGTTGGAAGTAGAAGAAGAAACATGTTAACTAGCACCAGGTACATTGTTGTTTTATTCTAGTTCTTTTTCCTGCTGTAAACTGGCAATAATAAAAGCTACCTGACATTGCTGTGTCTCTAACTTTCTACTGCAGAAAAATGTGTTTTTTTAAAGTGACAACAAAATATTTTGCACATGAAGAGTATCGAAAGCGGGCAACTTCAAGTTGAAGGCAAGAATTAAGTGTGCTTTCATTTGATAACATTTCTAATAAATCCGGTGTTTTACTATACAAGGCAATTTTCAGGCAGGAAATATACAGCAATTGTTGCTCCACATATATTTTGTCTGTTATTATTATTTTTCATACAAACTAGTATCAGATCCAGCTGAAGTCTCTTAGAAATCCACACTTCCAGGCTTATGACAACAATATCACCTCGCCTGACACTGAATAGACTTATCTGGTTATACAGGCGGGATTTTATCACTGATTTCATTAGGAAACAGAAACCTATAAGCCTAAGAAATGCTATTAGAAATTCTAGACAGGTGTTACTATTTAAATTGGGGTCTCCCCATTGGGGAGTCTCTTTAAAACAAAGTCTTGGTTTATATTAAACTGTCAGGCACTCAAACTGCAAGAGTGGCTCTCTATTCCCTTGAAAACTCCTCTCAAGTTAAATAGGGTCTTTAGTTTCAAAGAGCTCTTTTTCATCATCTGGAACAATAACTGATAACTACCCATAGATTTAAGTATGTGCCCAGCATTTTTATTCACATGAAACATTTCTATCCGCCCAAGACTGAGATGAGAGATTGCTTCTGACCTACTTCCCTGTTTGCATTTCCTTTTATCTGAAGCAAGAAATAAAAACAATGCCCAAATATATTGGCCGGATCAAAGTCATGAGACCCCCACAACGTTAAAGGCTCCTGCAATGTATATTTTATGTTCAAGTTTGATTTTGGCATTATTTACACGTGTGAGTCTCAACCCTTTTTAAGCCCATGACTTCATGTGGTAATTTCCCCCCCCCTTCTGTGTCTAGGCCAGATGTAAAACTGGCAAAATGAAGCCATCATTTGTTGGGTGTATCTTCCAGTTCCCTTTGCCAGACATCACAAGGTTGCCGTTACCAGGGTACATCCGATTGTGGTTCAAAAATACCACAATCTTCGAAGAGGCTCTAGATCAGGGGTTCCCCATCTTTTTAAGCCATGGGCCAGGTCACCCTCTCTCAGTCAGCTTTGAGGGCCGGACAGCCATTTTGCCCTGCCTGCATGCTTGCAGCAACAGCTTCAAAGGAGTGGCACTTTTGTTTCTTGAATCCCCTTGGAGGGACGGTGGTGCCCCACATGAAATGGCACCATGGGCCAGATCCAGCCCACAGGCCTTAGGTTGGGAACCACTGCTCTACATAAACCATATATCTCTCAACAATTTTGAATGAAATCTGAAGTC
Source organism: Furcifer pardalis (assembly GCA_030440675.1). Classification (NCBI taxonomy): domain Eukaryota; kingdom Metazoa; phylum Chordata; class Lepidosauria; order Squamata; family Chamaeleonidae; genus Furcifer; species Furcifer pardalis. The sequence continues at coordinate 205,693,322 of CP126892.1, forward strand.
TCACAATAAAAAATGAAAACATATGGAAACTTAGAAAAAAACCATATTTATTTCAATATTCACAGTTTTGTACATTAATTACAGTACAAATTATAGATGAAAATGATAGAAGAAAGATAACGGTACATTACGGTGTCATATGCTACATAATTACATACAGGCAATAATTATTATAGTTTTCATGTTTCCAAACAAAAATAAATATTATATTGAATATGCTCCCCACCACCACATATGAAGGCATGGTTTATAAAAGCATGGATCTGCAAAACAATCTGCCTTTCATTTTTATAAATGAGTGTCAGAAAGTGACATATAAAACACAGATATTGAATAAGATACAATAAAAAACTTCCCCAACTCTCTAGAAAATGACAGAATTGAAAACCAAGGGGGAAAAATATCCCGGAATCATAAATGTTGTCTAATCTTTCAAAAAACCTCTAACCAAAACTTAAGGAGAATGCTTGGTTTGAAAAATGTCACAAGGTCAGTTCACTAACATCCTAGGTGGAGTCCAGGGGTTTAGAAAGAAAAGATTTATACATGATATTACATATCAGAGACTGCTTTCAATAAAATTCATAAAAATTGGCTAGCTATAGTGGTAGTAGGAGAATCACTTTGAGCTTTGCGCATGTTTCTCTTTAAAATTATGTCATTACGCATATTTGGCTGAACTCTTGAAATAACTTTCTCCCACCCCGGCTGGTTATAGCAGGGCAATGTTTACAATATAAAGTCCCAAAGCCTCCAAGAAGATTTTTTATATCCTTATTTTTGCTTTTTAGACTGTGACCTACTAGACACACTCACTTGAGATTATATTACCCTGAAAATTGTGGGAATTGTTCTTTTAATAGACATGTATTGGACTGAATGATTACCAAGCTAATTCTGCAAATATAACATAAGCCTTCTAGCTGGGAGCTTTATTCTAATACTCAAATGTAAATACAGTCAAACCTCACATAAAGAGCGTCTCGCTTAAAGAGTAACTCACTTAAAGAGTAGAATTTTCTCTGGATGTTCGCTTCGCTTAACAAATAAGACCAACCAAAAACTCACTTAACAAATAAATCAGGGTTCGCAATCCCCCCCACAATTGGTCATTTACAATGTTGTTTCGCTTAAAGAGCAAACTCGCTTAAAGAGCAATCCTATGGAACGCATTATGCTCTTTAAGCGAGGTACAACTGTACCACCAATTTGAAGTCTGGTTTTTCAGAGTTCATAGTGACTTGAAGGGAAGTTATTTCCAAGCAATGATACTCAAGCAAACAGGAGAATATGCTCCATCCTATTACTGAAATGCTCCTCAAGGACTCCAATAGTTTCCAGAATATCTGTTGTATTAGTAACTCTTGGAGCCGTCCTGGCTTTGATCAGAAAGACCTTGGATGACATGCACAACAAACAGCACCAATGCACCTATGCTTACCAAACAATGGTGATGCTGTTTTTAAAAGCCTGCCCATATCCATCCTTTTCCAAAGAAGGACAAAATAGATTAATAAATGTTCTCCTCCAGAAAAGTAATCATGGACATTTTCAAAAGCAAATCAGTGGCGTGTGGGCAAAATGTCTTTGCAGCTCACCAACACATTTTCTTTTGAATTTGTCCTTGGGTTTTACAAACACATAAAACAAGTGGTGTGCATCTAGTTGTGCTTTCTGTGAGAAGTTGATGGCTTCACTAGGTAAAAGACAGTGGAAATTTTGTTGCTGTCCAAAGTTTTTCAAGCACACCTTTACCATTTCCCACCCAAGGTGTGGAAATAACACATTAAGAATAATGACATTTCCTGTAATGTGTTACTTTTCATGTAGCATGGATTAATGCCATAATGTTTTTTTTAAAATAACATAATGACTGAAATCCTATTGCACAATTATGGAAAAGCCATAATTTTTAGAAACAAATTGTTGTAATTTAAGGAATCTCTCCAAGCATTATGTGTTGTTCACCCAGCATGCAACAGAAAATGGCCAGAAGAGAGTTCTTAATTTTCAGTAATTAACTGAAAAAGGTACACCTTTAATGTAACTGCACAACAGGATTCCAGCCAATGAGCGGTAAGAAAATTACTCGGGGGAGGGGGGAGGATGTTAGAAATAACATTCTCATCATTTCCAAAAATGTGGTTAACTGAACCATTATGGGAGATTTTGAGCCACTGAGTCATTCTTTTATTTTTAAGGTTTAGTTTAATAAATAAAAAAAGTAGTATGTGGGAAATCATAACAAAGCTACTACTAATACTTTGCTCATAAAAACAAACATTGTGTAACAGAGGAAGTAACTATTAAACACCAACCTTGTGCCATGCTCTGTTCTCACTTTTTTCAATGCTGCCCAGGCCTATGTGAGCTTGGGTCTGACAGAGTTCAGAAAGCCAAAGGCTGCTTGACCTAAAATTGTAAACACAACATGCTACCCCTTCTAAGTTGTGATGGTTTATTCACAGGCTTTCCTTTCACCTTTTAGCCTGCAACACACGCATACATGCTCTCCCCCATTGTCTACGCCTCATCAGGAGAGAGCAGACACCCAACTAGTGCTATGTTTATTGCCTTTAGTGCAAAATATTACTCTTTTGTATCACATTTCCATCATGTCTAGTCAGGAATTAGCTTCAATTAATTGAGTGTGAGACAACTGCTTTCTGTAGATTTTATAGCTCCGAAAAGGTACCTGGGAAAGAAACCACTTGAAGGAGCGTCTAGACAATTATAAGGTGCTATATAGCACCTCAAGGGATTTTTGTGGCTTAGTAGTTAAGATGCTGAGCTTGATGACTGGAAGGTCAGGAGTTCAAGACCCAAGTGCTGCATGGCAGAGTGAGCTCCCATCTCTGTCCCAGCTCCTGCCAGCCTAGCAGTTCAAAAGCTAGAAATTGCAAGTAGATAAATAGCTACCACTTTGGTGGGAAGGTAAACAGCACCCACACACTCAGTTTACTGGCTGAAGATGACATTGAGCCCCGTGATCCACTGAGGTCGTTGAGCCCTGGGCTCCGTCGCAGACGTTGAGCCCAGACTCTGTTGCAGATCTCGAGGCCTGGGCTCAGTCAAGGACGTTGAGCCCCGGGCTCCATTGGGGACATTGGGGGTTTTGTTGTTTGGGTTATCTTGTTTGAATTTGGGCTTTGTTATACTTTTTATACACTGTTAGCTGCCTTGAGTTGCTTCAACGAGTGAGGTGGCATATAAATATGAAAATTAAATTAAATTCCGTGCCCTCCGGTTTCTAGTCATGCCTACCACAATACCACGGAAATGTCTGCAGACACAGACAGCGCTGGCTCTTTGGCTATAAAATGAGATGAGCACTGAACCATAGAGTTGGATACGACTGGCTTTCAAGCTAGGGTGACCTTTACCTATACACCACCTCATTTCAGCATCAGTTAAGCAGGTATCTATCTAATGTTCAAATGAATATGTTCATAGTAAACAGAAAGAAAATTGGAACCATAATAATACATTTATTAAAGTAACAGTACAAATGTTGTAAGATCAATTCTCATTCTGTCATAAAAATCTTGTCATGTACTGAGATGATAAATGTAACAAAATATACATACAGTATATTAAAGGCTCTCTTACCACCACCACACACTTTTATAGCAAGACAAATTGACTTTTTAAAAATGCAGATTAAACATAGCATGCATTAGAATGATGAATTCTGGTTCCGCTGTCAACCCAGCAATGTAATTTTTTGTTAGGCCAATTTTGTTGGCCCTGTGTCTATATGCTGCTGTGATATCTTACAGACAGTGTCACTAGAATGCTTGCCAATGCAGTGCAAGGGAATGGCAACGTTTTTAGTTGTGTGGGCCAGACAACATGCAGAGATGGCAGCACTGCCAAGATGGACAGAGAAGCAATGACATATGAAACACAGGGCTGGCTCCCCTAGCAGAACACTGGGAGTTCTCCCAAGATTTAATTGTGTATGATTACTTAAGAGTTTTCCAGGCCATCACAGCATTGAAAAAGCAAGAAGCAAAGGACATGGGAAAGCCTGCTTCTTTAAATTCTTATGGTGCTGTAAGAACAAGGATTAGCATACACTACTCTAATACTACAACATCTGACTGTACCTGGCTGGTACCCTAGCAATGGCCAGCAATATTAAGTACTTGAACCCATGCAGTATGCCTGTCTGCCCAGATAGAAGATATGTATATCTCTGCAGTAAATTTATATATGGAGGGTTTGTGCAAAGTCAACTGCATATTAAACTAATAATAATAATAATAATAATAATAATAATAATAATAATAATAATAATAAGAATAAGAATAAGAATAAGAATAAGAATAAGAATAAGAATAAGAATAAGAATAAGAAGAAGAAGAAGAATAAGAAGAAGAAGAAGAAGAAGAAGAAGAAGAAGAAGAAGAAGAAGAAGAAGAAGAAGAAGAAGAAGAAGAAGAAGAAGAAGAAGAAGAAGAAGAAGAAGAAGAAGAAGAAGAAGAAGAAGAAGAAGAAGAAGAAGAAGAAGAAGAAGAAGAAGAAGAAGAAGAAGAAGAAGAAGAAGAAGAAGAAGAAGAAGAAGAAGAAGAAGTTTGAAATGGTGAAGTATCTCAAAATAGTGTCAAAGCAACAAGAGAAGGACAGCAGCATCAACTTCAAGTTGTAGGCTGCAATGGCTTAACTTCCTGTTACCAAGGATCAACATCCAAAATGTCATGTGGGCACAAGGCCTTTCTCCCATCCCAGTCATTGCCTAGTCATCTAAAACAATTGGTCCCATGGTGAATACTTTTTAAAGCAAATATGTCTGCACACATAACATTTCAGATTTAAAGGTGAAGGGAAATGTGGGATGGAGAGGCAATTAGTTATACTGCAAGGACAATGCTGGACAGCAGCTTATTCTGACTGGAGGGTTGGTTTTTTTTTTTTTGTATTTACAGTATATAAATCTAAGGATAGGAAACTTGAGTCTGAAGACAATTAAAACTGTTGCAACAATCCTAAACAAGCCCAGTTAGGAGTACACTCTAACACAGAAGGACATACTGATTACATTACATAGGTTGTTACTATCATGTGGCATTAAGAAGCTTCCAACTTATGCTGACTTTAATTGCGTTTTAAGGCCAACCAAGAGTATGAACCCTTATCTCCTGAGTCCCAGTTTTACACAGTCTACAAAAAGTACTGTCCATAGCTGCTTTTGTATTTTTTTTTTAAAAAAAATGGCACACTGATTGTCTGGTTTCCATTGAATAAGAATACAATGAACATTTTAAAATCATCTGTTACATTTTCTGATTGTTTATAGGCAAGTAGATACAGTCAAACCTCGCATAAAGAGTGCTTCGCTTAAAGAGTAACTCGCATAAAGAGCAGAATTTTATCTGAATGTTCGCTTCACTTAACAAATAAAACCAACAAAAAACTCGCTTAACAAATAAATCAGGGTTTGCAATCCTCCCCACAATGGGTCATTTACAATGGTGTTTTGCTTAAAGAGCTTGCTTAAAGAGCAATCCTGTGGAACGCATTATGCTCTTTAAGCGAGGTACAACTGTACCTACGAAGAAATAATAGAGTCACTAATTTTATATGAGAGTCCCATAATCTGAAGACCACAGGAAATACAGCAGCATCAAGTGCTTCCAGCTGCAAAGTCTATGATACTATTTTTGCATGTTCTGTAAAGTACAAACTCCTCCAAGCTGCCTTGTTATCTCCATCTGCATCTGGAAGATATCAACTCCCTGTTCTGATGAGTATTGCATTCCAGAAGTTGAACAGAGATTCCCAGCTATCTGGAGGACATCTTCCATACATTTGCCCTTTCCCATTAAAAAAGAACACTAACCAAACATCTTAAATTATTACCGAAAGTTTAGTCTAATAATACATAGTATTCCAAACTTCATAACAGGATACTTCTCTATATCAGTGCCACTAATCACATTTAGTTCCTCCTCTGCTGGAAGACAGTGGTTGAGCCTACATATGCAGGACACTGGATGGTACCAGAGTTTTTCAAAGGACATACAGTGGGGTGTTGCAAGGGAGCACAGTACTTGGATCTTGTCACTCATGTCCTGGAGTCAACAAATTGTGCAGGTGACAGAAAAGAATGCTTCTTCCTGCTACATAATGCATCCTACAGAAAAAAATACCAGCAGGATAAGCATATTAAATTTGCTATCATAAGCTCTTGACTAGTTTTCTACAGTCAGTCACTACCATGCTGAATAATAAGAGCTATGAATACACAAAATTGTAACCTTAAAAGTCACCTTTTCCATGGTCCCTAGCTTTTTTAATGGCTCTTTATGCTGTGGACTAGGCCAATTTCTCAGTTTTTTGGGAGAAAGGATCTATTTTCTATTCTCTCATGAATGTGGGGGACCTTGAAGAAGAACATGTTGCTTCTCTATACAGTATCTATGTTTCTTAATGTGGTTATCTGCAAACTCACACCAGTGGTTTTCCTGCATCTGCACAGACATTCATGAATCTTCCAAAGCTGAGCTGAAGCACTATGTATGTCTATATTTATAGCTTTCAGAATCCCTCAGTTCCAAAATAGGCATGGGAAACAGTAAAAACAAGGGCATTATAAAGAGAGACAGAAAGGACATGTAAATAGTGTGCACTCTAATAGAAAAATAGCAGGCTTCCTGATAGAGAAAGAGTGAGTGAGTGAGTGTGTGTGTGTGTGTGAGTGAGAGAGAGAGAGAGAGAGAGAGTCTGTGAGAGAAAGAGAGAGAGAGAATAGTTCATTTGTGGTGTACATTCTGATTAGATCTAATGCCCATTCTGTAGTACTGTATAAATATAAACAGTTGGGCCCAAATGTTTACTCTGTAGATTGCCACCAGAAGGACTTTACTCAGATTGGTCAGTGATGCAGCTGTAGAGTAGATGGACTGATCATGAACAGGATGCAGCAATGGAAAGTTACCTAACTCTATCTGCTACTCATTTCAAAAGATGCTGAGATTAAAGTGAAAGTCTATTATCATGATTCCCACAATAAAAACCTTGATGTCTGAAATGTATGGCAGCCAAATAAACTTGAAATAGTGACCCTTTAAGTACTTTATACTTCAAGAACCTTAGAAGGTTGAGTCAGAGAGACCCCTACAAATGTCTAGAAGACTTGTGCTTATAGGAGGTACACACAACAGATTTTCTGGATGCATCAAGTAAGGAACTCCAGGATGTCTGGTCATATGTTCCATGTCATGGTCAGATGCTCCATGATGTAGACACTACCCATTAGAATCCAATACTTTGTCATTCTTTGTGGACAATGGGTCTGGCCAGCATGGTAGTCTCTAGAACTCTGAGCCACTGCAGTGCTGCACATCACATTGTCCTATATTATTTTTTCAAGAAGTCATAATAACAGTGGAAACAGTGTGGAAGCATAGACTAGAAATGTGGACCAGCAAAATATAATTATCTTTGTCATGGGACTCCAATGGAATAAAAGTGTTTGCACTGCTTTTTGAATGATGTACTAAACGGAATGACTGTGGGCTGGTCCCTGCATGGAAGAAGGCACTGTATTGTGGGAAAGTATATGTACCATTTGGGCACAGAGGTGAGTTTATGGCTGAAAAAGTCTGCATCATTGTCCTCTTTGCCTATAAACTATACTGTTTTTGGCCAAATGGGATTCCAGATGTACCATTTCCACAGGTGTGTGATCAGCATCATAAGTGTTCCAGACTTCATACCATGCTTCCTGACGGTATAGTACCTTATAGCATTATCCTCCATCATGACATGAATGATCTGATGGATAAGAAAACACCAGAATGCTCAGAAGGTGTTGAGAGCAACCAAGTGTTCCAAAGCATTTATTTGCTTCTTTGCATGACCACAGTTTACAGTCCACATATTCTGCCTGTGATACAGCATGTTTTCTACCCCTTTGTGGAGGCATCTGTTGTCAAGATGATGGATGGCCTTCATATATTAAAACTTACGCTTTAAGACTGTGCAAATGGAGGTCCACTAATTAATATGTGCAAGGAATAACAGGTGAGCCTTTTAATTTACGCTGATTTGTTTAAAGGTCCAGATAACCAGTATCATAGGAGTCTTTGTATGTAATGTGGTAGAGGGACGAGTAGCCACCTTTGAGGCTATTAGAGTCTAAATGGGCAATAATGAAACCAATGACTTTGGAAAGGAGAGAAATGTGACTGGTTCTACTGTTGTCTCTTGGTGGCAGCAGGCTCAGAATGGCATAGTGGGAGCTGAGGATGGTGATTTTTTTTTAAAAAAAAAACCCCACAATTAGCCAATCATCTTTATGAGAGTAAACCATTATAACCTGTAATTATATAAGGGCTGCTACCATAGCCATACATTTTTATTAACACTCTGGGAACAATGCCAAACAGTAGTCTACAAATAGTAGTCTACAAATAGTACCAAAACCAAATACAGTAATAACTCGGATAACGTTTACCTCGGATAACGCTAAAATCGCATAACGTTAAGTAATCTGGGGAGGAGAATTGGATCGAATAACGTTAAGGTCCTATGGGATGGATCGGATAACAACCGCTAAAGCCTGTGCGGTTACAATGTATCTCTATGGAGCTTTAACATTATCCGATCAATCCCATAGGATTTTAACATGCATCGGATAACACTAAAAATCGGATAACACCAAGATTTGTGGAACCAAGTCTTAGCGTTATCCGAGGTATTACTGTAGTAGTCTACATTAGAAATTCTGAGTTCCTATGGTGCGGGAATCTCCTGTAAATACTGATGTTGCATCTACAAAACATTCAACTTGCCACCAACGAATGGCATCTCTCTCCCCCTCCCCCATCTCCAAAGTGTCCTCAGCAGCCCTGCTTAAATCTTGTGTCTGGGGCTTCCTTTAGCGAGTCTGTCCATCTCATAATTGGTCTTTATCTCTTCCTCCTGCTTTCAACTTTTCCTATCATGCCTTCTCATGATGTTCCCAAAGTAGAACAGTTTTGTCACTTTTCCCTCCAGAGATAGTTCATGTTAAATTTGCTATAGGACTCACTTGTTCAGGATAACTACAAAGTTCTTCTCCAGCACCAGATTTCAATCAAATCAATTGTTTTCCTGTCAGTTCTCTTTACTGTCCAACTTTCACAACTATACATAGTTATCTAGAATATTATTTTGGTCTTGGTTTCCAGTGAAACATCCTTGCATTTGATGATCTTTTCTGATTCCTTCTGCCCTTCTGAGTCTCAGTCTTCTGATTACCTTGCTACAATCTCCGTTAAGATTGATGACTGAAACAACATATACAAAATCTTTTACAATTTCAATTTATACATTGTCAACTTTAAAGCTGTGTAGTTCTTCTGTAATCATGAGCTTTGTCTTCTTAATGTCCAATTGCAGTTCTGCTTTGGCACTTTCTTCTTTTACTTTCACCAAAAGTTGCTTCAGGTCATTGCTGCTTTCTGCCAGTAAGACAGTATAATCTGGACTTCTTAAATTATCGCTGTGTCTGCCACCAATTTTCACTCCTCCATCCAAATCAAGTCTGGCTTTCTGTGTGATATAGACTGAACAGACAAGAGGATAAAATGCATCCTTGTCTGACACTTTGCCTATGGAAAACCATTATGTCTTTCCACATTCTGTCCTAACAGTAGCTTTCTTTTTACAGTGAATGTATGCATCAGGCACATCCATCTCTTTCAGAACAACTGATTGTTTCTCATGATTAACACAGTCAAAGACTTCGCTATAGTCTGTCTGTCTGTAATTTATATACTGCCAACAATTAGTGTTAGACGCACTATTCTGGTGGCAGAGCAGCTTTCATTTCACTTTCATGAACTGTAGGTTCTTTTCCATATAATTCTTCTTCAAATGAATTTGTTATCCTTTCATCTCTGCTGTATACTGTACGTCTTCAATATATTCTTTGCTTCTCTTATTTCCACCTGGTCATTTCCTGGATCTTTTAGAAAAGATCTCTTGTTCTTCCTCTCTTGTTGTTTTCTCTTTTTTGCACTGGTTATAGCAGTTCTGTTGTCTATATACAATAGACTGCATTCAAGATTCTGACCCTATTTCTGTCACCTTTTACTTTTGCTTCTTGTCTGTCCTTCACAATTGAGTTCCTTACATTATCCTTCTAGGCTTTTCTTGTTACTAAAGAAATTGTCTTTTTGCATTTTTTTCTTTGATAACATCATTGGTTTCAATTCACAGTTCTATTGGATGATGGTCAAGTGAGTTTAATAATTTAAATTTGTTCCTTATGTGGTCTTGACGTTAATCAAGAATGGCGTTTAACTTATATTTTGGCACTTGGATTCTTTTTGTGCTCTTTTTCAGTTTTAGTGAGGCATTTTAACAGTTCATGATCAGTACCACAATTTGCTCCTTGCCTTGAGCTTCTCCTTTGATTTCTATATTGTCCTTCTATTATGTTCACTTGTCATTTGTCTATTTATGTTCACTTGTCATTTATGTTCACTGTCATTTGTCTAGTTGTATGAAGCATGTATTCTCAACAACTGGACTGTTGGCTTTGCAGACTCATTCTCCTGTTTTGTTTTGACCCTTAGACCTATTTTCCCAACAAAAATGGGTTCTGCTTTGATTCATACTTTTCCATTCCAATCAACTATAATTATAAGAATGTTTTATATTTGATATGTGATCCATTTCCTCATGAACACTTTCCTAAAAGCTTTCAATTTCAGCTATGCTTGCATGTCTCCATTTTATAGTGTTTCCTATAGCCTGGGATGTTGGTGGTACAGATTGCAAATTTCCTCCAAAAAGAGGGTTGGGTGCCATTAGTAAGACAAAAAATAAGCCCTGACAAGCTCAAAAACAATGGGAGAAAACATTTTAATTTTTCTGTTTATTTTTAATCAAGAAAAAATGGAACAGGGAAAAATACAAAGCAAAACACATTATCTACAAGAATCACTCAGCAAGAAAGGAAAAGATGATGGAGATATCATTCACAAGTTTAGCAAAAGAAGACAAGGAACTGGAGTATATAAGTAGTTAGTGTGGAACAGAAGTTTCAGGGCTCCTGTCAAAATGCTTCAACTCAGAAGATTCTAGAATCTTCTGCACAAATGCAGGAAAACTCACAGAAACCATGAAGGATGAACACACACAGTGTACCTTCATTTGCTCTTTAGTATGTTCAGTCCCCAAGTTTTATGCTTTTTGTTACTTACACACAATCAGATCCTTAGAAACTAACATTAACATAAATGAAATATATAATATTTATTTCCAGGGTGGAAATATAGCAGTATCAATTACATTTATATAACACCCGATGGCAACTAAGAGCATTCTCTGGACAGTTCACAAGGTAATTTGCATTTTGCCTCCAATACACTGGGTACTCCCTTAACCAGCGTCAGAAGAATGGAAGGCTAAGTTAACCTTGAACTTGCCAGGAGTGATTCATTTCATCATCAGATCATAAGCAGAGTTTTGGTTGCAGCACTTTAATCACTGCATCACGGGGGCTCATAAATATGAATAGTCTTGCTTTGCAGATAACCTACATATTTCCAAATACTAAAATCTATATTAGAATTAGTTTAAACACTGCAGGATTCTGAGAAAAAATGACTTTTCTCATGAAAATAAAGAGCTAGCAACAAAAGTAAAGTACTGTATATACTTGACTATAAGTCAACCCGAATATAAGCTGAGGTACCTAATTTTTACCTAAAACACCAGGAAAATAGATTGACCTGAGTATAAGCTGAGGGCGGGAAATGGAGCAACTGGTAGTGAGTTTCAATAATCAAAATATGGTAAAATTAATTAAATTGTTGGCATGTCTCAATCCAACACTGTCTTGGGATCCTCGTGGTCATTGACCCGAGTATAAGCCATTTCCCCTTTTGCAGACTCATTTTTGGGACTAAAAAACTAGGCTTATACTTGAGTATATACAGTACACACTGTTCTATTTTGTCAAGTCAACACACCTGCACAAAATCATTGTATAGTATTATTAAGCCAAGATCACTTACCCCAAAATGTGATTCTTGCCAATTAGATGGTGCTGGTTTAGGATATGATGGTTTAAGATATGGACAGGTGACTGAAGCCTTTCATTGGACATGGCCGATCAATTTAAGAGCTGAAGAATGACCACTGCAGATGATGGTGGTTCCACAAAATCAAAGCTTCGATAGGCGCAGCAATCCTAATTGGGAGGGGAAGAATTGATGCTGGGGCTTGCAGCATTTCAACTAGTTCACCTACAGCTGAATAGATACCACAGCACAGAGTATCATTCAGACAACTAAGGATCAAGTGATGGAAAGAAGAAGCAAGAGCTTTCCCCACAATTACAGGAGATGGAAGGATGGATGCTTGGTGTCCAAGGTCAAAAAATTATCATGATCCATAAGGAAAAACAAGCCAAAGTTTAGCTTTTCTACAAAATCTCTCCCACCCCAAACTGTGATCAAGTCCCCTGTCTCCACATATCACCTAAACATGTGCCACCTCACTAGAGTTTGTAGTATGTGTATCAGAACACTCAAGGAAGACACCGACATGAGAGCCCACAATAGTTCTAAACCAGCAGTAAGAAAAGGAAATCAAGAAATTTGCCAATGCAATCACTTATAAATTCATGAAATTAGTCACTGTACACAGAGCATTTATAGATCAGTTTCAAAAGACTGTGCTCAATGTTTCACATATACAGCTATGAATCCTAAAGAGAGAGAGCTTAAATTGACAGAACACACCACAGACTTCAAGGCTGCTGATTTTTTAACGGTGTTGAATAAAATAACAGGTCATAATAGTGATAATTTCAATTTTTAGCTTACTAATATTACTCTGAGGATCATTGTATATCTTTGACACTGAAACAGATTCATCCATGAGGTTCTACTCACTTGCATTTGAAGTTTTCTTGTGTAAAGTTGTGCTTATGAGGAGTCTGGGAGTCCCATCGTTGACATTCAATCCCTCTCCAGATAGTGCTCACGGTACCACGATAGTCTTCTCCTTGTCCACTGATGCAGTCTGCTGTCTCAGTGACTGACACAGAGTTGTTCATCACATGATGAGCTGGGGGGGGCACAATGAGCCAATTTCATGAAACAGGAAAGAACTTCAGATCATTCCTTTATTCCTATTGGCCACTCAAAAATGATTTCAAGATCCCAGGAAACAGTTTCTTTAAAACTTTAATGCCAAGATGGGGGAATGTGGAGAAGAGATATCTAGGAGCCAGTGAAAGTTCATAAACAGCAGATGAATCTGATGGCCATACAAGTGAGTGGTAGCCATAAGAACATTGCTTCTGTACAGGCAAGGCAGTTTTTAGTTGCCAAGTTTAATAATCACTGATGGAACGTATCATTGATAAGTCTATGGAAACTTTTTTTAAAAGCCATTTTGGCTAACAGCCCTAGTTACTAGGGATGGAAAGTAAATCTAGTGGCTTCCAACTTGCCTGTAAAAATATCAGTTTGGTGCTTCCCAACCCTAGTTATGTGATAGAATGTATTTTCCTTATATCTGCACCATTCCAGAGCTAGCAGAGCATTTTGTGGGAATGGTGGTACAACACAACCTGACAGCCTTCTTGCCATTTCAAAATGCAACATAGTTCGGTCAATGAGAAAAAGAGCAAAACTGCAAATAATAGGGAACAAAGTGTACCAAAATATGTATAAAATTGGTAGGCTTCTGAAACAGAACAGAAATGAAACCATGTCAGTTGAGGACTTAATTCAATTGATTCAAACATTAAATTAACTTACAAACAAATGGATCTGTGTTTGTTGCAATGCTGTATTTATCTAGGTTTTATTCTAAGTCACAATATAATGGATCTGTAACTAATTTTTTTTGTGTTCTAAAAATCCTGGGTTCTGGTTAATATCAAAACTGCCTTCAGCCTATGCTCGGATATCATTTAACACCATGATTCCTATCTGCTGGATTGAAATTACATGAATTCCAATGCAAACAAACTCCTTATCACAGGCTATGCCGATTAAACTTTCTGCTTGGACACAAACCTAACTTCTGAAGAAAAGACAACTAACACTGGAAGAGACAACCTGCCATCATGAAGGCTCTTTGTTAGTGTACCTTTCTGTAGTGTGCCCACAGTTCAAAATTAATATAGTTAATGCAATTATAAGACTGCACATCTGTTTATACCATCAAGGTCTAAAGTTTAGTCTGGTGCATAGATCACCACTTCACTGTCAAGGTTGCTGGCAAATACAAGGTTGATTCCCCAACAGGCACCGTTTGTTGTTATAACCTCAGTCATAAAAACACAATCCTGGCAAATCATGTTATAAATCTATTTACATCTCAAGCCACTATTCCATCTGAGTCAGAAGAACTACACATGCATGGAAATTCAGACATGTTAATAATTGATTTGGTAGATAAGAACCCCAGATGAATTATTTCAAGGTCACTCACCACTGGGGTGAAAAAAAAATAATTTAATAAAAATTCCATCCTTGTATTGTGGTTAAACTGCTGTACTTCAGCCAAAATCCTGCTCATGATCCGAGTTCGATCCTGATAGGGATCAAACTTGACTCAGCCTTCCATCCTTCTGAGGCTGGCAAAAAGAGTGTCCAGCATGTTGGGGGCAAGAAGCTCTACCTTGTTAACCACCCAGCGTGCACAAGCTCTATGGGGTGGTATATAACTGTAATTGCTATTGCAATTTAAATATTCCAAAAAAGTCATTAAGCTAATAGTGGTGTAAACTGAGGAGAAGCTGTACTTTTGCACGTAAGATGCCAACAGTCCATGTGGAATAATACATTTGGAAAGCCTACACATTTTTTTCTGTCTGAAGACCTTTTGCAGATGTCCCCACAAGCTGCTCTCCATCTGGGATGGACTATTTTGAACAGACTCCTGGAAGATGGTAGCTCCTCAAATAACAAGAATAACTCCAATGACTCACTCAGATAAGCAACTACTAGGTTAGTTTTTAAAATCTCCACATTTCTGATTACTGAAAATACTGAAAATGCATCAGCAAAGTAGCTAGAATTATAGAGAAGGCATGTGAAGAATACTTGCTAAATTCCTCTTCTCAAGTTAGACTGTCTCAATACAATGAGATACCATGACAAAGAATCTTTAAGCCTTCCATGAGTTCTCCCTTCTTGTGTGAGATGCGAGAAACAGAATAAGCACTTCTTTTTTATTCTGGTTGTTCATTGTCTAAGTATATGTCAAAGCTGCTTCAAAGGTTATTACACTATATTTGTGACTACAAGACACTATTGGGTTATGTTGAAAAGGTGATTATAACTTCTAAATACAGTGGTAACCTCGGGTTACAAACAGCTTGGGTAACGAAATTTTCAGTTACCAATGAAAATCCATTGAAAATAATGCCTTGGGTTAAGATTTTTTTTGAACAGATTAATCGGTTTTCAATGTATTCCTATGAGAAAACGTGCTTTGGTTTATGATTTTTTCTGGAGGATTTTCAATGCATCCCTATGGGAAACAGTGTTTCAGGTTACAAATTTTTCATGGTACGAAAAATCCTGGAGAATGCATTAAATTTGTAACCCGAGGTACCACTGTACATTGATAAATGTGATGAAGCATATTTAATGTTAATTTTGCATTAATAAGCAGGAGTTCTACTTGTACAAGAATGAATAACAATTGTGTGCCATCAAGTCAAATGCAACTTATGACAACCCTTCCCAGGCTTTTAGGTAAAGAATATGCAAACATGCCTTGCTATTCCCTTCCTCTAGGAGCAGGCTCAGTGATGGTATGTTCCCAGTTCGCCCTGGTTCACCCAAACCGATAGCAACATTCCTGGGTGGTTCACTGAACCGGTAGCAACCACCCGGAATTGTTGTTCGGTTTTTTTTTTAGGCGTCTGGTTCAGATGCCTCACCATGAAAATAAATAAATAAATTTGGAGCCAAAATGGCTCCCAGGTACTGCGCATGCATCAAACCTTCATTCGACGCATGCACAGTTCTATTTTTTTTTACTGCACATGTGTCAAATGAAAGTTTGACGCATGCGTAGTTCCCGGCAGCCATTTTGTCTGCCAGGAAAGGAAGGGTGCAGGGAGCGCCTGAAGAAGTGGTGGTGGCCTTTCCACACCTGGCCCCGCCAGGACGCTGTGCTATTGCAGCGGTTTGCCACCGCAGTGGTTTGTCGCTGTGTCGCCATGCCTGCTGCTTACAACTTAGGGTAAGTGAGGGGTTTGTGTTTAGGGTGGGTGGGTGGGTTTATTTGTGTTTGGGGTGGGCAGGTGGGTGTATTTTTATTTTAATACTTTATTTATGTTATTTATTTAATTTATTTACGGGTTTGTGTTGTGTTTGTTTGGGCGGGTGGGTGGGTTGAGGGGTGTGTGTGTTTGTGTGTGTTTATTTTAATTTTATTGTATTTATTTTAATTTTTAAAATATATATATATACAGTAATACCTCCGATAACACTAAGACTTGGTTCCACAAATCTTGGTGTTATCCGATTTTTAGTGTTATCCGATCCATGTTAAAATCCTATGGGATGGATCGGATAATGTTAAAGCTCCATAGAGATACATTGTAACCGCACAGGCTTTAGCGGTTGTTATCCGATCCATCCCATAGGACCTTAACGTTATTTGATCCAATTCTCCTCCCCAGATTACTTAACGTTATGCGATTTTAGCGTTATCCGAGGTAAACGTTATCCAAGGTATTACTGTACATTTTTTATTTTTTGGCACTGCCCACAATGTCATGACATCAAGATGTCAGGTCTGCCCACGACGTCATGACATCGGCTCCGCCCACACTGTGATGATGTCACTGTGTGGTAGGAAAATTTCTGACATCACCATCACTGGGCGGGCTGGAACTACCAGTTTTCTCAATGCCACAGGCTGGTTTTTAATCTTTCAGGCACAATGGGGAATCAATCTCCCAACCTGCTTCTGTGAGGTTTCCCTTTTTCTCAATATGACAACTTGGAGATTTTCAAACATGGATACCCTCGTACAGTTCTGACTCACTCCTGAATTACCTGAAAAGATGTTCCTGACACAGTGAAATCCACTAATATGGTGGAATTGAATAAGTGGAGAAAAGTAGATTATTAATGAACAAATGTAAGGTGATGCACAAAGCAAGAAGCCACAGCAAGTGGGCGGCAATATAAGTATGAATAAATAAATAAATAAATAAGATCCTCTTGTGTAGGGTAGCATCTTTAGCTCTGTTGTACTCAGGGCCTTGTTTTGCCTTTCTACCAGTCAGACTTTGGTTATTAAGTGCACACAGAGTAGCCCTCTGCCTTTTGAACACTTTTGAAAGACAGATCTAAATGGGTTATAGTACAGGAATTTAAACAGTGATCCTGTAGTATGGAAGGGTGCACTCAAAATTGCAATTGTATGTGGACCAGTCCTCAGGGTGGCAATGTGGTTTGCCATTTAACTGCTATTAAATGTAAAATTGCACATCATTCACTTATAATTATAACATTCATGTTTATGGCCTCTACTATAAAATTTGTAATTTCCAAGAAGAAGGTAATGTCTTCTTTAAAAACCAATGGAATTACATGTGTGTAAATTACTCCAAGGCCACAACAAAGAGAGGCAAACTAAAATATTGCACATGTGCCAAGAGAATAAGCTTGGGTCTTTGATCAATTTCTTTTTGGAGTCAAACTTTCAGGTAGCATGAAGTCCAGACAGCAATAAATATACCAGATGTTTGTATTCCTTAGGGAGTTCTTTTAGCACTGTTCTACGTATTAATTTCTAGCATAAAAGTAAGTGCTGTTAGACAGACCATATAACTGTTGTTTTCATGGCTTAAATCCAGCTGTTGGTCACAAGCAGAGTAGACACACTGAATCAACTGAATGTGCTTAAGTGCTGACTTACTAAGTTGCCACTGATTCAATGGGTCTGCTCTAGCTGGGACTAAAATTGTCATTTTGTTCTCAGTTTCCTTCTTCCTTAAACAATTTTTAGTAGGCTAAAATCTCACCAATTAATTGTGGGTAATTCATACCAACAGTTCGTGCACCGTTAGAAATTAATGATTTTGCTAACTCTAGTTTTTCCAGTAACAGAAAGGTAACTCAGATTAAACCTTATTCAAACTAAAACCCAGCATTATCTGTAAATTGGGACCTTTCTATACTGAAGACCAGGGTGGCAACGCTGATGGTTCTAAGCTCTCCCTGCTCTCCCCTCAGTCCATTTTGTGCTGAGGTTGGCAGTATTTGAGAATCAAATGTCAAAGGCACAATCACTCTCCTCCCCTTCTCAAATGATAAGCCTCCTTCAGGAGGTGACAGGACATCACATGTGCTCCTGCCCTATGTCTGGCTTTGATACATTTGGAAAATCTTTGTATGGAAGAGCCAAATGACTCAGAATTAGTAACCAAATGAGGTTGGGAGGTTTTGTGCAGCCCATGTTAAGGTGATTAAAATTCCCCTTTAAATGCACATCAGTACTAGCTGTTCTTTTCCATGCAACAAGCTTCTGGCATTCCCCCATACAGCATCTCTGTCCATGTTCAGTCCTCCTAAGCTAGTGGGCTTGATCCCATAGTCTTGTGGTTTTGGGAGATTTTGATCCTTTCCCCCTTAGAAATGTTACCATTTTCTTGTTTGAAAATAGAATATGAACTGATATATCTTTAGCAATTGATAAGATTGCTATCTTCAGCAATTGTGCTCATATTTAGGTTGTTAAAGGGAAGGAATGTTCCACTAATTTTGAAACTATAGAATAAACATGGATTAAAATAATTTAGTACCTAATTCTTTAGACATCTATTCAGAAATAAGCGCCACTTAGTTCAGCAGGGCTAAATCTCTAGTAAATGCATTTAGCATTGCAGCTTAATTTAAGAATGAATAATTTAAAAAGGGAAGAAGGGACTTGTAATAACCATCGAATAAAGAATGCAAGGGCATGACATGATATTCTCAGTACCGGGATTTAGCTCTACAATTAAAGGTGAATAATAATGACAATAAAACTATATATTCTACAACTGAATTCTCTTCCTCACCATCATCATCAAACAATAACTATCTCAAGTTACAAGCATTTCCAGATCAAATGCATCACATTCAGGCAAGAGAGTTTTTAAAAAGGGGTAAGGATTTATTGTGTCTTCAAACTGTTAGCTGTTAAAAATTGCTCTCTCCAATTTAACTCAATAGAATTTGAGGACTTTTTAACAAGCTGATTAAACTGTTAATCCTTTTCTACTAAATTTTCCAACTCTGAATTCATGGACTGTCAGGGGGGAAATGTAGAGCTTGGTAGAGTAAGGGAATAGCATCATGAAGTCCATTCTGTATCTTGTCCCATAACAATAACCACACTGAATTTAGCAAAAATTTAATAGTAGTGATCTAGTAGTCTTCTGCATTCTTAGTCTGATTTTTCCTGCCCTTCCCCCAGCATAGTTTTGCCTGCTCTTCTGCACACTTAACTGCCAAATTCTGTGAAGCTCAATGCTCTTTTGAGGGAATAATATGTTGCAAAGACAGTTTTTCTTCATGAATTCTTCTTTTTTTGTGTCCTGATCAACCTTTGGAGTGCCAAAATGAAGCCACTTTCTTGGCTTTGTCATTGGCAAAATTTAAGTCCTCATCAGTTCATGTTTCTGGCACTAATGGGCAGACCAGTAAATGACGTAAGGGAGGTTGAGTTCCTTAGCTATGTCTTCCTTTAATGTTGTTGTCCAGTGAGCAACTTTCTTCATCTTCTAATTTGATTTACCAGGAATCATGACAATTCTATACAGATATTCTCAGCAAGTTAGGTACAGCCAGAGTTTCCGGGTCCAATTCTCTGCAGATGTAGTTTAATGAGTTAGGTGTAGCAGAAGGTTTTAAGTTCAACAGCTTATTGTGCTTCCCTGGAGAAAAGCCAGCCTGTGGAGCCTGTGTCTAGCTGCAGTTCCAGAGTTACTCCCAGAAGAAGAGAATGGCAGACTAATTCTGAGCAATCTCTACCTAGAAAACCCTACAAAGGGCCCCCATAAGTTGGCATTGATCTGATAACATATAATTATTATGGTTTCTTATGGGGGGAAATTACGAGAAAACATCGTGAAATCCTTTGAGTTACCTTATGACATTTTTGTTAATAAAAAACCTCAAAGAGGTGTCATGAAGAGAAACAAGTAAAAAAAAATCCACCACCTTCTCACTAATTGCAACCGGTTGCAAAAGTCACATTATTTCTCTAGGCTACCCTGGGAGCCTTTTGGGACTTTCATTTAGAAGTATAGTAACAGCTTGGCTGTTACATCCATTGCAATACTCAGCTTTAGCGTTGACTTGAACATGTTCCAGGCCTGCCACAGCCCCTGTATGGACTAAGATAGTAACCTCAGAATGAGTTCCAGAAAAAAAAGCAAGGAAATATTACTAGAGAAATCTGAGGAACATTATCTTTAGACAGTAGTCAAATGCAGAAACTCACTTTACAAGTATGAAGGGGGCCTCACAAGGTTAGTAGAGAATGAGGACGGTCAGTTGGGGGAGAGGTTTCGAAAGGCTCTACTGGACAAAATAAGGCCCTAAGGCAGGGGTTCTCAACCTACAGCATGTGGGCCAGATTCAGCCCATGGCGACAAATAATCTAGCCCCCGAACTCACTCCAACTGCCCCCGACCCCGCTGCCAGACTCAGCAATGTACTCATTTATGGCCATCATAAACAAGTTTACAACAGCCATAAATTATTCTGTAGCCATCGTGAATGCATTTACTACAGCCATAAATGAGTCCACAGCCATCGTAAATGTGTTTACTACAGCCGTAAGTGAGTCTGCGGCCATTGTAAATGCATTTATGACAGCCACAGAGGCATTTTACAGCAGTGTTTACAGCAGGGGAAATCATCAGTCTGACCCGCTCAGCTATCTGAGGGGATGTGGTCTGGCCCACAGCTGAGAAAGGTTGACAACCCCTGCCCTAGGTGCAGTATTTTCTACTCTTAAGAAATGGCAACTCCCCCAAAAAAATTCAATCTCTATTTTTTTTAAAAGGAACCAGAATTGCCTCTTTGTTTCTCCAATCTTTAGTTTGAAATGTTTGTTTTGAGCCATTTTTAGCCCTGGTGTGGGCCACAGCCCTGGCGGTTGTATTTTACCCCTAAACTCTAAGACACTGCCCATACCACCTTATGACAGCATCCACTTAGACATCTTGAGAGGAGAAACACGCAAAACATCGTAAAGTTGTAGGTTACATGAACCAAGCTTGCCTACACAGTACAGTAGAACCCCGCATAAAGAAAAAAGTCAGTTCTGCGAAGCACTTCGTTATACGAATTTTTTGTTATAAGAAGCATGCCTTGTATAATGAAAATCCTTATGGGATGCATTGTACAATGGAAATCTCTATGGGGGGAAAAATCATACAATGAAAAATTTTCATTGTACAATGCATCCCATAGAGATGCATTGCTTCGTATAATGAAAAAAATTCATTATACGGGGTATAGCGGTTAGTGCAAATCCTCTTCATTATACGAATTTTTCGTTATACGAGGCATTCGTTATGTGGGGTTCCACTGTAATTAAAGGTAAAGGTCACCCTTGCTTGAAAGTCAGTCGTATCCGACTCTAGAGTTCAGTGTTCATCTCAGTTTCATGCTACTGGTTAATTGGAACCACCGCAAAGAGCTTAAACCTATAGAGATTTTTTTTAAAAAAAAAATATGTTAATTTGATAGTTTGAACAAGCATACAATTCTGATCCTATCCTCACCCTATCACTATCTCCACTACCTGAACAAGAAATGAAACCAGTCTTCTCAATCACATGGAAAGACTCAATAAGTAGGAGACTGCCTCCTCTTCACAATGTTCATCTGGAAATAGTAACAGACAAGTGGTGGCACTAGCACTCTCTCCCTGCTTTCATATTAAATTTTTGTTCAAATATGCAACTACGGCAGCTAGATTTAGAAGGACTTAAACCCCTGTGTTCAACCTACCACAAGTTTTGATGTTGCAAAACTCCCAAGGGGTGTTTGGGTCAAGAGTGAAACACCACGGCCTTGGCTTACCATCCGGATTGCGGCAGTAATTATCATCAACGCCTTTGTCAGGATATCTGCAAAATATACCAACAAGCATGTGAGCCAGGTCTGCTTGACAGTGTTACATGGGCACACAAATGATAGGATACAAATGACCTTTGAGGGTGGGATAGAATTCATATGTGCCTTAATTTGCTTAGAACCTAAACATGTGAGGTATTCAAAGTGTACATGAAATGTAAGAGAGGGAGCAACCATTAATAAAGTCCTAGCAGAAGAAGTAATAACGGGAAGGAAATTATTTTGGTAGGATACAAGACATCAAACAGGGTCATTCTCCTAATTGGGCAACCACCCATTACTGTCAAGTCTGACACAATACCCTTCCTTCCACTATCTTCAAATGGCCCAATTAAGTGTGGACAGTATAAATACTTCCTGGCATGGCAGACTCATTAAGCAAAAAAGTTCCATAGTTCAACAGCCCTGGGTTCAAACTGGAAGCTATTTTCAATAAATAAACTAATGATAGTGCTATTTTTAGAAGCCAGCTTATGTAGAGGTCATGCCCTCATTTCCAGCACTGCAATGAGGAAGGAGTGCAAGAAACACAATTTTGCTGTGCCCTCATTTATCTTTTCTGTCCCCCCCCCTTTTAATTAATTCCATACCCTCCTCATGCTCCTAAAAGAAGTGATGGTGGAAAGAATAAGGCAATTGTGAACTTCTCGAGTGAACAATATTTCATTAACTACTTGAAAGTAATTGTTTGTTTTACTTTTATTGTATGTAGTGCATTGCAGGTGACTGTTATGTTGATTTTAGGGGAACACATATGGCAATTACCTTTGAACCAAAGGCCTTTAGAACTGCTAACAGATGGGAGTCCTCATGAGCAGTTGAAAACATGATTTACAATTGCCTGCTGAAGATGGTTCTTTCATCCTCTTGTGTGCAAAAAATAATAAATTTCACTCTGTACTTTGTTTGCAGACTGAGAAAGTGTGCTTTCTTTGGAGCCAAGATCAGCCAAGTTTCTTCCCTCAGAGTATAG
This sequence comes from Furcifer pardalis, assembly GCA_030440675.1. NCBI lineage: Eukaryota > Metazoa > Chordata > Lepidosauria > Squamata > Chamaeleonidae > Furcifer > Furcifer pardalis. The sequence goes on from CP126892.1 coordinate 205,716,413, forward strand.
CTTGGGGAACAAGCTTCTTACAACAAAGTCAAATGTTTTTACCACAGAATGTTACAGGAGCCGAGTTCTCAGGGATGTTTTTGCGACTTTGGTGTGGCAGAGCCATTGAAAACTGGTAAACGTTAAAGAGTTTCAGCTTTACCAACGACAGTCCCATAGAGTGAATGTGAGATGCCACCAATTAAAAGAGCTGGTTTAGACAAGAAATTCAGATGTCAGTTTTCAAAGCTCCAAATCTATACCCATATTTTATCTTGATAGTTTAACCCAGGAGTGCCCAAACTATGGTCCATGGGCCAGATCCAGCACCCGATGCCAATTCACCCAGCCCGTACCATCCTCATCACTCCTGAAAGTGGAAGTAAAATATGCCTGTATGGGCACATTTTAATTCCGCTTCTGGGACCGATGAGGGCGGTGAGGGATGGATGAATTCACCCACAGACCATAGTTTGGGCACCCCTGGTTTAAGCAGAGAAAATGGCAGCTTAAAATCTATCTCATCCCTTTGCAAAACAGATTACAAGGCACTTTTTTTACTTCCACTTCCAGAGGGAGGAACCACCTGACCAGCCCGCTGAACCATATGACTGGTCCACAGCCCCAAAAGTTTGAGCACCCCTAGTTTATCCCTTCATATTTAATTATTATTATTATTATTATTAATTTGCTGGAAGTTCTGGTTCTCAAAGAAAACTACACCCAACTCGGTGTGCACAGGATTAAGGCCTGAGCCTCAGGAGAACTAGAGAAGATCCCATTAAATGTTAGGAATGCAGCTTCAAAGAAAAGCAAAGAATGCTGGGCAGAACATACAGGGACAATGTTTTATGTTATTCTTACAGAAAAGAAAACTGTCACAGGCAACCCTGTGTTGTCCAGTTGCTTTGGACTGTATTTCCATAATCTTTAAATACTGGTTTGATTAGCCAAGATGTTATTGATGATTTCCACGTTAATAAAGAAAATTTCATAAACTGCACCAGCAAGTTGCCACTCAATAACAAGGTGCCATTTCTATTCTTGGCTGCATGGCCATTGGAAATGGCACCTTGCTCCTAAGCAGCAATTTGTTATCACTACTTAACTAATTTTTCTCATACATGTGCTAGTAGGATTCTTGCCATTATTTCTCATAGATTTAATGCTGTCCACCAGCACTTGTTATCCCTTTATCCTTCCAAGGTCAGTAAAATGAGTACCCAGTATGTTGGGGGCAAAATGCTAATTAACTTGTGATCTGCCCAGAGAGTGCAATAAGCACTATGGGATGGTATACAAGTGTGATTGCTTTGTTTTTGCTTTGTTTTATGCCAAGCAATTATGATTACCCATATATACTTGACTATAAATTGTCCTGAATATAAATTGAGGCACCTAATTTGGATCTCTAAAATTAGGAAAATAGATTGACCAGAGTATAGGTTGGGGGTTGAAAACGCAGCAGCTACTAGCAAGTTTCAATAATTAAAATACATGAAAATACAGTAAAATTAATTAATTTTGACATTTGTGTGGTTATGTTTTTGAGTGTTTACATTGACCAGAGTATAAGTCGAGTCCCATTTTTGAACCTCATTTTGGGGGCTAAAAAACCCGACTTATACTCGAGTATATGGTAACAGGATATAGCATGGCTCTTCTCAAGTACTAAAGCTACATTAATTTCAAGTGCCCTGACTTATTTTACAATTCAAACTGTCATTTTGGTGGCCACTATAATAATTTACTAAGCCAACCATAATTAACACTTCCATTTAGTGACTGCAATTAAAAACATACACTGTTAATTGAAGCAAGACCAATTATCCCAAGCTCTGGCCTATCAATGAAAACTTTTGAAGGCAAATGCTCTATCATTTATGTCAGGGATTCTCAACTTGCGGTCCATGGGCTGGATATGGCCCACAATACCATATCCTCCCCTACCGCCTCCACCACACCAGGAAGTGACATGTGGAGGAGGAAAGGCAAAATGGCCATTCAGCCCCTGAAGCTATCTGAGGGAGCATGACCTGGCCCCCAGCTTAAAAAGATTGAGAACTCCTGCTCTATGTTAATTATGTTATTACAATGCAGAGAATATGTTTTTGTTTGCATGTCATTAAGATGTAATTTAAAATGAATAATTGAGAAAGCCCAAAGTATTGGCAATGGTAAATCCTATCTCATCACACACATCATGCATTATAATGCAATTTGTGCAGATGAATCTGCTTCTGGAGGGTTTTTTCCCCTCCAATACCAATAACTTCACATGTCCTGTTCAAGGTGGTGACTATGGTTCATTGGTGACATAATGGGCACAGAGCTGAGCGAGTTGAGGAGGATGGTGGAGGACAGAAGTGCCTGGCGGACAGTGGTCCATGAGGTCATCGCAAAGGGTCGGAATCGACTGTGCGACTGGACAACAAAAGTATTGGTAGGTGTGCAGGGTTATTTAAAGTTACAAACATATACTCAAAGTGCAAAGGATTTCAACCCACTAACCACATTTGTTCAGTACCAGACACTCAATATGCTGTAAAAAGATAGATCCTATAGAAAGACTATGCTCTCTGTTATTAAGCCGATTAAATTTTTTGTAATGGAAGATCTCCTTCTAACATATTGGTCTTCTTAATTTTTATCTACACATATCCTACAATTTCTATGAAGAGCTGCAGTGGCTTAGTGGTTAAGAAGCTCACCTTGTTAGCTGGAAGGCCGGCAAGTCAGCAGTTCGAGACCCAGGTACTGCATAACAGTTTGAGCACCTGTCTTTGTCCCAGCTTCTGCCAACCTAGCAGTTCAAAAGCAAGACATTGCAAGTAGATAAATAGGGACCACTTTGGTGGGAAAAGTTCTTGGGGACATGAAAGGAACCTCATTCAGGCATCCTCTGAGCAAAGTTCCTCCAGCAAAAATTCTTTCAATGCAGAATAATTTCTGACATGAAATTATTATTATTGACTAGTTCAAGATCAGCCAAGCTATAAAAAAGAGAGCAGTAGCATATATGAACTGTTGTAAGGCATAGTTTCACCAGTTGATTATTACGTATACAATCAACCAATATCAATCCGAACTGGAATTGCAAATTATTTTCAAATATATTGCAATGCAGAAAATATCACTTGTTATGTTATTTGAGCACAAAATGAATTAATGATCACTAGTCTAGGGTCACAAAGTACAGTACAGTAATACCCCGGATAACGTTATGACTTGGTTCCACAAGTCATGACGTTATTCAATTTTTAGCATTGTCTGATGCATGCATCGAACAACGCTTAAAAAAAAAGCCCTGACTTCAGGGACAAACCGCTTTAAAGGCAGGCAGGGAAAGAAACAGACCCGATCGGGTCTCTTTCTTTTCCTCCCTGCCTTTAAAGCCACCCCCCACCCACAGCAGTCTCTGTGACTGCAGTAGAGTCGGGAAAAGGCGCGCCTTTCCCCCGACCCTACTGCAGTCGCAGAGACTGCTTGTGTCTCTTTCCCTCCCTGTATTTAAACTACAGGGAAGGGGGAAAGAGACGTGATTGGGTCTCTAGAGAACCAATCATGTCTCTTTCTTTCCCCCTCCCTGTAGTTTAAATACAGGGAGGGAAAGGAAGAGACACAAGCAGTCTCTCTCTCCCTGTAGTTTAAATACAGGGAGGAAAAGAGTAAGACTGCTGCAGGTGGGGGGGGGTGGATTAGGTAGTTCTACCCAAACCACCCCACACCCGCTGACCATTGCCTCGGATAACGCTAAGAATCATTATCCAGAATCTTTATCCGATGCAAGTTTTTTCCAAAAAACTTGCATCGTTATCCGATTCTAGCGTTATCCGATGCAATCCTTATCCGGGGTATTACTGTATGTCTATAAATGTGAAGAAATACAAAATAAACTCACAATTATTTATATCCCATTTTGTAACCACAAAATTGTTCTTATCACAGAAGAAAGACACTGTCATAGGGCTTTGTTTTCTTAAATATGATTAAAATATAATCCTTAAAATTCATAATAAAGTTTTTTTCTGATGTATGAAAATATAAAACAGTTTATGAAATCCCATTTTCCAAAGTCCTGAGGGAAAAAATAGACCTACTAAGGAGCAAGTGAAATATCCAAAGAAAAATATTATAGTGTGCTATGCATTATTATACAAACTTCTATCCAAGATTACACAGAAAACTTATCTCCACTGCAAAAAAATATCAATTCATGCAAGTAAATATCAATTTATAAATGTACTGGATTTACCAGGATTTATCTTCACTATGTTCCCCACGGAAAAACCTTAATCCTCCTCTTAAAACAACAGTCCTTAGTGTTTACTGATGGCCAGAAATAATTACTTTAGTTTACATGTGCGGTAAAACCTCAAACCCTACTGCCAAGCCTAAACCTACACTAATAACCTGCTTCAGCATCAGAGACAGCACCATGTACTTTGATGAAGAACCCATAAGAACAAACATTTAGCCCATTGTGTTCTTTTGCTGCATTGACTCACATTTTTTGGCATTAAATAAATATATAAAATTCTTAAGTTTACAATTGTCCCAAACCAGAGACTCTCAGTAATCATACATGACACTTACCATATATACTCAACTATAAGTCGTCCCGAATATAAGTTGAGGTATTTAATTTGGACCTCTAAAACTAGGGAAATAGATTGACCCGAGTATAAGTTGGGGGTGGAAAATGCAGTAGCTGCTAGTGAGTTTCAATAATTAAAATGCATGAAAATATGATAAAATTAATTTAGACATTTGTGTGGGTATGTTTTTGAATGTTTATGATGACCCGAGTATAAGTCGAGTCCCATTTTGGACCTCATTTTGGAGGGCTAAAAAACCCGACATACTTGAGTATATATAGTAACATTTGCCAAAACAGATAGAGATATTTCTTTTGGGAAAGAAATGGGGGAAAACAGAAGGCAATTTTTTAGAACACTTAGCATGAAACCTATTCTTTCTTAGCAGAAGAACAAAAACTTTAAAAAGATTAAAGTTTAAATATTTCAGTAGAACAGAAAATAAGCCAAAGTAAAGCTCATAAATAGTGTCAATTATCTGCGTACTGTCAATAACATGCTGGTTTCACATTATGTTTAAGATACTGTAGTCCCATACCTGCATATACAATTTCTCACTCTTTCACTCTTCTTTCTCTCTTTTAGTTTGTTTGATTAAAATCTGTTTATGCTGGCATTATCCCCATAAAAGTGAGTTATTTCTGATTTTTAATTAACGTGAAACATGTAAAGCTCCAACGTTAAGCACCATTCTTTCTTAAAACTCACTAAAACAAAGACTACGTTCAGTAGTATATTGCAACGAGGTCTGTTGAATCAATGGAATTTACACTCATGTTAACTCACCAAATTCCCATAAATTCTATTGTTTTATTTTAGTTGTGATTTACTACTGTGTAAGACTCAGTACACGATGGATTGCACTCTATGATAAGCAACAAAACAGTTATATTCCCGTGAAGGCAAGCAAATTTGAGATCTTTCATAGCTGCACTGGTATGCCTCTGTGTGCAATTCAAGGTGCTGGTAATGACCTTTAAAGCCCTACATGGTAGTGGTCCAGGATACTCAAGATACCACATCATCCTATGAACATCTGTCCACCCCACCAGAGCAGACCGGAGAGGCTCTCTTATTGTGCCATCTGCTAGAGAGGCTCGCCTCTCTAGCCCCAGAAAGAGGGCCTTCTCTGTGTCTGCTCTGCCTCTATGGAACCTCCTGCCAATTGAGCTGCGACTCTATATAGAGTTGCTGCCTTTCAGGAAAGAACTGAAAACCTGGCTGACAAAACAGGTGGGGGGCACTGGGGATGCACTGACCCCCGCCTTCTGGCTGATATAGTAATATCGCACCCTCGCTCTTTTTAGCTGTCGGGGTAATTTTTTATTGTATTTTTAATTGGGGTTTTTACTGGTTTTAAGTTTTTTATAGTTCTCTGGTGGAATTTATGTAGTTCATTATGTAATTGTTGTACGCCGCCCAGAGTCACTTGCCAAGTGGGCGGCAATACAAATGTGACTAATAAGTAAATAATCCACTTTTTCAGACATGTTAAACAAGCAAATGTTCAGAATAAACTAAGGAATAAGACAAGCAATGCATGGAGACAGGTATAGCTGCTTTGGTTTGTCTGCAAAAGATTTTCCAATATACTCCAATGCAGAACATATCAGACTGAGTGAGGGCTAACATGATTCCCTGGTTTTCCTACATGGAGAAAGAGCTAAACACATAATTCTACTTCATAGGCCATATTTGCTTAAACAATAAAATCAGGCAATGAGCATGTTTACCTTTCTGGCCGATAAGAGTGTGCATGTGGCTTTTGAAGATCCCAGCGCTGACATTCTTTGCCGCTCTCTGTGTGGTCCATTGGACCTCTATAGTCTTCACCATTGCATGTCATGCATTCAACTAAAAATGCAGAAGAGTGACTGTCTTATGGGAATGGTAACTTACACCATGATATTTAATTCTAGTATTATAGATAAAAACACAGGCAACACAGTTTCTCTCCACCCACCCACCCCTTGAAATATAGCCATCAGCACACTTCTTCAAAACATGGAACTAGCGACTCAGTAAGGGGTTCAGTAAGGTGAGTAAAATGTTGCTCATACTCTAAATTGCCACAAAGTTTGAATTACAAGCCTAAGTGAAGCTCAAAGCAAGCATGCAGCACACTTCATCATCATCATAATGTGAACCCAAGCACAGAATAACTCAGTTGGCATGCATAAGGCACGTGTGGCCCTCCAGATGTTGCTAATTGAAGTGCACTTGATGCCACCAGGCAGCATAGCCAACTGTAAGCAATTAGAGAGGCTATAGTCCAACATCTGCAGATCCATGCATTCCCTAAACTTCTTAAGTTTATAATTGTCCCAAACCAGAGACTCTCAGTAATCATATACTACACTTAGTAATTTGCCAAAACAGATAAAGATACTTCTTTTGGGAAAGAAATGGGAAAAGACAGAAGGTAAATTTTTTAGAACACTTAGCATGAAACCTGTTCTTGCTTTCTTGGCAGAGGACCAAAAACTTTAAAAAAGATTAAAGTTTATATATTCCGGTAGAATACTGTTTTCTGAGAAAAATATCATGTTAAGTATAGATCACATGTGCTTTCTGTGTCTCCTCCCCCCAATCATACAATGATATAGCAGCACAACTTTCTTCAAATAGATATATGTTAAGACTGTTCTGAATATAAATGAGTTTTATATTCCCAAATCTCTGGAGTTCATTTCCAGTGCTCATGCCTTCCTTTGCTTGCAGAAGAAAGAGCAGGAGTGGGACATGAACTGTCGGGGCTCAGTTGGCTGAAGGCTGCCACCACCGCTGCACCTGCCTGAGGCCCCACTCTTCCCCTGGCCAAGAAGAGATAAAAGACCTCGCGGCTGGCAGAAGACTGGCTGGGAAAGAAACAGAGAGCAATCCTATTGTTTGGTAATTTTTTTCTTATGTATTGTATTACAATGTTGTTGGATAGAGTGGTTCGGGCTGAGTTTGTAATGTATTTCTGAGTTTGGCTTTTGAAATGTTTTGGTAATTACTTTATAATTGTAATTGTGATATTTTGCAACTGTGATATTGTAATTGTATTTATTGTAACTGTGATATTTTACTTCTTTGTTAGCCGCCCAGAGTCACATTGCGAGTGGGGCGGCATACAAGTCGAAGAATTGAATTGAATTGAAAATGTCAGCAAAGAGCCAAAGGGGAAAAAATGTAGTGGTAACAGAAACAGTAGTACTGGTTACCCAATGTGATAAAACAACAACCAGACAGACAGAAGTAGCTTTGGCAAAGCATTATACTAACAACAGAACAGCACAGGAATTTGTAACTACAGATGTGCAACAAAGCCTTAGCAATATAACATTCCTGGTAATTCTTAACAGTGGAGGATACTGGAGTTTATTGTAATGGATATCCTAAGTGTTACCTTCTGAACAGAGAGGAATGTCACAAGCTTCATGTCGTACTTTTGGGTCAACTGTGAAACACCAAGGCCCACCTTCTTCTCCTCGGGGATTCCGGCAGTAGTTTTCCTGGAGATCTTTACCTCGATAGCTCGAAGGCAAAAAGCTAGTTTTAAAATGACAATCATTACAGTATAAGAACATGCAAATACTGTAGTGAACCTTTGTATCTTCATTAATGAGTTATCTGACTTCTTTAAAAAACAGTTAATTATGTTTTAATGTTAATATTACCTTCCTGTCTAAATGCAGAAATTAACAGCAATTTTGTTGAATAAGGAAAAGAAACAGTCGATTGCAAACATATAGACACAAAAATCCTTTGGGGATCCTATGTTCATGTAAGATGTATCATGCATGTTCCAGTGGCAAACTGACAAGCCAGGTGAGGCTCCTAGTTATGCTCCCAGCATGTCAACTGGCTAACAATTAGCTGTTCCAAATTACAGGGTCTCTCTTGCACATCCATTAGAACTTGGGACAATAGCAAGCTTGTTAACACTAACAATGGGTGTTGATGGGAGGGGCATTACAGCCTAATGAGATTGTGCTTTGCAACTACTGTATATACTCGAGTATAAGTCTAGTTTTTTAGCCCCCCAAAAAAATGAGATCCAAAAAGGGGACATGACTTATACTTGGGTCAATGATTCCGAGGGTCCCAAAACTGCAGTGGTGCAAATTCAAACATAACATAAAAAAAAGCACTAACACTACCACAAAAACCCAAAAACATACCCACACAAATGTCTAAATTAATTAATTTTACCATATATTCATGTATTTTATTGAAACTCACTAGCAGCTGCTGCATTTTCCACCCCTGACTTATACTTGGATCAATCTATTTCCCTAGTTTTAGAGGTCCAAATTAGGTACCTCGACTTATATTCAGGATAACTTATATTCGAGTATATATGGTAACTTGATTGGTAGAATTCTTTTCCTGTCTCTGGCATCTGATGCATGCTCCCCACTACTTCCTCCTGTTTGTTTTTCTTGCTTCCATTGTTTTGTTGATACTTACTTCCTTCTCTGACCTCTCTCCAAGCAACAGCATGGAAGGTCTTCCATGCGCCAAATACTCCATTTTTAATTCCCTTCTAACTTTAACTACAGATAATAACTGTATGATACTAAGTGGCAAAAACCCGGGGTGAAAATTTTAACATTTTTATATCTCTTCAACTGTCTCAGGCAAAAATGGCTCAAATTACCTGGTGAATGGGAAGAAAAGGAAAGCCACACCCAGCAAAATCACTTGAGACAAAAGACTGAAGGAAGTCTGTGAAAACTAATTCTAGAGCAGTGATGGCGAACCTTTAGGAGACCGAGTGCCCAAACAGTAACCCAAAACCCACTTACTTAGCACAAAGTGCCAACGTGGCAACAGGGGAGGGAGGAAAATCTCCCACTGGGCTGCTGGGCAGAGGGGCAGGGTGAACTCTGTGCTGGGACAGGGAGAAAGTGCTCCCATTGGGCTACTGGGCAAAGGGGTAGGGTAAACACTGTGTTGGGGCAACCACAAGGGTGCCCACAGAGAGTGCTCCTGGTGCCACCTCTGGGACACACACCATAGGTTTGCCACCACTGTTTTAGAGTCACAAAGGGGAAACCCAGCAAGGGTTTTTAACAGAGCTTGTATGGTTTATATTTCTGAACAAAAATCAACTGAATAGATCATTCAGGAGGTAACAGCCTCTCCACACATATGAGATAAATGCATCATAAAGACAAATAATGCCATATATAACTAAAGTGCAATAAGGAAATATATAACTGAAGTGCAACAATGAAGTGCAATTTCAGTTACATTAGCAGAATCTTCACCAGAGATGAACTTCCCTTACATATGGTATCCAAATAATCTTTTAAAACTTCACAATTTAAATGGCTGGAGCTATCAGTTTGGAAAAGAGGGGCAAGAATTCATCTTCTGCAAGTCATCACAAGCAATACAATTTGATTTTTGCTTGCAAGTTCAATCACTACTGAAGCTTATTTGCAAATTAACTAACTTTGTTACATTTAGATTATCTGAGATCTACTAATCTTGCTTCCTTTTTGTCTGCTTTCAGAAGTTACAAGAATGTGAATCCTCCCCTCAGCTACTATAGTCTACATATTTTTGCTCATTCCCATCTTTGTTATCACGTAATTCTTTCATAACCTCTTAGTTAAGGACAGCTTCAGGCAAGCTTCTCTGATGGAGAATTACATCTGATGCTTTTTCAAAAGCAATGGTATGCCTTCGTGTATTAGAGTATTATGGGAACTCCCTCCCCCACCTCTTTCATTACAAAGTCCCAAAGCTTGATAAAGATAAACATTAAGTGGAAGCCAGCAACATTCAAATCCAGACTGCCCCAAATATATCACCATTCAGCTTTGTCAGAACCAGTCTAATACAGCGATCAGTGGAAACTAACAACAAAAGGAATATCAGCACCATTTTCCCAGCAGTTCTGGGAAATATGATCCAGTCAGGTCCACCAGCCTTCCAAGTTCCTATTGGGATCTCTAGCAGCTAGTTTGTGTGCTACACGTCCACTTGAAAGTGCTTGATATTTCCACCAGACACACAGACAGGCTACACACATGGAGAGATTGCCAGTGCAAATACTATTGACTGAAAAGTTGCTCATGAATTTATTCTTAAAATGTATGAAAACTTTTAAGATGAGAAGTGTCTTGACACTAAACAGTGCTATCTCTCCCCTGCCGATATACTCCACCTGCCCAGCCTATACCTATCAACAAAGTCCTCCTACCCCCTGTGTACAACTGACAGGGCGGAGGGAACTGCCTTGAAGAGAACAGGGGGGGAAAGTCCACTTCTGCCACCTCAGTTGCACACCTACTTATACAGTACAGTAAAACCTCAGATAACACTAAAACCTGGTTCCACAAGTCTTGGTGTTATATGATTTTTAGTGTTATCTGATGCATGTTAAAATCCTATGGGATCCATAGAGATACATTGTAACCACACAGGCTTTAGCGGTTGTTATCCGAAGCATCTCATAGGATCTTAATGTTATCCGATGCAATTCTTCCCCCCAGATTCCTTAATGTTATGCGATTTTAGTGTTATTCGATCCTAATGTTATATGAGGTATTACTGTATTTGGGTTAAAACGCAAGCTTCATGGATAGCATTTCTGAGAGGTATTTCACTTTTTAAACTACAGTCACTCCTCACATAAAGAGCGCCTCCTCGCTTAAAGAGTAACTCGCTTAAAGAGCAGAATTTTCTCTGAATGTTCGCTTCGCTTAATAAATAAAACCAACCAAAAACTCGCTTAACAAATAAATTTGGGTTTGCAGTACCCCCCACAATTGGTCATTTACAATGATATTTCGCTTAAAGAGCAAACTCGCTTAAAGAGCAATCCTGTGGAACGCATTATGCTCTTTAAGCGAGGTACCACTGTATATCTATAAATGATGCTAAGTGTTTAGCTAAAAAGTAAAGTGTGGCTATTGCAAAATCTACTTGCAGTCGTGCATAATACAGAGGTACAGTCATCAAGTATTCCAGGTTGACTGTAGCTTCCTGTAGAGTGTATATTCAGTGGCAACCTTGGATCTGCTGCAATGTAATATGTGAAATATCCATTCATTCATATTGTTAATGGGGGGGGAGAGATTCACAGAAGAAAGCTGCATGTGACTGGGTTCTTTTGATCACACCAAACTTACCTGTGTTCATGTGGTATTGTGGAATCCCATGCCTGACACCGGATTCCACTTCTTGTGATGGATATGGTTCCCTTATAACTGGCTCCTTTACCGACAATACAATTTCTCACATAGTCTACAGGAAAGGAATGAAAAAAATATATAAATAGAAGAACTTACATTGTTGTTAGCAAGCACATTAAATGCACATGAATTTGGTATGTTAAATACCATATTACATTTCTGTGATGGTCATGCATAACCAAAACTAAACCCTCCTGCTTTCTGTCATGGTTATTTTATTTTTATTTTTGTTGTTGTTGTTCAGTCGCAGTGTCGATTCCAACCCTTTGTGACCCCATGGACCACTGTCCGACAGGCACTTCTGTCCTCCACCCTCCTCCTCAACTCGGTCAGCTTTGTGCCCATTGTGTCTACAATACCATCTAGCCATCTCATTTTTGGCCGCCCCCTTCTTCTTTTGCCCTCCACCCTTCCCAGCATCAAGGCTTTCTCAAGCGAGTCCTCTCTTCTCATTTGATGTCCAAAGTACTTTAGCTTCACCTTTACTATTTGACCTTCTAAGGAGCAGTCAGGGTTAATTTCTTCTAAGAGTGACCTATTTGTTCTCCTCGCTGTCCAGGGGACTCTCAAAATGTTATTAAATGGTTATTAAAGGAATAGAAATCCAGTATGTAGTACAATTCTTAAAAACGTTTGCGCTGGAATATAAAAAAGTTTGTACACAAGATTTTTAGTGTTTTTTAAATCAGACAGGAGACACCAATTGCCAAAAATCATATCAAAATAAGTTTGAAATATGAATCCACAATGTAAATAAAACATCAATGCTTTGCAATGTACAAGTCCTAAGCCATAATTATATTTAGACTCTAGAAACATTAATTGGTCTAAAAGAAAATATTCTATTTAATTTCATAACTTCTATTATCTCTAGACTTTCACTTCATCCGACAAATATTATTTTCCTAGAGAACCAAAGCCTATGGTGAGACAAAAAAATTGCACCCATTAATGAGACATTCCAGTATTGGCTGTGTCAAAAAGAGATCTTTTAAATAACATCAGGTGTGAAAAATAACCAACCTACCTTTTTTTTCATAGAGAACAAATGTGTTGTTTTGCCTTCTCACCACTCCATTTTCTAGACTGGTAAAGGATAACCAACGGCAACGTTTTGTAGTTCTATCAAATATAAATGCTCTGTGCAGGAAACAGGATGAATAACTACTATAATTCAGGCAAGGTAGGTGGTTACATGCAACTTTGTATGAGCGGAAAATAATATCCACTCCACACCAAATTGTTCAAATGTTTTCATGTCATGAAACAATTCTCCTCTTTCAACTTTGGAATTACTAGAATGTTTCCAAGAGATGCTTGGGTACAGATAAGTGATACTTCCTACATATGGTAAGGTGGCTGAAAGGAAAAAAATACTAGATCAAGTATTAGTCTGTTGTTGCCAAATTTACCTCAGTGCAAATTTGCTCAGTACATCTGGGTTAAAACAGATGCATCACAATCTTTTTCTTCACTTCATAATACAAAAGTAGATTCTACCTGAACGTGCATTTTCACCACTCAGCAGACTAGCAGGCACTGAAAACTGGCTCTTGTCCAACTGCACAACACTAGGGTTCTTTAATATTAAGGTCATATTTGTGCTGAAATACTTGAAGATTGCCATTAATTACATAATCACAGAAACCAGTCCGAAAGCCATTTATTCAGTAAATATTTCCACCTCTACTAACATCAATTGACAGCTTTTTGGAAAATGTTTTCTATGCTGGTCGTTTCCTATGAACCTTATCTTACCTTTTTATTTTTGCACATCTAGAGGTTCATACAAGTTTATAAAGTCCTACTTTGGGCATTTTTAATGATAAATACATCAGACCAGTTGTCAAATGACAATAACATTCACCAAATGAAAATCTGGCCATTGAACTCTGGCAAGATAAAACCCATCTAATTCAACATCTAAAAGCCAAACCTGAAATCTCATTGCAATATGCAACTCGGTAACCAGCAAAGGTCTTTCACTTTTTACCTGGTTTCATCACAAGAAAATATCTATTAGTATAGTAAAACATCGGATAACGCTAAAACTTGGTTCCACAAGTGTTGGTGTTATCCAATTTTTAGTGCTATCCGATCCATGTTAAAATTTCTATGGGATGGATCGGATAACATTAAAGCTCCATAGAGATACATTGTAACCGCACAGGCTTTAGCGGTTGTTATCCGATCCATCCCATAGGACCTTAACGTTATTCGATCCAATTCTCCTCCCCAGATTACTTAATGTTATGCGATTTTAGCGTTATCCAAGGTAAACGTTATCCGAGGTATTACTGTACTTATTTATCATTTGAGAACTAAACTTAAATTAGGACTAACATACAGATGCATCATGGACTGCAGAACAATTAACCTCCTGACAGAAAAGCTGGAAGAGTTCCTTCATGGTTGAATTATCTATGGAATAATTTTGAATCACACACACCCTTCAAAATGGTTCTGAAAATGCCTTCTCATTGCAACCAAAGCCTCCCCAAATCCAGCAACAAATCAGGAGTGTTTGTGAGTCGAGATTTATTTCTGCTCTTACCAAAATCAAAATTAAAAAAACAACTTGATGGACAAAGAACTGTAACTGTGTTGATCAATAAAGTCAGCAATCAAGCAAATAAAGAAACCAACTCAGTTGTCACACTTGAAAAGTTAATGAACAGTCACAACTAACATGTATAAAGCTATAAGCTTATGATTATCTCCATGTCACCTGCAATGAACTCAAGCTAAGTATATAGGATTATGTCATGAAAGTTTTCCAATGTATTCAATGACCTTGAACTATATTAGATACAAAATTTTGCTTTTGAAATTTTAGCCATCAAAAACGAAAAAAAAATCCTAATCTCTCTTAGTTTGTATAGTCAAACCTTGCATAAAGAGTGTTTCACTTAAAGAGTAACTCGCTTAAAGAGCAAAATTTTCTCTGAATGTTTGCTTTGCTTAACAAATAAAACCAACCAAAAACTCGCTTAACAAAAAAAACAGGGCTTGCAATCCCCCCCCCACACACACACACAATTGGTCACTTACAATGGTGTTTCGGTTAAAGAGCAAACTCGCTTAAAGAGCAATCCTGTGGAACACATTTATGCTCTTTAAGCAAGGTATAACTGTACTTTGTTTTTACTAGGGAGATGGAGTGAATGCACTAGAATATGGTAGGTAGCATAGCAAAACTTCTGTAAGAAAAATGGTTGACAACAATAGTTCCCTAACATGGACTTTCAAACATCACTGGATTACAGTTCCTTGGGAACATCTAACTGAAAACTACTGTGCCATCTTATTTCTCTGTAGGGATGAAAAGTTCTGTCAATTCCATTTCCACCGGTTTCTTTTTTTGTCAGTGGCATCCCAACTCTATTAAGTACAGTAAAACACCGGATAGCGATTGGATTGGATAACGCTAAAATCGCATAATGTTAAGTAATCTGGGGAGGAGAATTGGATCGAATAACGTTAAGGTCTTATGGGATGGATCAGATAACAACCGCTAAAGCCTGTGCAGTTACAATGTATCTCTATGGAGCTTTAACGTTATCCGATCCATCCCATAGGATTTTAACATGGATCGGATAACACTAAAAATCGGATAACACCAAGACTTGTGGAACCAAGTTTTAGCGTTATCCAATGTTTTACTGTATTTTCAATAAGAAAAAGTTACATTTTGTCCACTTTTCTCAGAAGTACATTTACTGTAAGTTTAAAGCAAACCTATGTGCACTTTAGAAAAACATGCAATGCTTTTCCATGATTTTCAAATGGATAGATGTTGTCAAATGCATTTTCTATTTCACAGAATGCATCACAAACCTAGAAATAGCTGGATTTCCAACTGCAAACTGTGGCTGTTCAGTCCAGAAGGTAGGGATCAAGCAAAGTGATCTTTTAAAAACTCTGGGGAATACATCTGTCTCGTACATCCTTGTTACCAGATATGCTTGGATTTGAAGATGTGTGGCTGAATGGCCAAGTTACAGCCCAGCATGATGAATATTAAGAACTAGCCTATTCAAGAGGCATTGTAATAAATGTATGTGGATGCAGTAGTGCATGTGATATGATCAAAATATATTCATTGCCATTATATACAGTAATATCCAGGGTTAAGACTGCTTCGGGTAACATTTGCCCCGGTTCACGATGGCAAATCCTATTGAAATGGTGTTCCAAGTTACGAATTTTTAATGGAATTTTTTCAGGTTATGACAATTCATTCATGATGGTTTTTTTAATTCTCAATGTATCCATATGGATGCTTTGGGTTACGAATGTTTTGCATTACAATGGAGGCTGTTGGAACGGACCTCCATCATAACCCAGGGTTTTACTGTACTAGTCAAGAGCTTTTGGATTTGAGAAGAGCAGTTTTCAAGGCTTACTGAGGTTAAGCAAATGGAAGATGGGTTGAAAATTTGTTGAAGAGATTCTTTCCATCAGGTGGGAGCTGAAGGCTCACTTTCTTTCCCAATTGGTTGAAAATTTTGTTACAGTACTGATAAACTACAAAGTATACTTTCCTACAAGTTTCCTTTAAATTGGCAGTGGTTCTTTACAAACAAAGACTGGGGAAAAACAGATTTGGATCAAAGCACTTAGAATGCTCCAAACTTATTCCAAACTGTGCCAAGGCAACACAAGGTTTGCAAAGGCATATAACCTCCCATTGCTTCTCCAGATACCATTAGTGGCAGCAGGACTTATCTCTTTGAAAAGAGATATTAACATTAAAGTAGGCACTTCCAGTGGTGGGCTCCAAAAAATTTTACTACCACACTGTGGGCGTGGTATGGTGGGTGTGGCCAGAGGGAAAGCCTTGCATTGCACCTGAATTAGGACTACTTTATTTCAAAACTTGGATGGGCAGAGCCAGCCAGAGTTTCTGCTACCAGTTCTGGCAAACTGGTGCGAACCTGCTGATGCCCACCACTGGGCACTTCCAATGTTTTCAGAACAAATTCATTTCTTTCCTAGGGGAATTTAGCAAGAACTTTTGCTACACCCTCATTAAAATTTGGTGAACAGCAGATACATTGTCTCCTGTCAATGTGTGTGACGGCCATAATTATTTTAAATTTTTGAAAATAAACATTTCGAGATTTAGAAGCAAAAGTATAAAGATGAGCTTGAAGCAATTTCATTTGTTTAGCTTTGCACAAACTCCAGTGGTTTCCTGAAGGAGGATACATTTCCTTCATGTGAGATGTTTTCTGAAATAAATATGTGAGGAAAACACAATCGAAACAATACTCACAGTCAATTTACTATGGGCATCTCTCCAGCTGGAAACAGTGAGAAGTTACTCGGAATCTAATTTATGACTGGTGGCTGTAGTTCCCAATGATACAGCAGTGGGAGTATGACTCTGGTTTCAGCAACAATTACGTGGAATGCAAACAGAGTTTAAGTTTGCAATTTAACTGTGTGGGAGTAGCCAGTGTTGTTACAAACCAGAGAAATTCTCCACTCAATTTTACACACATGAAAATCTAATGCAGACAAAGCTCAATGCGATATAACAAACAGTCATTGTAGATCCTCTCATGGCAGCTTCCAAGTCTGTCTCACCATAAGGCCACCTATTCCAAATGTTACCTGCATCCTCTGTGCCATTAAGGCAGCTAAATCAGAAATGCCAGAAGTATTCTTCCTATGCAGGTTTCATAGTAAAAATCAGAGCTGCTCTATTAGAAAACACAGATACAACATGAAGGTGTTTATTTGCATTTCCAGGGTTTGCTAGCTTTGTTCTTGTAAATAAAAGCTCCACTCTCTTTTAAAAAAGAAAAAGTTGTCTGGCCCTGCTTACACAGTCTGAACACAAAGGTGGCTGATAACATTTATTGAACTAAAATCTCACAAACAAGTGCTAGTTTTTGACTTGTGCAGGATTCCTCACCAGGCTCAGCACACAGAGCTTTGAAGGTGGAGAAGACAGAGAACATTGCCAGATTTACAGACTAGGCTTCTTTGCTTAAACTGATCTCCACACTGGAGACTACAACAATGAAGAGTCACGTTAGTGTGGAAGATTTCACATCTATTGATGTCGGTTTCTACGGTCCTTTTCAATCTTGGAACACAAAGAGCTGCCAATCACTCACCACCATCACCTGCTGTCTATGGCAGGCATTTGCAACCTACGGCCAGTGGGCCAGACCAGACCCCCAACACCTCATCTGGCCCTCAATGCTCCCAGAAGCAGAAGTAAAATGTGCACTGTGCATGCACAGAACACTGCTAAATCATCCTGCGCATGTGTGGCAAGAGTTTTACTTCTGCTTCCGGGTAGGAGGAACCATGTGACCAGCCCAATCAGCTGTCTGAGGTGGCGTGGTCCAGTCCATGGTGCAAAAACACTGAGAGCCCCTGGTCTATGGAAACACATGGTTCCCTTCTGGCTGGGAACAGAGAGAAAACATACACGTGGCAAAACACATGTCAGGTAATAAGTTTGAGATAAAATGTAACTTGTCTGATGTAGTGATTTCTTCCATTTTGGAACTTAGTGTAAACAACAGAGCCTGATCCATACAACTGCCCATCAGTACTGTTAGGTGCCACCAAGTGGCTTCCAATTTACAGCAACCCTATGAATTGGCCACCTCCAAAGGGGTTGGAAATTACAGGCCATGTTTTATTTTACAGAGTTAAACTATCTCGTACTAGGGCTGCTTATTTCCCTACTCCCTTCAACGTTTTTTCTCCACTGTCTTTTTCAGTGAGTCTTGTCTCCGTTCAATCATTTTAGCCTTTAATGCAGTGTTTCCCAACCTGTGGTTTTTGGACTTCAATTCCCAGAAGCCTAAGTCAATTCTCCAAAGCACTGATCAGCCAATGTACTGACTTAGGCTTCTGGGAATTGAATCCCCCCCCCCTGTGGGGTGTGGGCCCCACTTTGAGAACCACTGCTTTAAAAAAGAGTTCAGGTTAGTTTTGATCTAGGATTCACTGGTCTTTCAGACTGCCCATAGTAACTATACAGCTCTTCCAACATTATAATTTGAATGAACTGGGTTTTTTTCCCCCTAAGTGCTTTTCCTCAATGTCCACGATTTTATACCTGCACACAGTAATCAGGAATGAATGCACTGAAATGGAGGACCTTAGATTAATTTATTATTTATTTTATTTATTTTGGCATTAAGTTTTCAGTAGCACATTCTTATACTGTACTTACATTCTTTCTTGGTTCTTTCACAAATGCACTTTCAAGTTATCAGTCTTCTACTTTCATGGTTCTGCTTTTTATTTGGATTGCTAATTGAGTGAAAGTACTGTATAACAAAAACTTTAATAATTTTGATTTTTTTTCAATGTTAACATTAAAGTTATGTAATTTTTCTGTAGTAATGTTTTTGGTCTTCTTCATATTCAGCTGTAAGTTCTTTGGAACTTCCTTCTTTTATTATCTTGAATGGTGCCTATCTCTGATCTAATTCCTCCTCCATCTCCATCCCTCAAAGAACAACAAATGAAAAGCCTAGAACTTAGCATCTAATAAGACTCCCATCATATCAGCACACCTCAGTAAAACAACCAAGCATTGTTCAAAATTTTAACTTGCTTATGGAAGCTCATCAGTTAAAATCCGACTGTCCCTTGTTCTCAGGCATACTTTGATTAGTACCAAAGCAAACTGAAACATAGCTTACTTGCAAATGAATGGAAGTACTTTGCTTCTGTTGCATCTCTTGGCACACTGTTCTGCAGTGTTTAGTATCTTGGTTTTCACTTTCAGTGTCTTGTCTGTTGCCACTAATAAGGTATCCGATATCTTTCTGTAGTCATGGAGAGGATTTCTTTTCCCTTTTCCTTCTGTAGGAAGAACAAGCAAAAAAACAGAAACCCATGCAGTAAACAACTAGCAAAGAAAATTAATAATATTTCTGAAGATTGGTGGTATTATTGTGGTATTGTACTTTAATTATGTATTGTATATTGGTTGTAATCTGCCTTGAGTCGCCTGTGCGAGTAGGCCGGAATATAAATTTAATAAAATAAAATGAAATAAAATAAATAATCATATACTTTTTATTATGTTTTGGGAGCAGCAAGTCATATTTGTGAATGAGACTGAATGTGGTGCATGTAATACTCAGGCTTAAATTCTTAAAATACTTAAGAAAAACTTTAAATATGTTTCAATTAACTTTCCCAATATATTGTTGTTTAGTTGCACAGTTGAGTCCAACCCTTTGTGAC
The DNA here is from genome assembly GCA_030440675.1 of Furcifer pardalis. NCBI lineage: Eukaryota > Metazoa > Chordata > Lepidosauria > Squamata > Chamaeleonidae > Furcifer > Furcifer pardalis. Next base: position 205,736,412 of record CP126892.1, read on the forward strand.
TCCATGGACCACAGCATGCCAGGCTCCTCTGTCATCTGTCATCCTCCAGAGTCTGCCCAAATCTACTACCACTGTGTCAATGATGCTGTCTAACCATCTCATTCTCTGCCATCCCCTTCTCCTTTTGCCTTCGATCATTCCTAGTATTAGGGCCTTCTCCAGTGAGTCCTCTATTCTCATTTGGTGGCCAAAGTACTTGAGCTTCAGCATTTGTCCTTCCAAGGAGGTCAGGGTTGATTTCCATTAGGGTTGATTGATTTGATCTGCTTGCAGTTGAGGTGACTCTCAGAAGTCTTCTTCTCCAGCATCACATTTCAGAGGCGTCTATTCTTCTGTACTCATGATCTTGGGTTTCTTTTTAAAGTTCACTTTCCAGCCAACTTTCGCACTCTCCTCTTGCACCCTCATCAAGAGGCTCTTTAGATCTTCCTCACTTTCTGCCATTAGGATAGTGTCATCTGCATATTTCAAATTGTTGCTATTTCTCCCGGCAGTCTTAATTCCAGTTTGTGCTTCATCCAGCTCTACATTACGTATTACGTGCTCTGCATATACGTTAAATAAGCATGATGACAATATACAGCCTTGTCATACTCATTTTCCTATTCTAAACACCTATATCCTCACCCCCATACTGGGGTGATAGATACCAAAGACAAGGTTCTCACCTGGAGGAGAACTGATTCAAGTCTAGCTAGAGGTGACAGAACTAGAAAGCCCATCTGTGTTATCTCTGCAAGGAACACCAATAGCCAGAGGGTTCCCAAAACCCACCTGTAAGGCCTCAAACATATCACATACACTACCCTCACTGCAGGCATATTGGCCCCTCACTTTTGTAGGTCTTGAGTTTCAGAGGAATGCAGAGCCCCCAGCTGCAGTGAATTTTAGACTCTAATACCCCAGGGCAGCTAACTTGGGGCAATGAAATAAATGTGACTTGCCTAGGGCTAGTGAAGCCAATTACCCTTCCAACAAGTGGATTGCTATGTGGTTTGTCATTTGTTCGTCCCCCTTCCCAAGTTTTAATGAACTCTGTTGCAAAAAACGGTGTCAACTCCATGGATCAGGTAATGGAGGGATCATCCACCAGCCCAGGGAGGGTCAGTAGGGCTAACATAGAATTTTGAAGTATGAGAATTATCTTTTCTTTAAAAATCCATTACTATCAGCCTCCCAAACTTATTTCAACTGTTTGTTAATCAAGATATTTGAATACCACAACAGCAATTGGAAAGCTTTTATTTAGTTCTTTAAAGAATCACTGTTTGTGGAGTGAACCTCCCAAGAGCTGGGAATTAACACAATAGTTTGTTGTAAATCAGGCAAGAATGCGGACTGGATGTCTTGGGTCCTTTGGCTGACACTCGGCAAAGCTAACTGATGGAATCAGAAAAGAGCAATTTCATCACCACATGCCACTCTGTGTCCTCTCAGTATCTGTCAGCAGAGTTTTGGGTAGCAGAGAGGAAAGAAAAAGAGAAATAAACAAGTTCTGCTGAGGACAAGTAGAAGATGAGCAGTGACTGGGAAACACCCACTCCCAAGTCTACTGACAATGATGATTCTCCTTGCAGACATGCCTTTGGATACTCAGAACCTGGAAGCTGTGCTAGTTTTGTTTTAGGAATAGTTTGAGTTAGCTCTTTTTCAGAGCTTAGAAGTGTGCGAACAGATAATTTTGACTGAATCTTATGTCATCCTCATTTCTATTTTAAAAAATCACACCAACAAAGTGGGAAATGGCTCTAAGGTATTTAGACATAACACACACAAACACACAGAAAACTTAGACAAGAAAGCAGCTTGGATTATTTACTTATGTCAATTTAAATCTTAGTGTTTCTGCCAAAAAAAAGTGGCACTAAAGGGAACTAACCACGATATCAGATAAAAACAAACACAAGCATGAAAACAGATTTAAAACAATTGAAAACATATGAATAAAAAGAATCACTATCCAATGAGTCAAAATCTCCTTCCAAACAAGAAGCGTCCAGCCTAGATAGAAGCTAAAGACCTATGTGATGAAAATATACTGTATTTGCCTTCTTACTGTGTTTGTATGTTTGTATGCGCTACGGTGACACATATTGGGTGGCCAAAAAACAACTTCTCTTGCTCTCAGAGTAACATATACTTTGCAAGACTCTTGCAACTATACTCCAAGGTCCTCAAGGTGAGGGACATATATAACAAACCCAAATCTTTATCAGCAATTACAAGAAGAATATACTGGCACACAAGCTGAAGGGTTTACCACTTTTATTGACTGGTTTGCATTATGATATTCTGAGAACGAAGTTGATTTCATTTTAACAAAGAAGCTACATAAGATGTTAATCTTTTAGAAGGACCTTCTTATTAAACACAGTACACTGTCAGAAAAATGTCACATTACTGCAGATGAAATAGAATCTTGCTTCTCCTTTTGCAATACTGCCTTCCTTCCTCTACAGAAGTTGCACCAGTAGCAAACTAAATGGTTTCAGAAGCAATAAGGCAACAGAAGTTTCCTAGAAAGATCTCAGAAGCAACCAAAGAAACTGCAGACAGGATCATCAGACTAGATTCATTCATTCATTCATTACATGTTTATACTGTCCATCTGGGATATTTCCCACTCTGGACAATGCGCAGGCAAATAAAACAACATACTAGAACAGGGGTTCTCAACATTTTCCTGCCGCGGGCCAGACCAAGCCCCCTCAGACAATTGAGCAGGCTCAACCCATTGTTCTCCCTGCTGTAAACAGTGCCATAAACCGCATCTGTGGCCATTGTGGGGGGGGGGGGGTTGGAATGGCATATACCCTGCAGGCTACCCTTTGCCCATGCTTGGTTTAGAGGAAGACAAGAAGATTATTTTCCTTTCAAAGCTTTGGTTCACATTCCCTTTTCCCAACTGGAAAATAGAATGATTTTAGCTTGAAGGACTTCAGTAGTGGAGAGGGGCAACTGGCCACAAAGGTCAAGAAGGGACAATTAAGTCACACAGTTAACTAGTTAAAATTAACTAGCTATTTAACTAGCTAACATTTCTGAGCTCTGACTCCAATACATACAGAAATCCAACACCCTGGAATTTATTTACTTTTTAATTTGTGTCAAATACACCACCAGCATATACAAAGCTAAAATTAACACATCTAAAAACAAAATAGAATTTAAAAGGGCTAGATGACATCTGCCCAATATCGGGCCACATCAACAGCATTTCCTCTTGCCAAGATAAGGTGCATGTTGACAGGCATCGTGTGCATTGTATCATATGGGAGATAGTTTGTACTTCTTGTTAGGACATTTTTCATTTGGGAGTATTGTACAAAGATTGCTGCCCAGTGGAATAGTACAACTTTAAGGCCCTCCATGTGTTCTGAACACAGGTGTACATAATAGAGCCTCAAACTGATTGCCAGGCTGTGCATGCTTGGTCCACATGCTCATGTAACAGCCCAGCTGTGGCTGATCAGAGAATCTGCCCAGCAACACTAAGGTATCACTGTGGCCCTCTGGGAAGGGTCTATGGAGGAGGCTATTATTTGGAGGAGGCTGAAGACTAGGACTGAGCTACTGAGAGAGAGTCTACAGACAGAGACTGCTGAAGGAGGTCCTGCTGTTGTTGAGAGCTTCTTCAATTGAGAAGAACTGCTGAAAGATCACCAGGACTCTTTGCATGCTCCTGGGATTGGAGCCAACAGAGGAATCCAAGCTGTCTACCTACTGTGGGGCTTGGAGTGAGAGAGACTGTTGTATATAGTCCTGTGTATGTCTGTCTTCCCCTCACTGTAAGTAAAGCGCACCTTTCCACTGAAGGCATATGTGTGTGTGTCATTGCACTAAAAGCTTTCGCTGCGTAACAGCTTAAAAGTGCTACTCTGCTATCGAGCCACACATATCGCTAGGGGAATCCCTGACACTTCTACAAACTAATTCCCATATACAGGCTATCACATACAGGGAAACCTCACTTTCCCAGGTTGGCCCTTGATCTTCCTACCCTGGCACACAGTCTGTTTAAAGCTTTCCACACAGGCCATAGTTGTTCTTGGTCAGGCAGTAGAGTATCATGTGGTTCTGCCCAGTTACCTGGTAGCTCCTTGCTTGCCTTCCATAGTTCTAAGGTGGTCTGTCAGGGCCGGTTGTTCGGAGGGGCAGAAGTTGTGAGGAAACTATGCCTTGATTTCAGTAGTTGGTAGTTGGTGGCCAAATAGCAGGAGTGTTTCTGAGGATCTTGCTTTGACCCACTCTTTCTGAGCAGCACTTTCTCAACAGAATGGAGATGGAGAGATGCCAGCTAAGTGATGCACTTTTGGTACGTGGGTTGGTTTTAGGCATCCTGTGACCAATCTCCCTATTTCATTTAGGGCCACATCCACCTGCCCTGCATGCTGTGAAATGAACCACACTGGGCTAGCATAGTGTCCTGCAGAATAACATAAAGCTAGTGTAGAACTTCTTAATGTGTGTGGTTGGACAACTTGTGCCTGTTATTTTCCTCAGAATATTGTTCCTGGCAAAAACATTCCGTTTGGTATTAAGGCAGTGGGTCTTGAAAGTGAGAGTTCGATCCAGGGTATCTCCCTGGTATTTGGGGGTGACACAGTGTTTGAGCCTGGTGCCATTCCAAGTCACATGCAGGCTTCTTGATGCCTCATGGTTTTTCAAATGAAAAGCACAGAGTTGAGATTTTAGGCAGTTTGGCCTCAGTTGGTTATCTCTACCGTATAATATATAGCCACTAAATTCAAAGCCTCAGTCACCTTTTTCTCAAAAGCTTCAAAGGTTTCACACTGTGTGGCAATTGCCAGGTCGTTAACATAAAGAAAGCTCCTCGTGGCTTTTGGCAGTGGTTGATCATTAGTATATAAGTTAAACAGTGTGGGAGATAGCACACTGCCCTGTGGGAGGCCATTTCTTTCTTTCTTTTTTCAGATAATGCTTTATTATTAGTATTGTTTTGTAAATAACTTTTTAATTAAATTTTCAAAAAGTAAATAAACAAAAAAGAATTACACAAATTATAAAGATAATCAAGAAAACACAATCAAAATTCATGCTTAAGTGTTCTAATGCATCCCCTGTTTACAATATTACACACTGGAAATGTTTTAATACCTTTCCAACTCCACAATATTTATAATACATATTTCTTATTCTTTTAAAATATATTTCTCATCATACAATTTGTCTACTACCTCACTCACATATGATTTAGGTTTTTTTAGTTATTGTATTAGAACATTTTTATATTTCTATCACAGTACCACTTATCAAATGGAAATGTTGTATTGTAACTTTGATATTGCTAGATTCTGTAAGCCGCCCTGAGTTGGTTTTTGCCAAGTAGGGCGGCATAGAAATCTAATATAATAATAATAATAATAATAATAATAATAATAATAATAATAATAATAATAATAATAATAATAATAATAATAATAATAATAATAATAATAATAATAATAATAATAATAATAATAAAAAGAGAGAGAGAAAAGAAAGAAAAAAGAAAAGGAGGGGGGAGAAAAAGAAGAGGTCATTTCTTTGAATTCTCCATCAGCTGTGTTGTCCTTGGAAATTGACAAAAATCTATGGTTTCCCAATAAACAGCCTATGATTTTTGTGAATTTAAAATCCTTTGTAATGTGGGAGACTTTCTTCAGCAAGGCTGCATGGCTGACTGTGTCATAAGCTGCAGTGAGAACTATAAGCACTACACCTGTGATTTCCTTCAGTTCATAACCATCTTTTATGTACTGTGTTAAAAATTTGTGCTTAAAATTGAAAACAAATCTAAGAGAAAATTAGTTAGTTTAGAAAAATTGTGACAAACAACCCTCCTTACATCCTTTTTCTTTAAGAAACCTGCATATAAATATGGGAGAAACAACTGAATACTTTTTAGATTTTTCTAAATTAAATTTCACATTAATGGGTAAAATGCCAATGGATGCTTATATCTGTGGAAAGAGAAACTGACTGGCTGGTAAGTTTTCAATTGAAGAAACTTAATTAAAAGTATATTTTCATTAAGAAATGAATGTGTTGCTTTTTTGTCAGATAAAACAAACTGGTCACTTTCATGTGAGCCAGCTTGCATGTGGTTAACAGATGGATAATCCAAAAATAAAAGGTCTGCAATAAAATTTCTAGGTCGCAACAAAGTTACAAAACAGATTCACCAACACTAGGTAGATACAAAACCAAGTCTAGCAAAACTGAACATCAGCAAAATTAAATTCTGATGGGAACAATCATGAATGAACCACTGACAAAGCTGGGAAACAGGGTGGAGAAATCAGAAAGCTTTATGCTTGCAAACTAATTGTTCTTCATCAAGGAAGGAAATAAATATTGCGTAATCATTACACAAATTGAGGAACATCTTACAGTACTTTCATCTTCATTTAACTTGCGTTCATTCTCAGCACCGAAAGGTTGCTCTTTTTAAAACTGCACTGCTGCTTAATAATTATAAATAAAATAAGAAAAGGTTTTATTCCCAAGATCTTGTTCCATACACTCTAGGAACAGACCAGGGACTTTCCTTTAATCAGACTCCTGGGTTTTTCATCTAGTAAATCAAGCAGGGAAACAATTTTCCTCCAGATGTTATAGGTCTGCCACTTCCAGCATTCCTCACTCAGTGCTGGTTAGAACTGATGGAAAGTGTAGTGAACAATATCGGGAGAGTCACTTTTTGCCCACCTTTATATAAAAAACCTATATCCACAACCAGTGAAAGAACTATCAACACAACAGACTGCAACAGAAAAGATGCACAGTATCTGAAAACATGTATAAACGTACAAAAAAAGATTATTTTATTGAAGAACATCTGTACACACCAGATTATTTCATTACCCTGTAGTTTCCCTGTTGTACATCTGGATGGTCACATGTTCTCCACTTTTCTTCTAGATCAGTGATGGTGAACCTTAGCACTCCAGGTGTTCTTGGACTTCAATTCCCAAAAGCCCTGATCATCAGTAATGTTGACTTAGGCTTCTGAGAATTGAAGTCCAAGAACATCTGGAGTGCCAAGGTCCACCATCACTGATCTAGAAGAAAAGTGGAGAACATGGGACCATCCAGATGTTGCCCGACTGTTACTTCCATCAGTCCTAGGTGGCATTGCCAATGGTTGGTACCAACTGGATTTGCTGAAACACCAGGAAGGCTGTATATTCCTAATTCTTAATCTGGAATTACCAAAGGATAATTATCACACTTTTCTGCAAGATCTGTTCCTCTCTGTTAATCAAATCATGAAAATTTCCACTACTTTCCATCAGTAAGAGACATTCATCTATGAAACATTATACACTGCTTATAAATCCACAATCTCAGTAGGCATAAAACTTGCCCAAGTCAAACTTTCAGTCTATTACATAACAATTACTATTTCTCTTTTCTTTTCTTATCCCCGTACCTAATGCTTGTGAAGCAGAATTGAAAGGGGGGGGGGGGACAACCAGAAGGCTAGCAGAGAACAAAACCCAGAAAACTACTGCAAAGAACAACTGCTGGGGTGATTCCAAGTTCTAGAAAACTCCTAGAGTTTGGAAGATTAAGAAGATACAGTACAATGTAGAAGTGATGAGCCAATCTAGATAGTGGGGATCAGGTCTCCATCCCATTAACCATGGGACAAGTTTCTGCCTGCAGTGGTAGCCATTAAACATCAAAAATGAAGCCATTGGTGGAGCATTCTAAGCAACATGGAAACTAATAAATGGTCCATCCATGCCCACTATGCTTAACAGCAATTACTGCAGAGAGGCACATATCTGCATACTGTACTGAAAATCCTTTTAAGGACCTGGACTTTTTTGGCTTAAAGCTGGCAAAATTCTAGATAGGTGTATTTCCTGATGAGTTCTTGTAGTTGCAAAGGAAAAAAAATCAAAAATCGCATGACTAATGGTTATACCTCCTGATTTCATAAGCTTGTAACAAACTCCCTGGCTACAACACCAGCAGAAATGTTCAACTGGTGACTTAGTTTTGCTTTATGCTTGGCTTTCTCCATGCAGGGAAACAGGGCCGTAGCTGGAGGGCCGGGGGAGGGGGGCTCAAAAAACCTCCTGAGCTAACAGTCTGCCCCATCCTGTGATGCCAATGTTATATATGTGAGTGTGACATTGTTGCCCCTCCTGAAATTTTTTTGCCCCTCCTGGACCCCCCCCCCTTTAAAATCTAGAATCCTGGCTACAGCCCTGAAGGGAAAAGCAAGAAGCAGAAAAACTGTGCACAAACCCAGGCAGCAACCCAAAAAAGTATTCATACAACTCAGTATGTGAATCCGGGAAATACCAAGCACTTGGACACAACATGATCAAAGCTCAAGTACTGTTTCCAGGCGCATTAGTGCAACTGGTACTTGGTTTTGGAAGGCTTTCCTCCACCACACCACCCAAATCTCCTCTATCTGGAGTTTATGGAATGCTCCCCTCTCCCTATTCACCCAACTGGAAAGGTTGAGTCTTGTGTGGGCTCAAAGAAGTTGAGGCACAAACTGGACTCTTTATCAGAGGCGTAGCTACCGCCGTATCTGCCGTATCAATTATATGGGGCCCCCGGGCCACGGGGGCCCCCAACGTGCGTAAGCAAAACAAATCTTTACCCTTCCTAAGGGCCCCCAAACAAATTTTTATACGGGGCCCCGCCAAGGCACGCTACTCTTCTGCTCTTTATCTACTAGACTGGGTATTGCTCAAAGGCCAAATATACTTCCAGGACAAAGATTCCACTACCCTAATACTAACTTCACCTTTTTGTTGTTGTTGTTCAGTCGCACAGTCGTTTCCGACCCTCTGCGACCCCATGGACCACTGTCCGACAGGCACTTCTGTCCTCCACCATCCCCCTCAACTCGCTCAGCTCTGTGCCCATTGCGTCCACAATACCATCTAGCCATCTCATTTTTGGTCGTCCCCTTCTTCTTTTGCCCTCCACCCTTCCCAGCATCAAGGCCTTCTCAAGTGAATCTTCTCTTCTCATTTGATGTCCAAAGTACTTTAGCTTCATCTTTACAATTTGGAGCAGTCAAGGTTAATTTCTTCTAAGATTGACCTATTTGTCCTCCTCACTGTCCAGGGGACTCTCAAAACTCTCCTCCAACACCACATCTCAAAGGCATCTATTCTTCTGCGCTCAGCTTTCCTAATGGTCCAGCTCTCACAACCATACATTGCCACAGGGAATACCATTGCTTTGACCATGCGAATTTTTGTTTTCAATGTGATATCTCTACTTTTCACTACGCTCCCCAGGCTTCTCATCGCTTGCCTCCCAAGAATCTGACTAATAATAATTTCATGTCAGAAATTATTCTGGGTTGAAAGGATTTTTGCAGGAGAAACTCCACTCAGGGAACGGCCAAATGAGGCTCCTTTCATGTCTCCAAGAGCTGGGACAGAGATGGGCGCTCAATCCGTCATGCAGCACCCGGGTTTCAAACTGCTGACATGCCAGTCTTCCAGCTACCAGACTATTGTAACAACTATGTCAATGTTTTGCAGAAATGCAAAAGGAATGGATTCAGCACTAGAGAAGAGCCAAAGACCAATGCTGTACAGTGTGCTGCCACTGCACACTCAATTATTGTTAAGCACATATCTTGCCAGTTCTGGCACAATAGTTTGCTTTGGAAAAACTGGTTCCATAAAGCCAAGAGGATAATGTGAAGAAAGTCTCAAAAGTGGGGGAAATGAATGATGGGAACAGGTTGGGGGGAAAAAAACAGCCACAGCTTCTATGCAAGAGTGAATCAGTATACATGTGAGTATTAATTTCTAAGTACAATTAGCGGTTCACACAACTTCAAAAAATTGTTAGTTTACTACAGTTTCTTCAGCTATGTTATTCAAGCAAACCACAACAATGCGCAGCAAATAAAACAAAAAAAGGGGCCCGGAGATTGACTCAATGTGTCCCTTCCTGTGCTTGGAACTGTAAATGACTATGCAGCTTCTTCTGCATGGTCCAGTCACAAATCTCATTGCATAAAAGAGACTACCTGATCAAGCAACTCTTGCTGCAGGGTGGCACAATCAAACCAACTTTTGATGAAAGAGAACACTTGCTGGTGTGTTCTCAGTTATGCAACTATGGAAAAGAGGTGGAATCTACATTTGCCCTTTATAATTAACATTAAATTTGGCATGGATGAGATCTAATTTTTTAAAAAAGAAAACAGCAACTATGCAACATAAATTAAACATGGGGAACCCCAGTGGGAAATCTTCTCTTTTTAGTGAGGGACTTTTTTTTGTTTAATTTTTAGTTGTGGTTTAATTTTGTTTCAATTGACTAACATGACTTTTCTACACTTTCTGTCCTGTTTGATTAACATGTGATTATAGCAGGGGTGCCCAAACTTTTCAGGCCGCAGGCCAGTCACATGGTTCAGCGGGCCGGTCATGTGGTTTCTCCCACTGAAAGTGGAAGTAAAACGTGCCTTGCGATCTGTTTTGTAACAGATATGTTTTGCAACAGGATGAGATAGATTTTTAGGCTCCTATTTTCTCTGCTTAAACCAGGGGTGCCAAAACTATGGCCCATGGGCCAGATCCAGCCCCTGACACCAATTCATCCAGCCGACACCACCCTCATCACTCCTGAAAGCGGAAATAAAATGCGCCCATACGGGAGCATTTTACTTATGCTTTCGGGAGCAATGAAGGCGGCATGGGCCAGATGAATTGGTGTCATGGGCCATACCCAGCCTGCAGGCCATAGTTTGGGCACCCCTGGATTGTAGTGTGATGCAATTCAAAGGGGTGCTCATGAGGATGTCAGTTCCCCTCAACCAAGGGACCTGTTATCTTCAAATATTTATTTTAAAAAGTCCTTCCAATAAATTTTCATTAAGCCATTTTGTACATTTAAAAAAGAGGTTTCACACCTTGGTGGGTGGGTGTGAGAGAGAAACTTGTTTGCCATCTGGACAATTATAACAACTTCACCAAAGGAAAAAAGCAAGAACCCACCTTGAAAAACTGTTGATCATGGAGCATCAAAGAGCATATGACCTGCTGCATAGCTGCACCCTGAGTTGAAACAAAGGAGTTTTCTAGCTCATGCTGAACTGAGTAATTATTGTATAACTTAAGCAATTCACTCTTTCTCTACCTTTATAGTTTTATGCGTTCCTGTCCTGCAGTGGGAAATGCCAGATCCCCTTTCAACATTCATCATGAGCATTATATTTTAACAAACCTTATTAACTAACAGTCAGATGGACTGGCTATGAAGGTGCACCTTGATAATATCCTCAAGCCTGCAGCAGTCCAATGTAGTCCCGGTGTTAAATCCTGCACGTCTCATTTAATATGTGCCGCAGGAGATGGCTCCATTATCATAGTGTGTGGGTCACTTCATCGCAAGCTGGGATCCACCTTAAACAAGTTCACACCAATGACATTTTTCCTGCTTCAGGAAAAATCCATTCTCAGATACAAGTTGCAGTCAAGGATAATGATTAACTAAGGATGGAAGTAGCTGCTCAGCCTGGACTGACATCACCAGCAGCAGTTGACTGCCATTAAATAGTTCCTTTTTTCATTCCAGGATGCTTGTGACTAATGCACAATGACACAAGGTCATGTGCACCATGAAACTGAAAATCAGCAGCAACCTGATGTTGATGGTGACATCATTCCTCCTATATCTTGTTATGTAGAGAAAGCTACATAACAAGATTTTTTGTTGTTCAGTTGCACAGTCGATTCTGACCCTTTGTGACCCCATGGACCTTTACACGCCAGGCACCTCTGTCCTCCACCATCCTCCTCAAACTGTCCACCTCTGTGCCTGTTGTGTCTTCAATACCATCTCATTTTTGGCCACCCCTTTCTTCTTTTGCACTCCACCTTTCCCAGCATCAAGACTTTCTCAAGTGAATCCTGTTTTCCCATTTGATGTCCAAAGTACTTTAGCTTCATCTTTACTACTTGACCTTCTAAGGAGCAGTCAGAGTTGATATCTTCTAAGACTGGCCTATTTGTTCTCCTTGCTGTCCAAGGTACTCTCTTTCAAAACTCTCCTCCAACACCACATTTCAAAGGTATCTATTCTTCTGCACTCAGCTTTCCTAATGGTCCAGCTCTCACAACCATACATTACCACCGAGAATACCATTGCCTTGACTATGCGAATTTTTGTTTGCAAAGTGATATCTCTACTTTTAACTATGTTCCCTAGGTTTCTCATAGCTTGCTTCCCAAGAATTAGTTGCCTTTTTATTTCATGGCTGCAGTCTCCATATGCAGTGATCTTTGATCCTAAGAATGTAAGGTCTGTCACTGCTTCTACAAGATACTGCCCAATATAATGTAACTATACCTTTAGAAAACTTGACTGTATACAACTCAAACAAGTTACTTTCCAGCCCTTCCACAGGTGAAGATCCTTGAGGTAAGGGGCTCCAGGAATCTATCAGTAGTTTAAATTCAATAGTATCAAATGTAAGGCAGACCCATTGAAACAATGGAAAGAATGGAAAAGGTGATTTATCAAATCCCTGCTGATTCAGGGACCTATGACTGCATCTTACTAGTGGATTTCAGCCACTCCTGTCCACTTAAATTGCCTGACTATCTCCTCACAACAGCCATTTTCCATCATGTGATCTTGTAACATGCACAGTGAAAAATAGTTAATATACTGAGTCCAAAATGCTCAGAGAAGTTGCAGGGACTCTTTGTCTCTCACTGAAAATATGTATTTTCTATACTTGCAGTTTGCAACAAAACTGGAAGGCAGGACAAGCTGAGAAAGATTGAGTGAACTTCATGATTCGGGGGGGGACGGGACTCAGATTTGGATCTCTCTAGTTCCAGTCCAAAACCATAATCACCCCGCCACGTTGTCTTGAGTACTCAGATAACATAAGAGCTAAACCTTGATCATATCTGAGCTAAACACTGGCTAAGCCACCTGATGCAAACTTTCCTTAAGAGATTAACCAAATTCTGTATTCCAGCCTCATATAATAGGCTAGGAGACATTCTAACCCTGTTACTCTTCTAATGATAGAGGAAGCAATTTGGTCCCTGACATAGAACAAGCATGAAGCTCCTCCTACTTCATGCATCAAATAACTATGTGATTCTTAAAGCAGTTAAAGATTACTGTAAATTGTATGCCATTTGCCATAATTGCCAAATTTCTAATCCTTCAAACCTGGCTCAGTAGTTATATTGAAACATAATCCTAAATCTTACTTTAAACACAGTAAGAGCAAGACTAGCTTTCCCCTCTGTGAGCAGGACAACTATCCTGCTTATAGAAGGGCCAGGAGAGTAAACCACAGATAGAGATTAAGGTCTGAAAAGGTTTTAGAGACACTGTTCAAGAAACAGCTCTGAGCAAAGGCAGTTCAAAGTTACAGAGAGGAGAGCCATCTAAAGCAGACATTCGCAACCTACGGCCCATTGGCCAGCCCCCGACGCCAATTCGTCCAGCCCCCAAAGCCTTTGCTGCTCCCAGACGTGGAAGTAAAACGCCTTCTGCACATGTACATAATGTTCTGTGCATGCATGGCATGCATTTTACTTCCATGTCTGGGTGGGAGAAACCATGTGACCAGCCCGATCAGCTGACCAGGAGGTGTGGTCAGGCCCGCAGCCTGAAAACATTGAGAATCGCTGATCCCGAGATTAGCTAGGAAGGCCGTGACTAGGAAGAGGGCCATCTCAGTGGTGGCACCAATGCTGTGGATTTCCCTCCCAGTGGAGCTGCGCCTGGTACCACCTCTCCATATTGATTTATTTATTTAAGCAAACTTTTATGCCACCCTCCTCAAAAAGACCCAAGGCAGCTAACACAACTCTCAAAACCTAAAACACAATAAAAACATAATATAAAATCAAGATAAAAAAATAAAATAAATAAAAAAGCTAAAACAAGACAAATGGAGAGAGGGAGATCAAATAAGCCAACAGACTGGGGCAACTGTCTGGCCCATACCCCACACATGCTCTGCCAGCCAGGTCTTGACCCCCTTCCTAAAGGGCAGCAGCTCCATCTGGAGATGCAGCTTACTTGGCAAGAGGTTTCATAGGGCCAGAGCAGACACAGAGAAGACCCTCCTCCTTGTGCTAGAGAGGTGCGCCTCTCTAGCTGATGATACAACCAGAGCACCTCTCCAGTCTGCTCTGGTGGGACGGACAGATGTCCTTAAGGCGATGCAGTCTCTTAGGTATCCTGGCCCACTACCATGTAGCAATTGAAAGCTTCCCTTTTATAAAGAGGCTTTTGGCAATATTTTACCAAGGGCCGATTGTTAGGCATTTTATTCTGCCCCACTGCAGCCAAAATAGGCTTTCTTATTAGGGTGTTTGGGTTTTGAGGAGTTTATATGAAAATTTTAATATTTGTGTCAGTTTGAATTTTGGAATTTTATGCTGTAAGCCACCCTGAGTAGGAAATTTTTTTTCCTAGAATGGCGGGATATAAGTTTAATAAATAAAGGAAGGAAGTAAAGATAGTTACATTAGCAAAGAGTTAGCATACATATATAGTTCCAGAGCTGGTTTAGACATGTTCTTCCAAGCAATTCTTTCTAAATGGTACTGAGGCTTTGAAGCAAGAGATGTCAGAACCTCGCTCAAGGTTCAGTGACAGTTTAGAAGAGACTGCCCTATTAGAAGACCCCTACACCCAAGGGCATTTTTACTTAGAAGGGAACCTCAAATGCAGCCAAACATTGCTAAAGTTTCTGGCTTGCCTCATCAGGGGCCATTCCTTCCAGGAGCATGGGGTAATCTTGCCTCTGTTTTGGAAGCACAGCTCCATTCTTTTGATGGGTGGTACAGTCACCTCGTCTGGGATGTAAGACATCTCTTAGACACCAGACATGGACAGTTTCTTAGTGCTGTCAGTTAAAGGAGGGATCCCATTCCTCCTCTGAAGAGGAAATTATCTAGCAAGGGCATGAAATCAATGAAGAAACTGGAAGATCCCACTTCAGTTTCATGTTCAATATAAAGTAGCATCCTATGACATCTTACAGACAGCTTTATTTCCCATATGCTTTCATGTCTTAAAACTCACCTTATCAGATACAGCAGGCTGTATCTACAGAAGCTTACACCAAATAAATCGTGTTAGCCTTCAAATTGCCACAAGACTCATTTTTGCTGCAACAGAACAACACAGCCACCTTCTGTACAATATCATTTAGAAATTATTCAACATAATTTCACTTAAAAGCTAAGCTGTGGCTATTCCTATCTACAATATCTGAAAACAAGCTATGTTCATAAATATTTGCTTGAAATTAGATTGCATCAATTAACCCCAAAAATCTATCTATAGCCATTAGATACCATTTTAAATGACCAGGCTATCTAGACCAGTGGTGACGAACCTATCGCATGCATGCCAGAGGTGGCACTCAGAGCCCTAACTATGGGCACCTGTGCAGTCACCCCAGCAGAGAGCTTGCCCTGCCCCTCTGCCCAGTAGCCCAATGGGAGTGCTTCCTTCCTCCCCCAGCACAGAGTTTGCCCCACCCCTCTGCCCAGCAGCCCAATGGGAGCATCTCTTTCTTTCCCTGTTGCTGTGTTGGCATTTTGCAGTAAATAAGTGGGCTTGGGGTTGCAGTTTGGGCACTCAGTCTCTAAAAGGTTCACCATCACTGTCCTAGACAATCCTGATATTTGTAATTTAGTGGATCCTTATGATCCCTCTCATAACTCCAGAGCCATCCCCTGAACTACAGCAAAACATTCCAAGTATGTTGCCAAACTAGATAACCCCAAGATTCGATAAAAAGAAGCATGACAGCTAACATCATAGCAGATTGATGTAAGTGTGTTGTATAGATACACTCCACAGTTAAGACTCCACAAAGTTTGTTTGAGGTTAAATGACACAGCAGTCTACAGTCAATCCAAAATGGAAGTGAAAGCTTTCAGCTGGGCCAGAGAAAGAGGGTGAAAGAAATTATGCCAGCCTAAAAGGAGATAATACTTTAAAAAAAAGAAAACACCAAATCATGATGCTACACTTGAAAAGCAGAGAAGAGATCTATTTTGTACAGTGGTACCAATATCTCTGTGTAAAAAGAAACAGACC